>OU015742.1:161113165-161129502 GCA_907169655.1 Acomys percivali | reverse complement strand
TGTGTGTGTGTGTGTGTGTGTGTGTGTGTGTGTGTGTGTGTGTGTTAATTATAGTGCTGGTTCCAAACCCAATGCATTGACGATGTTAGACACTTGAGTTATATCCTCAGTCTTATAAGTTTTTAAAAGTCATATTCCTGTTATTTTTATTTATTAATTTTGATACAGGGCTTCAAATTATTTAATCTCTAACTCACAGTCTCAAGTAGTTCATATCTCAGTCTCCTATGTATTGTATACCAAATATTATTTTAACAAATTCAATACACCATGATCATTCTGGGCATAATGGATATGAATCTATACAGAATATTAATTGAAGAGGGCATGAGAACTTGGAAATTATCCAAGTGGCTTTAGTCATTTGTGGTGTTTTTGTTTCACAGATTTTCAATATACATAATTATACATGTTAGTGTAACTCATTATGCTATTTACACAATACATAGAACAAATGTAGCATAGAAGCACATACATAGAGGAACAAGAAGCACATATAACCACTCTGTATATGTATGTCCCACATATCTCTCAATTCCAAGTCAACACTTTACTTTTAAATTGATATTAATTGGGCTTCTATGTTAGAGTTCCTTTCATGCATGTAGCATGTAGCATTCATCGTATACAATCTTCTTTTACCCATTGCATATGGTTATTCCTAAGCTCTAATAATTACTTATATTGAACTTAGGTCAACTTTTTCTTTTAATCCCTCATATGTTGTACTTGTTTGTCTATCTGTATATGAATGACTTCACTTAATATTACATCTCCACATCTGTCCACATTGGTGCAAATGTCAGGATTTCATTATTACTGAGCATTGAGTAATAACCTTCTGTATTTGCAACACATGGTTTGACCTATCCATTTGCTGATGGGTACAAAGACAAACTCCGTATTTATCTATAAATTGCCCTGCAGTAGACCTGAGCATTAGGGATATCATTGTTTGGGATATACATTGTGATATGGGATAGCTCAGTTTATTCTAGATGATGCTATTTCTGACCATATAAAGAAGAAACTGTTTAAATCACAGAGAGAAAGCCAATAACTAGCATTTCTACTTGTATCTGCTTTGATTCGTGCCTCCAGGTTTCTGCTTTCAGTTCCTGCCTCAGCTTCCCTGATGGTGGACTATAACCTGTATGCCAAATAAAGTTCCTTTTAGTCAGGGTGGCTTATTACTGCAAGAGAAGGCAACTAAGGACACTCCATAATTACCACGCTAGTTTACAGTATATCCTTTAAAAATGATTCATATTCATACAAATATGTGTTATTGTTATTTTATAGTAGCTATTCTACATAGGATGATATTGTATCTTATTATCATTTTAATTTGCATTTCACTGATGGAAAGGTTTTCATATAATTACTATTTTTTTAATTTTTTAGAGTTTTGTTAAGTTTTATGTTGTCTATATATATGTTTCATATTATTTTTGAAACTCAAAGAACATTATGTTATTACTTGGTTGAATTTTTCTTTACAGTGTAGATATTTTCATTTTATATAATAATAGTCTATTTTAAGTTATTTCTGAATTGATAATTTAATTTTAATTTTGTTCTTAATCCAAACATATTTCTATTATTTCCTACAACCCCTCTCATGTTCTCCCACCTTCCTAAAATCATGAAATATACACATCATTCTGAGTTGATTTAGTGTTGTTTGTATTCTTTTAGGGCTGACTACTTGGTATTGGGTAACTATGTCAAGGGGTCCTTCTCCTTCAAGAAAACTAATTCCTCCTCTTTCAACAGTCATTAGGTTCCTGTAACTCTTAATATAGGTGTATGTCCAGCATAATTTCACTGATCCATGGCAAGATGTTAACTGGTATTGAAATTGTTCAGAGTATGTGTAGGCAGTTATATTTTTTGACATGTAGGTAGCTTCTCATTTCTCAGAGATGCAATCATCCAGTAAATTCTCTGGTCCTCTGGCTCTTAGAGTCTCCCCAACTCCTCTTTGGTGTTTTTGAGGCTTAGGTTATATAGTTTGCATTGCAGATGTATCAATTGGAGCTAGGCACTCACATTCAGGTGTTCTTTGCCTTTTTGGCCAGTTGGAGCTTTCTGTAATGGTTTCCTTTAACAAGAAAAAAAACTTTTGTGAAACATGAGAGCTACTCTTATCTGCGGGTATAAAGATGGATATTTATAAATAAAGAATAGAATTTAATATAGGAATCATACTGATATAAGAATACTGCAGCAGTAAACTCTACTCTAAGACCCACGACTTTACTAGCCACAGGTAGTTGGCTAGTTTGGCATTACTAGTTGTGATTTGTTTCTGGTTGAGTCCACTTTAAGTCCAATTAGACCACCAAGATATAAAGATATAAAGAACCTTTGGGGATATTTCCCATGTAGGTCATTGTTGAGGTTTGAAGTTGTCCCAGATGAATATGACTGTTACTTGCATTTTTCATTTGGCATCTTTCATAGCTAGTCTTCATTAAGAAGGCTTTCTGGCCAGCTTCAGCATGAGACTTCCTGAGTGCCATGTTAGAAATCCATGGATCTCAGGCGATAGTGATTTATCTTCAACTTTTGGAAGACAATAGTAATAGCCTATATTTTTTAAACCCAATCAAATTATTTGTCATTTTATGGCATTTATATCACTATTTCACAATGTGTATGTCTTGAAGAAAAATCACTAGTGTAGGTGATACTACAATGGAATACTTTATGTAGCCAAAATCAAAAGGAAAATAAAATTATATGTATTACAGGTTTTTAGTCTAAATGCACAGGAGAAATGATTTAGATTCTTGTAAGTACTTCCTTTTATATATCATACTAGAAAGAAATGCAAATGTTTGTCTCCTGCCTGTTATTTTTTTCTCCTTGTAAATCCATCAAGATTTAATATTAGATCTTGATTCTTCTTAACCTAGTCTGAATAGTACCGAAAAGCCAACACTTCTACACATCACAGTCAGAATAAAATTCCACGATGTTAATATCATTAATATAGTAATATATGACCTTGAAGTTTAAACCATTGCTTAAATTTGAGAGATAAACAATAGCAATTGATTATATTTACAGACTGTAGTGAGATGAGAGAAAGATTATAGATATGTATGTGGGGGATGAATGACATACATATAATAGATAAATAGATAGATGGATAGATAGAGTATGAAAGAGAAAGATAGATGATAATACATATATACGTATAAATATACACACACAGATAGATATATAAATGGAAAGATAGATTATAGATAGATAGATAAAGAGATATAGATGATAGATATGTGATAGACAGATGATAGAGATACATATATATATATATACATACATACATACATACATACATACATACATACATGCATACATAGATGTACTCCATTGATGATTTTGTGTGTTTGTTTTGTTGTGTGAGGTACTATTTTGTAATTCAAGCAGGTCTTAAGCGCATTACACTTGTGTTTCAGCCTCCCAGGTGCTGGAATCCAAACATGGAACAACACAGCACATGAGTTCAATATTTAAAAATAGATATTTCTTTCTTATATGGTGTGTAACAACTAGTTTTTAGTTTGGCTTTACTTCTCAAAATTATATCTGTGTCCATTTTGTAGCATTAGATAAATCACTTGTTACCTGAAGTTTTAGTTTCCATTTATAATACTTTCCCAATCATTATTAAAGCTGGCCCTACAGCAGTTCCCTTCAAACTGACAGTCTGCTATTTTTCATGGTTCTTGGTCTATTGTGTGTTAGTCTATTGTCAATCTTGCTGACAATTCTCATGACACAGGTAGTGTGCGTTAATTTTTCTGGGCATATAATATAAGAAATATGACAGTTTTATGTGTTTTATAATAAAGGGTTATCCTAAAGCAAACTTTCATCATTACTTAACAAAAGTTCTCTATTCTATTATTCATTATTAATATGAGAAGATAGCACAGTTAGAATTATTAATCATTTTTCTTATTTTTTGATCTAGTAAAATGTGACTGTAAATTGCTTTAAGCTATTTAAACCATTTAATGAAAGGCTTTGTCTCTATTCATTTGTTCTTATTCTTGAATGCAAACCTGGCAGATTTTATGACTCCCAATTATGAACTATTTCCAGCTACCCTAATATGATTGTTCAATTATACTAAAATATTTCCCAATTAGCTAATTGCTCATAAAAATAATATCATTTATTCAATAGCAACCCCCAGAGGACCATCAACAAGAGAAAGACATCATCTAATCTACAAGAGAAGGTATAGCTGATGACTAATGCATTGTCAGTGTTCTGAGAGTTTCCTGTAACTTCAATCAATATTCTTTAGGTATATTTAATCAATTCATTTAATACAATTCATGTAACTTTTTAAATATTCTTCATATATGTATATACATATATATATACTATACTTAATTATACTTCATTAATCAGAGAAGCAGTTATTTCTCTTCCCATCTATCTTAGAGTGACTATTGCTATGATAAAACAATATGATATAAAACAACTTGAGGATTACAGGTATTAGTTTGTTTACATTTTCTTATTGTAATATTTCATCAAAAGAAGTCAGGAAAGGAACTCAAGCAGAAACCTAGATGTGGGATGTGATACAATGTCCAGGGAGGGGTGCTGCTTACCATCTTACTTTTTCCTGGCTTGCTCAGCATACTTTCTTATGGGACCGAACCCTAGCACAAAGATGGCACTACCCACAATGGACTAGACCCTTCCCCAGAGATCACTAAGAAAATATTCTACATGCTTAATTACATCCCAATTATTGTGGCATTTCTTTCAACTTAGTTTCCCTTCTCTCAAGTTATTCTAGAGTGTGTCAAGTTGACACAAAACTAGCCAACAGCCTGTCTTAATGATGCCATGTTTGTATAATTTTTTATATTTTTAAGGTATGTTTTTCTCCTATCTCAAATAGGAAACTTAGTACAATTGATTTAGATGTATTGGAATGGTACTATTATATAGTTTCCTATAAATAAATTGATTGCAGGAGCCTAGTTGTTGTCAAATAGATGCTGGGGTCGGGAGGCCTGCCTCCATCTGCACCTCCAGGCATTCTAACGCTTCTGCTTCATACACTGAAGGATATGCACACAGAAATGTAATATGGAGAGAAAATAATCTTTGTTGAATAATGTGTTATGTACATAAATCAAGATCTATTCAGGCGCCTATCTGTAGTGTTAATGGTGCTTAAACACACACATCCATGTATTGCCATATTTATTATGAAATCTAAAATTATTCCTTTAGAACATAGCTAGTCAAAATTAATATTCTACTTTGTAGACAGATAGATGTATATTTTTATAATAGATCTGAAAATCATCCATAAGTTTTTACATTGTTTATTCCATATTTAAATTGCATGTTACATATAACTCCTTTTGGCACAATGTTTATTTCACAGCAAACATAATGTGCACAAATATGACAATGGAATATATATAATACAAATGTATATAATTTACTAAAACAAACTGTAGACATAAGGTTATTGTGTAATTCAAATATTGCTTTTTGTACCCCACTCACTCAATATCTGGTTGAAATCCTTGTTCTGAGAATTTTCTGCCTCAGTGTTGTATAAACACTGCTCCCCAACTGTTTCCTGATAATGCCAATAAAACAGTTTATAGCCGGGGGAAAGAATAGGGCTGGACTTCTTTCCAGCCATGGGAGGCAACGATAAATGACGAATTAGTAATTCAGCTACAGGCAGTGGTCCAGGAAATATCAGGACAAAGGAGCTGGAGCAGGAAAGCTACAATGTGCATGTATCTTTGGGATATAGGATGAGAGCAAACCAGATTAGTTTAGAAGGTTAAGAATAGAGTAAAAACTGTTCAGTTATTGTGTTATGTTGCTTATTATTAAGTAAATATAAAAGAGTCTCAGTTATTTGTGTGATAACCAGGTTAAAGGAGAAACCAAGATACAAATACAGTTTTATTAAAAAAATTAACAATAAACTCTTATTATGAGATGCTTTATTGAAGAATTTCTTTTTCTCATTTTAAAATTAGAAATGCTAAAAGATATATTACGCTAATTAGATTAATATTTAAGTCGATCCCACAGAAGAAATAAAAAGTTCAGAAAGACCCTCTTTGCAAGAATTCTCAAGTATTCTTCTAACTAATTTATGCCAAAAACTCCAATAAATCAATGATTCACTGAGAGTGTAAATTACTTCACTGAAGTAAAATTGATTTTTTAATATTTATTTATATAATGGTAATATAAAAAACATCATTCTTCAGAGGTGTAAAATTACATAATCAATTGTGGTAAATTCACTGATTAATTTAAAATCTATAATTAAATCTTACCCCATATATTTCTGAAAAATAAAATTTGTCAAAAAGAACATTTGAGGTTAAATTCAACATATTTGAGAAATTATGTTTATTACATATATAAATACAATCTTAATTAATTGTAACAATTGAACATCAATGAAAGAAATATATAAAATAATATTAATTGCAGAGGAGTTTTGTGAATTAATCTCAAATATGCCCAAGAATTATGAGGCCTGGTTATGACTGTCCATACATGTCTTGTCTGTGTTCACCCAACAACTTAACGAAACTGGAGTACCAAGTAGACATTGGTTTCATTTGGGTCTCTGATACTCTTAATCCATTAAATAGTACACCAAAACATGTGACACTCTATCTCAAAAAACTACTGCCTGGCAGACTGTGCCTGACTAAGGACTGAATCATGTTCAGCCCAAATGAAATTGAGCGGAGGATACAGCCCTTGAGGGGACAGATGGGGGGAGGAGAGGGCACAGGGCTATGGCAGAGTGCGGTGGGAGCTTAGATATACTTCGTCCTTTAATATCACATCTCCCCATAGAATTCCAGAGCCACAGACATAGCAACCCAAACCTGAAGATATGATTCTTGAAGCTACTTAGCAAAGTATAGGTAGGGACCTATTTGCTGTTATAAAGTCTCACTTAATTTTATAAATACTATAATACTTATAAACTAAGACCTTAAATCTTTATACATACTTTGACCTCAGGCACTCCAATTTCAGACATGATCTTAATGATAATAAAGAGGGGAATGTTGAGAGGCTCTGGGAGCGCATTTCAGTGGCACAAGGGTAGGTACCCTCCCCTACTCACAACTCTGAGTTCAGCCCCCAAGCCTCACTATAAAGAAAGAAACAAGAAAGAAAAGAAAGAAAAAAAAATGTTGAGAATAAACCATGTGAGCTAAGAATGGAGCCATATCACTTAATTTCCAAATATTGTATCTTAGCTTGTTTTACCACTCTGTGTGAACTGAATTCTCAAAGCATAAAACTATCATATGAGTGGACAGCCTTACTCATTTTTATTTCTGCTGGGTATGGGTGAGAGTCAGAACAGTCCTCATTCCCGTTATTTTTATCCCCTTCCATCACAACATATTGCATCATATGCATAACATAATGAATAATATTTTCAGAACCCAGTATGCATGAGTCTTCATAATTTCCTGATGTTTCTGATTACTTGACTCAAATGCTAAATATAACTATGAAAATTATATATTGCATAAATTTATAGAAGGAAAATAGAAAACTCACAAGATGTGATGTAAAGATATGGGGGTCCGAAGATATAATCAGTTATCCCTTTAGGAATATAATTTTTAAAATATTCTATTTTAGGATTGACATAAAACTGGATGGTGCTATAAGCACTTGCAGTTTCTGGGCTCATACAATAATAGAATGCTGATGACCATGGATTTATGTATGATTAGATTTGCATGTGCATTGTCTGAGTATCAATTTCATGTGTGATTGATTTTCAAAGTGTGGTGAACAGAATATATTTTCAAGGTCCATTTATTCAAGATGAGGGTCAAGTCACATAAAATATAAGTAATTTTGTTTGAATTATAAAGACAAAATATTCTCCAAGATACAACTGTCCATATGGATTCCTAATGTAGAGTTTCTTCATTAATAAACAATATTTTAATCTTCCCTGGTCAAATCTGCACTTCAAAAATTCTACTGTATGTGATTTAATCTTTTCATTCACTCCCTAATTCATTCTTTCATTCATTCCCTCATACACATAAACATTCATTTATTCACTACATTGTTACTTGGAAAATGATTGCAAGGGTGCATGTGGAAGACACTGGTTGCTACATGAGGAAGTAATTTAAGAAGAATGATGAAGTTAGATACAAAACTGAATTTAACATACATTGTTTTAATGGGGTAGAAGGTAGTCCCTTTCTAAGTGATTCTATTAAAAAATATCAAGACAGGATTTCTCACATTTTCCATCTCACATTTTCCCCTACCCTTAAATGTCCCTTCCAAACTTTTGGTCATTATCTTTCTTTTACTTTTATTTTTCATAAGTTATTGAGTCTAAATAGTGTATGCGTCATGTTTGTAGTGTGAGGCAATCTATTGGTGCACAGGCAATCCAGCCATAGCCATTCCCTTCACCGCCACACACAAGAATGACTCTCAGCAGGAATAGACTGCCAATGGTTTCTCAGTTAGGAATGGGGCCTGGTGAGCTTCACTTCCTGCTGGGATTCCCTTTGCGCTGGAATTTTGGCTGACTGGATTTTGTGGACATCTGGCTCAGTCTTTTGAAATGCCAGGCTCTCAAAATTTGCAGCTATCAATCTATGTGAAGCCTCAGTCTCACATGTAGATCATAGTTGAGGTCTCCAATTAATAGCCTTAAGTGGTTAGTTATTCAATACTTCCATCCCAAACACTGGTCATTTGTATAAAATCTGTAGTTAATTTCAGCTCCCAGAAATTCAAATCATTCCCACTTATTTAAGTGGAAAAATCATTGAGACCTCAACATAGAGCAGAATGAGCCTTTATCATATTTGATAATTGTGTGCTCAATCACGTTTTCATGTTTATGTGAATGAGTAAACGTGTGGTGTGTGTAATCATGTGTGAGTACAAGGGCCCATGGAAATAAAAAGGTTATCGCAGATTTCCATACTTTCTCGTGAACTTTGGTAGATCCTCCCTATCCCTGCCTTCCATGTCATTGAAGCAATGAAATTTGTCATTTCAGAGGCAAGGTACCACCACCAGATTTACTAGCATTTTGGTCTTAGGTCCTTATGCTATGCAGCAAGCTCTAAGTCCTCTGAAATATTTCCCTTGCCTGTGTATGAATTTTTCACCCAGAAAATTTCTGATCATAGTATAATAGTTGCTGCATATCATTTTGTTTAAAATAACTATGAGAATTAGGGAATGACATAGAAAATGTGAATATATATTATTAAACAGTACTCTGTCAGCCTTAAGGAGCAATATTTGTCTATTGTTCTCATCTTAGATTCAGGTAACCAAATTAAAATTTATATAACAATATTATGTGATGTCCTAAACAGCAACAAAAATGGCAAAATACACAACTTTTAATAAGGCAATATACAGTTTAAAAATTTAGCATTTTAGCAAATAACATCATTATTTTTCCTTTTGAACATCTTTATCAGATAAGTAAAGTAGATGGAGTACAAATGCAATTTCATGTTGCTCACAAATTTCCTTTTATAATTTAAACCTCTTTAAAATGAAAAAAAAAACATTTTTTTTCCTAAAAGTAGACATCTAATATTAATGGTGGCATTATTTGTTACGCAGTTCGGGGAGAAAATCCTGATTCATAGGAGCAGTTGCTGCTGAAATGGGAGCCTGCAGTGTTCCCAGCGTGATCCTCATGCAGGAAGTTCTTCAGGGCAACGTGCTATTTCAGTAAGTCATTCCTCTTCTAGCCAGCTAAACCATGACTTCCTTGTACAGCTTTCCTGAGAAGCACAGCATTCGCATAATTTCTATTGTATGACATTTTAAAGATAAAATGTTTTGAGCTGGGCAGAGGAAACAGAGTACTCAATTTGTCTTAGGTGGAGCACAAACATGAGAAAAACAAAGATCCATATTGTAGAAAAGTTAACAAGGAGCCACAGCAAGAAACGACATGTATATTTACTCCACTCTTTCTCCCCTAGAGCAATCCCTTGGAAATGGCCAATAGATCAGAAAGTATTACTGTTCATTTGCTGTGAGTGTATGGTTGTGTCTACTGAGTTGGTTTTATAGTTCTCTTGGTTTTTTTTTTACATGATTTATTTATTTTTTTATGTACAGTGGTGTTTAGCTTGCATTTATAAGAAATTTAAAAGTGACACATTGTAATAGACTCAGAAATGTGATTTTTTTTTTTTTTTATAGTTTGGGATCAATTTCAAGAACCAAAGAAAGTATTTGCCTGAGTGAATGCTTGTATTTTACATTGTAACACTTGTCTAATCTCACCAAATCATGGGCCCAACTTACGACTTAATTGTTACATGTAAAATTTTAATTCAGAAAGAAAGAGTTCAAGAAATCAGAGTTTGATATATTGAATATAGCATTAATACACTATTGGTAGGATTGGGTTGTATAATGAAATAGACTCTTTGAACCAATTATTTGCTAAATACACATCAACTAAAACTGAATAAGTATATACCCTGTGGCTTGTAAAGTGCCATTGTATGTAAAAATAATTATTTGTAATCTCCTTTACATTCATAGTATATCTGTTTCTAGCTATTTATATAAAAGTATGAATGTGCATGCTTGCCAAAAGAGATATTAAACCCATTTAACTCCATATTTATAATTACAATGAAAAATAAGCCAATCACATGCCTATCAATAGGGTGAGATATCTACTAGTTTTGTTTCTAAGATATTGTTACCCCCTCTTCTGTGATTATAAAAATTATATTAATATATGACTATTAAATAAAATAGTAAAAAGTAGACAATGTATATGTATACATAAAATATATTATGATTGGCAAAATTGTTGATATTTTCCTAAACAATTATTTTCTTAGAATGACTTGTTGTACTGTAGGTCATTTAACACCATGTTTAGCTTATATTTTGCTAGATATGAACAGATGTAATACAGATATGACAATGAAAAATATCTACAGACATTATTAACTATGCTCTGAAGCTGAAAGATCAACTGCAGGTGAAAACGCTATTATAAGGGAATAACATGTATTGAATCCCTGTACTATTATTTCAAAGTACAAACTACTAGACTTTTAATAAGTACAGATCATAATGAACCTGTATGAAGTAAAAATATTTACAAATAATTAATCTGTCCTCTAAGATCAATTGAAAGGTAGCTATGGAAAATATGATGGATTCCATGATGTCTATGATTATTACAAGTGCTATATTTGGGGTGGTATTATGTTTCTAATATTATTTTCCAAAATATATGAAAAATGGCTTGTTAATTAAAGTCTTCTAATATTGAGGTCCTATATTACTAATATCTGTGCTTATATTTTTTATGAAACTAAATAGAGTAATTTTATCTTCAGGATATTATATCTTTATATGTTCCTTTCACATTTACATATAAATTCTCTGATAAACCTTTTCATATACTCAAGAAATTGTCTCATATTTTCAAATAGAATTATATATTATTACACAGCAATGTAAATGGTGTCATGTAAGATAACAGAAAAAGTTCTCAAAGATGACATTGGCACAATTAGCATTTCTAAAGTCATAGTATGAATGACAATTAATGATAAATTGACTGAAGATAATGATTTAAAACATGATACTGGAGTCTATCTAGAAATACACTAAGGGTTGTCACAAAGTGGGTTTAAATATAGAAAGTATGACAATCATTTTAGTAGAGACTGAACCATCATTGTCAGACAATCATAGCACAATATAAAGGATTATATGTCATCACAAATTCTGTTAAAACATGCAGAGTTGCTGCAAAGTGCATATTTAATACATCTGTCACTGTAGATGAAATTTTAATCTAGCAACATGGCTTTTCTGGCAAGGGATCAGATCTAAAGACCTTCTAGGTCTCTGTGATCAGTATGGAAGACAGACACACCCTTAGTATAAACCATTTTTCCAAACAATGAACGTATGGTTAGGAAGGAAGCAGCCATGTTCGAAAGTGAAGTCTGATTGAGGGGCAGATGAAGTGATGAATCAGAGAAAGATTTGAAAAATTGAATTAGAGATAGGATACACCCTACTCTCATGAGTACAGGACAGGAAAGAGAGGCTACCCATAAGCAGCAGCAGCAGAGAGAACAGTTTTACAGAGACAGATTGCAGCGAGAACAAGCTAGAAACACCTGAAGACAGAAAGACATAGAGAATGAGGAGCCAGAAAATTTAAATATATTGCCAGAATTAGTTTAAGGCCAGGCCGAGAAATTTAGTCAGGAACCAGGTGAACCATTTTTAATCAGTCAGCTTAGATAGGAGTTTACAAGAACAGCCGAGTTGAAGCATCAAGTGAGAGTTAAGAAAGAACAAGAAATGCTTGAAAATGACTGTTATCACATCCCCTAATCCAAGAAAATAATTTTAATTGCAAATCTAAGATGAAGATACTATGCTTATTTACTGACGAATTGTTTAGCTACTGTTTTTATTAGAGTGTTTCCTGAGTTTAGCCTTTACTTAATACTTCAGATACTAATTCAATCACTGATTTTTATTTAAGAGGAGAAGATTTTTATAATCCACTCTGAAAGATATAACTGAGGCAACAGGTCAAACTGCATTAACTTAATCACACCATGTATAATTCCCAGAAAACAAAGGAGGGTAAATATTTGACTTGACTTTTTCTCTTGCAACTTGAAGAATGGAATATTAGGACAACATACCAGTGAATATAGCACTTGAATATCTATTTTGCTTCTTTCACTAGAATTAAGAAATACTTGACTTGAAAGTCATCTCGCAGAAAGCTCTTTACCCTCTCAAGATTGCTTTATGTGCATACCATAGATGTTAGTGTTAATCACTCGGTAGCTCTCTATGCCCTTGTATCTTACTCTTTAAATCTCAGTACTTTTCATATCAGACTCTTTGGTGGCATTCAGCCTCATGGACAAGAGATAATAACCAAAATGGTTTTTAAGAGAATTAAACTCATGGTTATGGGACTAAACTTCAGATATTTCAAGGCTTTGTTTAACTACAGCAATGTTAGGTTTGGTGGAGGGCAAAGTCCTAACCCTTTTAACTAAAGGAACATAAATTATTTTACCTGGTTATAATATATACGCATATATATTGTTGAATTATATGTGCTCAATACTATATTTTAGATGCAATGAGTAGATTCATTTTGTTGAAAAGCCAGGTGAAAAAATCCTATCTCATGTAACTTTTAAGAAATTATTTATTTGCACCTTATCATTGCACATCTGATAGCTACCTGCCATCTCTTAGATACTTACAGAACTCACAATATCAATATCATTTCTCAAAACCACATATTACATTTTCCTAAAATTCAGAACTGAAAGAAGTTTGCTGTATCAATCCACTTTCAGTTTCAGTTCTTCAGATTGTGACCATAATGTCCTGCAATTATGAAATGTGCCATTCCTTAAGCAAGTTTTACAGCCCACTAAAATGCTAATTAATGTTAAGTTCAAAATGGTTCTCTTACACTGACATTGCTGTGAGTCCTTGGCTTGGCTCAACTAAAAGTGCACTTTTTTTTTTTTTTAACCTTAAGTAACTGGATGCAAGGGTAGCCCGTTAAGAGAGTGGTAGCATTTGTATTGCAATGACACATTACTAATGCTTGGATTTCTGGAGAAAAGGAAATGACGGGAGGGTGTGTGAACTAGTGAAAATTCTGGCAAGGTTGAATACCACACACAGTTCACAGCCACTCCTCACTAGCTCTTGACCTTGTGCAGGAAGCAAGTCTCTAGAGTTCAGATATAAAGGAAAGTGTTTATTTATATTTCTTACTAATCCTTGTAATTGTACATTTAAGCACTGAGGTTGTTTAATTCCACTACAAATTTATACAAAGCATTCTTCTTTCAGAGAAATGTTAAATATTTAAGTAAGTGCATTAAGAGGCTTCCCGTTTCAATTACTTTCTACCCCACGTTCTGATATCATTTCCTTGTGATCTTTCACCAACCTTGTTAAAATATCTTTGACAATGTCATTCCTTTTGCAGAACTTTGTATTTCTTATCTTCTAACCACCTGCACCTCCCAAGGATAAGACTGTAGAGATAAATCACCCCTTTTTAATCTAAACTTATTTTTAATGTATTCACTTAACTTACCAATCATCATCCCTTCCCTTCTCTCCTTCCAGTCTCACCCTCCCTCCCTCTTCCCTGCTATGACCCTACCCTCGTCCTCACAGATGGGGAGCCCTTCTCCCCTATCAACAGACTCCAGCCTACTAAGTCTAAATAGGACTACTTGCATCCTCTTCTTCTGTGGACTGGTAAGACACCCCGTGTGTGGGAAGTGATCAGAGGAATAGGCCACAGAGTCCATGGCAGAGACACCCCTTTCTCTGGTTACTAGGGGATTCCTAGGGAAACTGAGCTGCCTATGGGCAACCTCTGAGCAGGGCACTTAGGGTTCTCTCCATACATGCTTGGTCCTTCACTCTCAGTCAGTCTCAATAAATCTGAGCCAGATTTATTGGCTCTATCGGTCTTCTTGTGGAGCTCCTGTCCCCTCCAGGTACTTCTATCACTCCCATACACACAGTCTTCTCTAAAACTCCCTGCTTTCTGTCCAAAGTTTGGCTGTGAAACTCAGCTTTTGTTTCTATCCCCTGCTGTGTGAATTTCTATGTTAGGCTCCTGTCCTGTTCTCACTCTTCCAGTGTCTATTCTATTTGTCCTGAATGAGAATTAGACCTCTTCCCTAGCATCCTCCTAATTAATTAGCTTTTTTAGGACTGTGTACTGCAGCATGCTTATTCTATATTGTGTGGCTAATATCCTCTTATAGGTGAGTATATACCATGCATATCCTTCATGGTTACTTCATGCAGGACGAACTTTTCCAGCTCTATCCAATTGCCTGCAAATTTCATCATGTCTATGTTTTTGAGGGCTGAATAGTATTCCATTGTGTAGATGTACTACAGTTTCTTTGCCTATTCTTTGGTTGAGGGACATCTGGGTTGTTTCCAGTTTCTGGCTATTACGAATAATGCCTCTACGAATATAGCTGAGCAAATGTCCTTGTTGTATGGTGGAGCATCTTTTGTATATGCCCAGGAATGGTATAGAAGGGTTGAGGTACAGCTGTTCTCAATTTTCTGAGAAAGCATCAGATTGGTTTCCAAAGTGCTTGGACAAGCTTGCGCTCTTAAACTGAAGAGGGTGGAGAAAAATATTTGAAATGAAGGGGGTCCCTAAGCTGATAGCACAAAGTCCACCTAGATATGGCTTGGCTGGCCAGGTATGAAAGCCCAGGTGTTATCACATTTGATGTTATATCCTAGAATCTTTTCTGTCAGTTTTACCTCTAAGCTAAGAACTTCAGTGATTACTTCCCAAATTCACTATCTTCATGTCAAACTTTCCCTTTGCCTTTGCTTTAGAGAACCTTGGTCCAAGATGAGGAAAATGTATGTATTTTGCCTATATTTATACTACTTCATGTATAAGATAGTTAGAGACCAATTTCTGACTTTTTAGATTTCAACAATTAGCAAAAAGAAGACAAGCTGATACAACATTCCCAATATTTTAAAACAAGTGAGAATATGTCTAAGAAGAAAATAATCATTTTCTAATCACCCTGAAGCCTTGAAATTTAACAAACATCTGAGCATGTCACTTGCTTTCCTAAATTAACAATCGGAGTCCAATTTACACCTCTTTTAATCTAGGAACAGTTGTAGCATAATAGAAGGCTGTATGACTAACAGAAGATAAGAGGAAGAGAAAAGTGTCAGATATTTCCAGGTATATATCAGGCTTATCCCTATCCTAAGTTCCTCTGAAATTGCCTTAGTTCAGAAGATTCACTAGGTAGATGATTGAATACGTCTGTAATCATACACCTAATGATAACCTAAAGTCCTTCAGTGTCTTTTACCAGGCACTCAGAGAATTAAGAAAAGTAGCATTCCAAGTGTGAAGGAATAGAATCCATAAGATATAGTGGGGGCTGAGGATTGCAACATGATGTTATTTCTGTTAAACATTTCTGGCCAAACAAACCACAAGAACAGAAGGTTAGAAAAAAAGCCATATTTTTCTAGAAAAAAAAGTAGTAATATGTTACTGGGTCATTTATTTACACTTTGGTTGAAAGAGAATTTTATTACCCCCCCCTTCCACTCTCTAGTTAAGCTAAGTTATGCTCCCTGGAATCCATCACATTCACCACCTCAAGTTGAATATATATAATATATATATATATATATATATATATATATATATATATATATATATA
>OU015742.1:161084668-161110588 GCA_907169655.1 Acomys percivali | reverse complement strand
ACACACACACACACACACACACACACACACACACACACACACACACATCTTACAGACTTATCATGTAGGGCAATGAATTTTGTGGAAACAGCATTTCCATCCTTTGAAATGAGCCAGGAGGAATGACTGGAAACTATAAATCAAGATAGCTCTTGAGGGTCCATTACCACATCCCCAGTTAGCAGCATGGGAGGGAAAAATTTAGGTCACCCTTGAGTGCTTCTGTAATTGGATTTAGAATATTTGCAGTGATAAATAGTCTAGTAAAAATATTGATTGGAAGAATAGTGAAAGTAGAAAGGCCTAGGGATATACAACAGAACCAAAAACCTAGAGCTTGAGTCCCCATGTAACTATTAATAGAAATGAGCCTTGGGTAAAGGATCTCAGCTTCATTGAGATAATTTTGTTAAGATATTTACTGAGGTAAGCTTTAATGTTATCTGTGAAATACATTTTAACTGTTTTTGTTTGGTTGGAGCAATATTACTAACTCTAATAAATTACAATGATTAGAAGGGGCCCTTTTATGTAGCTGGGACCTTCCTATACCTTGAGATCCATGAATTGCACATAGTTTTAGACACTGGACATTTCATCTATTTCTTTCAAAAGTCAAGAAATTTTAAGAAGAAATGACAGATTGTCTAAATCTAATATCAGTAATATTGTTAAAGTATTCAAACTTGCAAAATGATGATATTATCACAGGATATAGAAGAGGTTTTGGGGATACTGTACAAGAAACACATAAGATTTTTTTTAAATTGTAGTTTAGCCCACAGTGCATTAATCTTTAATTTCATTTTCTACTTTATGTGTTGTTAAAAAGTGAGCATTAAAAACTTAACATGTTTCACAGTTAATGTATGAAGATCATAGTACCTTCTTCTGTAAAACTTTTAATATCATAGTATGACAGTAATTATAAAAAGTATATTTTGTGTAGGCTTGAAAACTAGATATTAAAATAACAGGAATGATATAGAGATGAGAATAATGGGGGTCGAGGATGAACCAGGTACAGTGATCATCAGGTATTCCTGAACCCATCATCAGTTCCATCTTCTCAATTTGATATGTCTTTGTAGACAGTCATGTATCAGATGCTGCTATCGCCATGTTACCACATCTTAAAACTTGTAGCTCCTGTGTATAGGGAAATGTTTTAGTTAGCAAAGATTTCATGCAGTTATTAAACAACAATAATCAAAGCAATATAGCCTTGCAAAGCCATATTAGATCATCTTTTGTCTCAGAGCCTATATACATGAACTAAGCAGGTAACCCAGGTATTTTCCTACAAAAGAAAGTGCACTTTTCTGTATTCAACAACTGCTGCAGAGCATTCAGAGAGAAACGAGAGAGAGAGAGAGAGAGAGAGAGAGAGAGAGAGAGAGAGAGAGAGAGAGAGAGAGAGAGAATGAATTTCCAGTCTACTCATTCCTCTTAAGGGACTTTGGTAATTCGGGGAATGGAGGTAAAGATCACTAGGATATGCCATGATTGGGTCTGATTTGTTTGTTGGCTTGCCTGTTGGGAAATATCTGATGACCATCTGCAGGAAAACTAGCATTGGCATTAAAAATGACTTGAAAATAATATAGATTTTAGGTGCTTTATTTTGAAAGGGGAACAGTTTAATATCTGGTTTCTTCAAAAAATTATCAGCCTGTCACTCACCTTTATACTTCATGATGAGTTGTATATGATATGCTCAATAAAAAGTTCACACCGTGACATAATTAAAGATTGAAATGCATTTGTTAAAGTGGGCTTTCAAAGGGTTTAGGTCTAGAAGGTCTAAGAAGTGGACACATGATGACCAGCAGCATTTGAGATACAGTTATCCATACAAACTCATAAAATGGAGAAAGAAAAAGTTGATTATGAGGGTTCTATAACTCCTGACTTGCAGGATCATGTGAGTTGGCTTTCAAAGCAAAAATTATGAGTAAACATTTTGGATGGAGGACAAACAGGCTTTTTTTTTTAACTGTTTGAATGATCACACTGGGAAGACATTGTGTGAAAATTTAAAGCATGGAACTTAAAAAAAATAAAATGTATGAAATAAATTTTTCCTGATGCAGTTAATTTATGTAGCATAAGGGATTTAAACTTACTGATCATAGTTTACTTCTGCCAAACAGTTTCCTGGCTGTCTTGGGATTTGTTACCTTCCTACCATAAACAGTCTCAGACTCCCAGGTCCTAGCAGAGATGTTAAAAGGAAAATATAATTTATCCAGAAATGTGACAGATGACCACAAGCATGTGACTTCTCCTTCCATACTTTTCTTCCTGTTTAACAGGTGAATATAAACACAATTGCTTTCATGCTTAGTATATTTAAATACATAAAGCACTTTGTCATCACAGAAGCAAACACATTCCTTCATTTTGTAAATATATAAAATACTTCCAGCTACATCTGTAAATGCTTCTCATTACCCTTCAAAGAAATTTTAACTGGAAATTCCCAATTTGGTTTTTTTTTTTTTTTAATCCTTATATCTAGTCAGTTTGATTATACAATGTAGAGCTCAGGTACTGTCTGATTTTTGAAAATCACAAAGCTATACTCTTTATTTCTGTACACCTCTACTTCCTCAGTCAATTACTTCTGATTAATTGAGATAAACTTATCTTAGTTATGATTAAGCACAGTATGATTCTGTCCACTAATATAACTCTTCTTAGTAAGAGGACCATGCTCCTTTTGATCACAGCTTTCACTGAATGGAAGCCCCCCCCTCCCAGATACTGTCCACTAAGGCATGATGATAAAATACAGGCTTCCTACCATTTCTTGCCTATAGCTGTGGTACTGGACACATCATTGCACCTTTGTGAGGCCTAGTTTCTTCATTTCTACTGAGAGAGGCAACAGTTTCTTTTTGTCCTGAGGCTTAGTGCCGTTTGTTCTTGATTTCCTTCTGCTCCTACCTCTGGAGACTTTGTCTGTAGAGGGATCCTAGCCCATTGAGCTTGCTTGTCTTTGCCTTCTCACTGGAACCAAGCTAGAGGATATGGAGTGTGAGGCGAGAATTTTCATTACCTTCTCTAAACCACAGGCTGCTGCAGATTGCGTTCTTCCATGTACAATACGTCTCAGCATCTGGCCCACTAACTCATCATTTTAGGTGCAAGAAACGGTCCTTCTAATTAGTACTACATCTGCCTTCGGTGGCCAAGGTCCTTCCATTACGTTAGCCCTGCACCATCACATTATAGACTCAATGCACTTCATGTCGATTGCTTTTTAAACTCCATTATCACCCTGTTGGCACCAAGAAAGTAATTCAGATCAAGCAAAAGCATTGTCTGCCATTAATTATTTGAGATATTTCGTGTCCTAGTGTGAGTTAACAGCAGCTGGCATTTATTGTAACTGCTTAGTATAAATTAGCTTTATACCACGAACCTATGAAATTGCCAGTGTTGTTCTGTTTTACCAAAGAGGAAACTAAAAAATTGTACAATCTAAGTAACTTGCCAAAGGTCTTGCCTCTAGTAAATGGCAGATGTGGAATTTAACCTGTCAATCAAGCTCTATGGTATTTGCTCCTAAGTCTGCCTATATTGTTTCATCTACGTCTTCTACTAAGCCGGTTATTCTGGGCTTTATTTTTACACACATGTCTTTGCTTCAGTGTTGTTCTATATATCTCATTTTCCCCTCGTCTTTCATTTTACAATTCTCTTATCAACCCTATGTTTGTGTATTGATTACTACTTAGATTTAATGATAATATACTGTTACCTGAAAGATCAGTTGAGAAGAATAATTATTGTGCATGTGTATTCATAAAATTAAGAACCAAAATGTTCATGTTTTATGTTTTAAGTCACACAAAGAATCAGAACTTATGCATCCTTACATGAGGTATACACTGAGAAAAGAGCAGGTGGAAGATAAGCTAAGATTGACAAGAGCAACAATAGACTTTTATGTACAAAATATTTATTACCATTTCAAAATATTAAGTATACTAAACATAATTTTAAACATAATTACATTTTTCTAAACACTTATTTTTGAGATAGAATATCATGTAATTTTATTGTACTTTGTTTAATTAAGATATAACTATTAAATTATATTATGCCACTAGTAAATATTCTGTAGTGTTAATTTGAAAATATTACTAAATCCAAAGAATTTACTCTTTCTAACATAGAGCTATATCTCATATTTTTTGTTTTCCTATAGTTATGTTTTCAGGAGGAAACAAACTAATAATCTTAGTATGAAACAGTGTTTCCTTCTGTGAGATATTAAAAAATAATGCTTTTGGGAGCTGGTAAGCCCGTCTTGCTCTGAGGAGATGGGAGGCCGTGAGCTGGCCCTGCCCTGAGGACACAGGAGCTGGGGAGCTGCCCCGGCCATGATGACACAGGAGCAGAAGAGTGGCCCCTGCCCTGAGGACAAGGAAGCAGGTGAGTTGGCCCTGCCCTGATGACATGGGAGCAGGAAGCCAGACCTGCCCTGAGAAGAGGAGAGTGGGCCCTGATCTAGGGCTCTGAGTGAATCTCTCCCCAACATCTACCCCATGTATGACCTGCTGGAACAAATGAAGGGACTGGACCTGCAAATCCAAAGATTAAGAATCTCCTCGACACACAGCAACACTGGGATATCTGACAGCAGTCCCAGTGAGGATCCAGTAATGATAGTGTAGACCTCTAACCAGGCCCCTGGCTCATAGCAATGAACATTTGAAAGTAAACATGTGGACAAAAGGCTATACTGTGTGATACACTACAGCTTGTGTGACAAAATTTTTTGTTTGTCTGTTTTATTTTACAGGGGGGAAGGGATTTTGGTGCATGATGTGTAAATCATAAACATTCAATAAAAGCAAAAAAATAATGCTTTATTATTTTTCATGCAATATAAATATGTATGTACATTACTATAGCCTTTAATAGAAGTTAATTTGTATTAAAGACTAGCTGTATTTTAGATATTTTGCTAATTCTTGTACCTTAATGCTCAGCACAGGAGGTTTGATATATTGTAGTGTTTCAGTAAAGAAATAGAATAAAACAAAAGAGGAGGGAAGGGACATTAGGATTTTAGTCTCGAGGAGAAGATTGGGAATATAATATAATTGATTAAATTTATTTCAAAAGTCGTATTATTACTTACATTATATTTTCAAGTTGTAGGTGAATTAAATTTAATTTTTATATTCTATTATCAAACTCCTAACTAAACTTGTCTTTTACACTGATATAAAAAATATTTTGTAAAGACTTTTTCCTAACTTTGGGAATAGTATAAAATTTTCACTACATAAAAATGATCTAAGGAGAGAAAAGAAATGCACCTTTGAAAATAAAAATATAATTATTACAAAAAGTTTAAATGATCATATATTAAAATAGAATAATAGTTGACATTGATACAATACATTATAAATCATCAGAGGATAAAAATGGTGTGTAATTTTTTAAATGAGAGGTAACGTAAGGAACATTAAAAAGTCAAAACACGAAATAAATGGTAAAGAGATCTTACCAACTCATATTCATGCAAATTTACACAAATCACAGCAGTAGAATAACTAAGACTTTAAGAACTATATAACTATTAAACAGTGGGAATAGGAGTTTCAATAAAAAGGCAGTTACCCCATCCATTATGACAGCCTCAAAAAGTAATATTCATTCATCAAAATGTTTAAAAAGATGGCAGGCCCTAGGAAGACACCCAAAATATAATGGGTAAAAGACACATTCTAACCATGTGTATTTCATAGGTACTGAATTATATGAAGTCTGTCTACATATTAAATGTAGCTGAAAATATACTAGAGAAAATAACAAAGGCATGATAAAACATTAATAGCTACAGCTTCTGACTTTGTGTCTGATGGTTATTATCTTTGGCAGTTCTCTAATTTCATTCAACCCCATGTCTGTTTCTTATAAAAATAATAATGAGAAGGCCCTTTCACTTTTGAGTGAAACCTACTGAAGAGAATCAAATCTGTGGCTTAGGATGGAGAACCTTGAAAAATGTACACATTCTCAAAGTATTTTCAGTAGAAAAAAGTAACAGAACAGAGGATATGAGGAAAGGGGGTAAAGAGAGAGGAAGGGAGGTGGGAGGAGAGAGAGAGAGAGAGAGAGAGAGAGAGAGAGAGAGAGAGAGAGAGAGAGAGAGAGAGAGAGAGAGAGAGGGGTGTGGTGTGTTTTTTTTTTTTTTAAAACAAAGTCATCCCACTGCACTAGAGGCAAAGATTCTTCTGCGTGATTCACTCTTGGAATCCAGAACAAGTGTCACAGGACTATATACTGAGACTAGTCTACACATCACTTCTACCTAGGGGAAAAATGTAGGTACAGTATTCCCTGAGGCAGAAGTCTGGTGTAAGCAATATGCTATAGTGAAATAGATAAAGAAAGGGATGGTATATGCTCACATATGAGACACTGAACAGAGGCAAGTGTTCACTATCCAGGAAGAGACCACATACCTAAATCTCCACCATTGTCTAGTTATTTTTTATGTATGGCTCAATTATTTAATATTAAATTTCAATGTAATAAACTCTGTTTTCTTTCTCCTGATGCATTAGGACTTACCATTCCCCACAAGCTCATAACAAACCAATCACCTAACCAGGTTACTGAAAACAAACATCAAAATCAAAACACCTCCCCTTTTTTTCTCATACAATATGTGGCTTTTTACCTTTATGAAAGCCCAGACATCACTCTGTAGCCCAAGCTGTCCTGGTACTCACTTCATAGTTTACCAGCTCTTAAACCCAATTCAAAGGGAGCCTCCTGCCCTATCTGTCTCAGTGCTGGAATTACAAGTTTAGTCATCAAACTCAGATTTTTATGTTTTATATATTGCACATCTCAAAGGTTTTATAACTACAATGACAACAATAAAAATGCTACCTGAAATGATACATGAAAGATACAGCCAAATAGAGATGAAAATAAATTCAAGATAATGCTAATGCATAATGGATGTGTAATGTTTAGGGAATAAGAACAAAAGTTGTAAGTCCTTAAATGTGCAATAACCAAAAGATGTTTAAGTTAATGCATAAGTAAAACTCAAACTAATACCACAATGATGGCTTTGGAGGTAAACTGTGAACAAACAATGTACACTTGCCAAATACATTAATAAAATTGCATGTAAATCACAAAGGCAATTCATGAATTTTACATACCTGTATGTATGTATGAGTAAATACAGTTGTCTTTACTCATTTAAATAAGCAAGATGTTGGTAGCACATGCTTTTAATCTCAGCACTCAGGAGGCAGACATAGGTGGATCTTTGTGATTTTAAGGGAAGTCTGGTCTACAAAGCAAGTTCAAGACAGCCAAGACTACACAAAGAAACCATGTCTCAAAAACTAAAAAAATAAAAAAAAAAATAAAAATAAGCAAATAATTCTGTCTGTGGCAGAAACAAGAACATTTTCCCCAGTGGCTGGTTTGCCATATTCGAAGCCAACTTCATAAGGATGTTCATTGGTGTTCATCATCCTCTTTGAGGTAGGCTGGATGTTGCCAGGGATTAACTAGTCTTCTTGTCAAAGAATCTTTAGAATAATAAAAACATCTTTAAATGGCATATTCCCTAGGTCTCTGAGACTTTTGAAGACCTTATTTAACTATTTTACCTTACATAGGTATAGAATCATATCTATCTGTCAGACCTAGGATATATATTCTTATGATAAAATTAGACTAGTATTTAACATGACCATGATCTGGTCAACTAACAATTAGCTTGTATAATTTAATTATCCTCATTAGGCTGCAGCACAATTTTCAAGGTATTAGAAATAAACTTTGTATTATAATTGAGTTGGATGGGTACTATAGCTCATAATAGAGTAGAAAAAATATATATATAGTGTGTGAAGATTAATATTATATTTTAATTCTATATAAATGTATTAAAATTAGACTTATTTTGCATTAATATACAAAATTCTATACCAATTAATTAAAATTGGACAATCTTGGATTCAGGCAGAGTCAATGGCCAAACTCTACCAATACTGGGTAAGCAAGTCTCAATAGTTTCTGTCTCACAAATATGTCTGTCAGATATTTTGGGCTAGAAGGCTAAAGATGATGCTCCAACATTATAGATTTTTGGGTGATTTTTCAGGCAGTTAACTATCTCTGTCATTTTTTTTTTTCATTTTAGATGTTGCTAACCTGCACTTTCAGTTCACTCAGGTAATTAAGTTTAATTCCTTCTCAAGTTGTTCATGAGGATGAAGACCAAATAATTTAGTTTTATAATTAAGCTAGTTTGGCTAGGGGTTAAGATATTTTTAGATTTTCATAGATGTTTTAAGTTAATAGACATGAGATATGATAGAGATTGATTTTCATTCCGAATTTTAGACTCAACAAGATAGGAAAGATGTTCTCTTCAAGTTGCCAAACACAAATAGCCAAAACACTATGAGTGTAATTTTTATATAATTCATAATTGTTTTGTGGTTCTTCCTGCTGCATGTAGTTTGTTTTATTTATTGATAATAATAAAAATGTATCTGTAACAAAAAACATAATAAAAATGGGGAAAAGGTAAGCAAATGAAATGAAATAAATGAAATCCACTAAGATTGACTTGCTAATGAAGAAATTATTAGAAAGGCTCAAAAAGCAAAATTCACCACCATATCATAGCTAGGAAGAAGTGTTGGAAGGTAGTGTCATGTAAAGAAGCCGTGACACTACAAGATATAGCAAAATAAAACAGAATCAAAGGAAAACAGAACCACACACTGTAACATTATGTAAAGTAAGATTTAATGATAAACTATCATAAATACTAATCTTACCCTTGTCACTTAACTTTAAAGCTTCTGTGATTGAACAGAGGGGGGAATTGTTTGTACTTTTCCTATCATGGATTTTGTGACATAAAAATCACTATTCTTAAATTTAAACTTGTGTATAAACAAGCCCTGCTTTCAGTTAAAAATAACAGATAAATGGATCCAGTTAAAACCGTGTATAATTTTGTGTTTGTTTGCTTGAGACAAGGTTTTTCTGTGTAGCCTTAGCTGTACTGGACTTGCTTTATAGACCAGGTTGGCCTTGACCTCACAGTCATGCCCCTGCCTCTGTCTCCTGAGTGCTGGGATTAAAGGCATGTGCCATTATACCCGGCAAAACCATGCAATCATTTCTTTTTAAGCCCATAAACACAAAACAATCAATTCAACAAAATCTTCAATGTACATTTCAAAATCAGTTATAAAATAGTCTGAGGGGTTGATGATCAATATCACTAGGGAAGACAATTCAAGCAACACTGAGATCCTGCCTCAGGTCCACTAGATGCAACAATAAGGAAACAGTAGGTGATGAATGCTGATGCTCAGATCCAAATATTAGTTCTTCCTGTTGTAAAAGGTCTCAAGTTGGTTTTCACTGAAGGAAAGGAGACGTCCTGAACCATATCAAAAATTTGAGTTTCCTGTTTTTCTGTCTTAGATGAGGTAAAAACGTATTAGGATGCCTGTTTGTGTTAACTTTATTTTGTTGTGACAACATTCTCTAGAAAATCAGCTTAAAAGAGTGAAATTCTACTTGGTTCAAGGTTTAATAAGTTATGGAATATCATTCCATAGATATTCAGTAACCAGGAAGCAGATGGTGATGGACGTGGTGCTCAGTTTGTTGCTTCCATTATCTTTAGTACTGAATCTTACCCTATGGAACAGTGTAGTCAATAGTTAAAGTGTGTCTCTAGACCTAATTTAACTAATTTACTCTCTGACACTCAGGCACACATACATGCTTTCTTACAGATAATTCTAGATCCTGATTTCAACCAATATAAATAATATTTACATTAAATAAGTTCATCACTATTGGTGACTTCAAATAAATATGGAATTACTCCTTTTTTGCATAGCTGTGGGACTATGTATGAGCCATTATTATGTCACTTAAGATATTTGATTCTAAGAACTGTCTCTATGAATGCTTTCTACTTCCAAATGCAAGCTGAGCAATTTGGCAGATTCAGCCTTCATTTTTCTCAAGAATATCTAGCCTCCAATTCTCCATATAGTGAAGTGATAACAAGAACATAGCACTATGCATTGAATCTCAAGGACTATTTCTAATTTATTAGGTCTCTGATACTAGGTAATAAAATTTAAATATGCATACAATATCACAATACAGCTTGGTGCAGCTAACACCAATAGTTGACAGAGTGCCCCTGACTCTACCCACCTTTTTCTCTTGGACTTGGTTTTCCAGACAGAGTTTACCAATACTACTTATTGTGATATTGTTCTCACATGTGAGTACTGGGATCCTAGCTCAAAAGCAGAGTGCAGCCTAAGAGCATTAATGTACCCCTGTATGAAGTACACCAGAAAATCTTCAACTACATCTCTTGTGAGTTACATTATTGAACTAGAAGACACTATAGTTAGCATTGATATTCTGCTTTTTTTTGTTGTTGTTCTGATTACTGTAACCTCAGCCATGTCCACACCTGGAGAAGCCAGGTGGCTATAGAAAACTCACCTTTTGTTTGTGTGTTTGTTTTATGACACCAGAACCCAGTAGACATTATTAAACCAAATAATTTTAAAAATGTATCCAAGAAGAGGATTATGTTGTTACCAGAACAAAAGAACCAGAAGCAGAATTAATCATAAAATGAAACATTACTAAACCACTAAATATTTCACAATAGAAACAATGGGAAATTTGACATTCTTCTCCTTAAAAAAACCTGGAACTCTGCTGGATGAGCCTGAGATGATATCAACTGCTTTCTGGGCCATTAATTATTCCCCACTATTTCTTTCTTGAAGCAGCAAAGACTTAAATAAACATTATATGTGAGCAATAGAATAGAACAGAAAGGCTGCCAAGCATCACTACATTAATTTCTCCCATTGAAGAAGATTGCACATGGTTTCCCCCCTGAAGGAAGAGAGAAGAGCTGAACTTTATCATATTTTGGGGTTTCCTGTTTTATTACCTAGATGAGCCAAAAACATGTCAGGATGCTTACTGTGTTGACTGTCTTTTATTGTGACAAAATACCCAAGGAAACACATTTAAAAGAAGACAGATCTTGATTCAACAATGAATAGTGGGATGGAAGGACCCAGAGGTCTCAGGAACCCACAGGGAGACCATCGAGATTGATGGATCTGCACCCAGGGGGCCCTGCATAACTACTGCACCAACCAAGAACAATGCATGCAGTAAACCTAGATCCCCCTGTTCAGATCTAGCCAATGGACAGCTCATTCTCCAAGGTTGTGGGGAGAGTAGGGACTGCCTCTGACAGAAACTCTGCTGCTCCTGATTTGATCACCTCCCCTTGAAGAGGAGGCCATGCAGGCACACAGAGGAAGGAAATTCAGACTATCCAGATGACACCTGATATGTTGTCATCAGACAGTGAGGGAAGAGACCTGCCCACTCCCATCAGAGGTCTAGAGGAGGGGACTAGGGCAGAAGAAAGAGAGAGGGTGGGAATGGGAAGGTACAAGGAAGAGAGACAAAGGGATTAACAATCGGGATGTCATATGAAATAAATAAATAAATAAATAAATAAATAAATAAATAAATAAATAAATAAATAATACAGAGGTGTTATGTTCAAGGTTTTATACATTTCAGTCCATGGTTATTTTGGCACCATTGATTCTAGACTTGTGGCATGTCAAAGCATTGTGACATAGACGTGTGGTAGAAGTGAGCTGTATATATCATGGGGACCAAGAAGCAGAGAGGAACTCTGTGAGTGTCCAGTGACACATGTTCAACATCTCACTTCTTCAAATATGCTCTGTTTTCTAACGTTTCCATCACAACCCTATGTCCCATTAATACCAATCCTTCATAGTTCTCCTCTGCTGAGGTAAAAGATTTTACAATCCAATCATGACCCCAAAGGCCCACTTTGGAATATTTCTGCACCTGGAACAAAGCCTTCAAAATGAATTTTGGAATTTGTTTAAGATGTAAATTCTACTATCATATTGGAACCAAGAAAGGGTTTCTTACCTATGGAAATTACAAAACTAAAATGAAAAAAAAATGGTTGATTTTAGTAACTCCTGCTATGTACATTTTGTTGGAGAAGACACTTGCCTCAGATGAAAGACCATTTCTAACTGTTGCCCACACTTGGGGTTTGGATATGGTCATGGACATAGTGCAACTTCATAGTGATCAAAGTATATTTATCCATTCATCTTCACATTGATCCTGATCATGTTAGAGCATATTACATAAGAAGATATTGCTATGTGGTTTCAGATTCATCTGTCAAGACACTCGCCATTCCAGGTGTAGTTTCAGACCTAGCTCTGTCCAGAAGGATGCTGCCTCCAAATTTCACCTCTTCAACCTGCCATGTGTTCACAGCCATTGTTGCTCTGTGAGAGCTGAGCCTTAAGTAGCATCTGGGAGCAGTGCTTATAAAATGCTCTGACCTGTGGATGCACATGTATTAAGTTAGGGTGTGTGCCTTTTGAACCTCAAAAGGTTTGGGGGGCACCATTGCTAAGGACCTATTCCTCCCCGCTGCCTTTCCAATAGCTAAAGTTTGGGAAATGGCTTGTTTCACCGGCAGGTGTGGCAGGATCAGTGAGAGGCAGTTACCTCTGTTTGTCTCCCATCTGCAGCAGTAGGTTTAAGCTTGGGTTCTCTCTGGGAGCTATTCCCCCCGCTAAACTATGAGAAACTATTATTTTTAAGGGTGTAGATACATTGACTATGTTGGGTGCCAATATGCTATGGTTAACTTAAGAAGTATAGCCTAATAAATATTTACTATTACACCAATTATTATTATGGTATTTTCTAACCCACTATCAATCAATAAAACACAGAAAGCTGTTATATTTTAAAATAGCCTTCTTGCTCCACCTAACCCATGGTGGTCTCCTTATTCCTCCTCTTCCTCTTTTGTCTCTTCCTTCTCCTTCCCAAGATCCTTCAGTTCCCTAGCCTATGAACCTTTGTCAAGCTGATCTTTTTCTGGCTCTGCACAGGTATCAGCTTTTTATTGGTCAAACAGAGATGCAAAGTTACAAACATCATTTTGGGGTACGTGAGTGTCTTTCATTTGGGCAGCAACCAGATCTTTAAGACCAACAATTAGCATCATAATATATAGTACCAGAACAACTGCCAACATCTATTTATATTAATCAAAGAAAATGAGGGTATAAACTTGACATTGGGGATAGGGAAAGATTGAAGGAATGATACCAGGGAAGAGTTGGAAGGAGTAAAGAGAAGAAGGAAAGTGTTGTAATTCTATTTCAACTGAAATATATTGCAAAATATCATATGAATAGAGCACAGTAATGTTGTCAGCCCTAATGAATATTCATGAATTACAAGCAAACTAACTTTAAGGTATTGACATTATCTCACTTCATGTTCAATACCATTCTGAAAAATTGTCAATTTATGATTTTTTATTAATAAGAAAAGGTAAAATATATTGTAAAAGGTGTTATTAAATAATGTTGATAATGTAAATACTCTTTTAATCTTCTATTTAATATTCTTAGAAAACAAATGAAATATACCTAACTTTTCTAACTTTTTATAAATGATAATCTTATTTCTCTTATTTAATTATTTATTTTTGCTTTTTTGAGACAGCATTTCCCTGTATAGCTTTGGCTGTCCTAGACTTGCTGTGTAGATCAGGCTGGCTAGGAACTCACAGATATCTACAGAACTTTTGAGCTAAACACAAAGGAATGTACATTCTTCTCAGCACCCCATGGTACCTTCTCCAAAATTAATCACATAGTAGGTCACAAAGCAAGCCTCAACAGGTACAAGAAGATTGAAATAATATCTTGTATCCTATCAGTTCACCACAGTCTTAGTCTGGGTTTCAATAACAACAGAAATTAAAAAAAGCCTACACACACATGGAAACTAAACAACTCTCTACTTAATAACACTTGGGTCAGGGAAGAAATAAAGAAAGAAATTGAGGACTTCCTGAACTTCAATGAATATAAGGAACAACATACCCAAATTTGTGAGACACATTGAAAGCAGTAAAAAGAGGAAATTTCATAGCATATTAAGTGCATTTACAAAGAAATTGGAAACATACCATACAGGCACCTTAACCACACAGCAGGAAGCTCTAGAAAAAAAAGAAGCAGAAACACCCAAGAAGAGTAGACATCTGGAAATAATCAAACACAGGTCTGAAATAAAAAAAAAAAAAAAAAAGAAACAAAGAGAACAATTCAAAGAATCAACAAAACGAGGAGCTAGTTATTTGAGAAATTCAACAAGATAGACAATCCATTAGCCAAATTAACTAAAAGGCAGAGAGACACTATCCAAATCAACAAAATTAGAAATGAAAAGGGAGACATAACAACAGACACTGAAGAAATACAAAGAATCATAAAATCCTACTTTAAAGGCATATATGCCACAGACTTTGAAAATCTAGGGGAAATGGACAATTTTCTTGATCGATTCCACTTGCCAAAATTGACTCAAGATCAGATAAATAAACTAAATATTTCTATTTCTAATATAGAAATAGAAGCAATCATTGATAGTCTCCAAACCAAAAAGAGCCCAGGGCCAGATGGCTTCAGTACAGAATTCTACCAGACCTTCAAAGAAGAGGTAATACCAAGACTCTTCAAGCTACTCCAAAAGACAGAAATGGATGGAACATTACCAAACTCATTCTAAGAGGCCACAGTCACATTGATACCTAAATCCCACAACGACTTAACAAAAAAAAGAGAATTTCAGACCAATTTCTCTTATGAACATTGATGTGAAAATACTCAATAAAATGCTCGAAAACTGAACACAAGAACATATCAAAAATATCATTCACCATGACCAGGTAGGCTTCATTCCAGGCATGCAGGGATGGTTTAATATATGGACATTCATCAATGTAATCCACCATATAAACAAACTGAAAGAAAAGAAACATGTGATCATCTCCTTAGATGATGAAAAAGCATTTGAAAAATCCAACACTCATTCATGTTTAAAGTTTTGGAGAGATTGGGGATACAAGGCACTTTCCTCAACATAATAAAGGCTATATACAGCAAGCCAATAGGCATCATCAAATTAAATGGAGAGATAGTCAAGGAAATTCCTCTAAAAATGGGAACAAGGCAAGGCTGCCCACTTTCCCCATATCTCTTCAATAGAGTTCTTGAAGTTCTAGCCAGAGCAATAAGACAACAAAAAGGGATCAAGGGGGTCCAAATGGGAAAGGAGGAAGTCATATTATCCCTATTTGCAGATGATATGATAGTGTACACAAGTGACCCCCAAAATTCCATCAGAGAACTCTGAGAGCTAATGAACACCTTCAGCAAATTGGCTTGATACAAAATTAACTCAAAAAAAGTCAGTAGCTTTCCCATATACAAATGACAATCATGCAGAGGCAGAAATTAGGAAAATATCTAGGAGTAACTCTAACCAAGCAAGTAAAAGACTTGTTTGAAAAAAAAAAGTTCAAATTTCTGAAGAAAGATATTGAAGATGACATCAGAAGATGGAAGGATCTCTCTTGTTCACGGATTGGGAGAATTAACATAGTAAAAATGGCTATCTTACCAAAAGCAATTTTCAAATTCAGTGCAATCCCTATCAAAATACCTACAGAAAAATTTAAGGACATTGAAAGATCAATTCCCAACTTCACATGGAAAAACAAAAACCCCAGAATAGTTAAAACAATCCTATACAATAAAAGATCCCCTGGAGGAATCTCCATACCTGATCTGAAGCTGTACTATAGAGCAACAGTAGTTAAAACAGCATGGTACTGACACAGCAATAGGCAGGTTGATCATTGGAATCAAATCAAAGGCCCAGAAATGAATCCACACACAAGAAGCCAAATCTATTCAATGGAAAAAGGATAGCATCTTCAACAAATGGTGCTGGTCTAACTGGAGGTCTATGTGTAAAAAAATGCAACTGGACCCATATTTGTCACCTTGCACAAAACTCAAATCCAAGTGGATTAAAGACCTCAACATAAAACCAGAAACACTAAGTCACTTAGAAGAAAAAGTGGGGAAGAGCCTGGAACATATTGGCACAGGAGACAACTTCCTGAACAGAACACCAACAGCCCAGGCCTTAATGTCAACAATTAATAAATGGGACCTCATGAGGCTGAGAAGCTTCTGTAAAGCTGGAGACACTGTCAAGAGAACAAAGTGACAGCCTACAGGCTGGGAAAAGATCTTCACCAACCCTACATCTGACAAAGGTCTAATATCCAAAATATAGAAAGAATTCAAGAAATTAAACACCACCAAACCAAATAACCCAATTGAGAAATGGGGCTTGGAACTAAACAGAGAATTCTCAACAGAGGAATATAGAATGGCTGAGAAACACTTAAAGAAATGCTCAATGTCATTAGTCATCAGAGAAATGCAAATCAAAATGACTCTGAGATTCCATCTTACACCCATCAGAATGGCTAAGATCAAAAATTCAAGTGACACCACATGCTGGAGAGAATGTGGAGAGAGAGGAACACTCCTTCATTGCTGGTGGGAGTGCAAACTAGTACAACCACTTTGGAAATCTATCTGGTGCTTTCTCAGAAAACTGGGAGTAGGGGTTCCTCAGGACCCAGCTATTCCACTCCTTGGAATATACCCAGAAAATGTTCCACCACACAACAAGGACATATGTTCAACCATGTTCATAGAAGCCTTATTCATAATAGCCAGAATCTGGAAACAGCCTCAATATCCCTCAGTTGAAGAATGGATAAAGAAGCTGTGGTACATTTATACTATAGAATTCTATTCAACTGTTAAAAACAAAGAAATCCCAAAATTTGTGGACAAATGAGTAGAACTAGAAATGATCATACTGAATGAATTATCCCAGATGCAGAAAGACTCACATGGTATATACTTACTTATAATTGGACACTAGCCCAAAAAGTATATCCCATGAAAGTCTTCACTTACCAGGAAATTGGGATAGATGTGAGAATATCCTACTGGAAATCTAGGTCAGAGAAATATAGGAGAAGGGGGAAATAGAAGGATCCAGAGGGTCCTAGAAACCTACAAGAAGAACATCATAATGGATGGATCAGGGCTCAGGGGGTTCTGCTCAAACTATTGCACTAACCAAGGGTAATTCAAGTAGTAAATATCAAACCCCTACTCTGATGTAGCCAATGGAAAGGATACTCTCCACAGTTATGTGGCGAGCAGGGACTGACTTTCACATGAACACTGGTGCCCCATATTTGACTGCCTCCCTTTGGTGAGGAGGCCTAGTGGCACTCAAAAAAAGAATGAGCAGGCTACCAAGATGAGACTTGATAGCCTATAACCATATAGTGGGGGAAGAGGTCCCCCTGGGTCATTGACCTAAGGGAGAAGAATAGGGTGAAAGTGGGAGGGAGGGAGGAACAGGTTGATACAAGTGATAGGATAACATTTGAGATGTAATGTGAGTAAATTAATTTTTTTTACCATTCTTAAATATATATTTTAGAGTACAACATGTGCTTTTTTATTTGATTTTTTTCATTTATTTTATTTTATTTTTTTTATTTTTTTGCCATATTAATATTTATTTATTTATTTATTTTTAATTAATTTATTCTTGTTACATCTCTATGGTTATCCCATCCCTTGTATCCTCCCATTCTCCCCTCCCTCCCATTTTCCCCTTATTCCCCCTACCCTGATCTAGCCCATGGACAGGACAGTCTCCACACTTGAGTGGAGAGAGGGATTTGACTTTCTCAAGTACTCTGGTGCCTCACATTTGACTATGTCCCCTGGTGGGGGAGACCTAGTGGCACTCAGAGGAAGGACAGCAGGTCACTGAGAAGAGACTTGATACCCTATGAGCATATACAGAGGGAGGTAATCCCTCTGAGTAAATTAATTTTAAAAACTGAAATGGAAGTAGTAAGGGAACCAGTTTTGAAGAAGAGGGTTCTCTGGAGCATGTGTGGAGTGATGCTAGTGGGAGTGAGTTATTTACACTACATTCTGTGCAAGTATCATATCCCCAAATAGAATAAAAAGATGTAATTATAAAAACCAACTAAAATTTAGAAAATATTATAAAATATAATAGCAAATCATTTACTATATTAAGAATGAAGAGGGGCTGGACATAAGGATCACTAGCTAAAAGCACTGCCTGCTCCTCCAGAGAGCTCAGGTTCAATCACAGCTCATATAGGGCAGATAACAATGGTCTGTAACTCCAGTCCCAAAAGCTCCAAGGTCCTCCTCTGACCTCCAAGGGAGCTAGAAGCATAGGTGCTGCACAGGCATATTTTCAGGAAAAACTCTTGTACATGTAAAAGTAGTAACCCATTCTCTTTTAATTTAAAGGAGCAAAGTAACAGCAAAGGAAAGGAAGTCCAAAGCAAGTTCTGTAGGAATTGTGTAATGGGACTGTGCATTCTAAGTGCCGCCGCATCTGATGCCTTTGAAATGTGACCAGGGCCTGTCATGCTCTACTACTCCATAGGGCAGTAGAATGATTGAAACAAATATTAAGTCAGACAGTTCTGGAGAGTCTCTATTTAGCAACAGCTGTATGATTGCACAAACCTAATACTGTAGAACAGGATTGATAGTGAAACAGCACATAATCTTTTGGTCATGGGGCACTGTTACATAAATGCATCTGTGTTGTTCATTTCGAGACTGCCAGCAATAGTTTATTAGATTAAAATAAAGGGGTCAAAGTCAAAACTACAGCACGTGCAACTGGAGCAGTCGCTTATAGTCCACTCAGATGCTTCTGTGTGGAGTTTCCATCCATTTATTTAAGAGCATTTGTATTTCCTGATGAAACAGTGTATAAGGTTTCCAGAACTGAATGTCTAGGTGGTGGTCTCAACTCAGTTTCTTGTGAAGAGTTACTTCCGTCAACTCACAAAAAAAAAAAACATTTTACAATCTTCTCAAAGTGTGTGTGTGTGTGTGTGTGTGTGTGTGTGTGTGTCTGCATGTGCTTACATTCATTCTTTGGGATAGGTACCAAAATATTTTGTCTTGTTTATTGACCTCTTTTCCTAGACCTTTCCCTAATATATAGTGATTTTTTTCCTTCTGTTTTATTGTTCATAATGGGAAGTCATTGTCTCTAACATACTTAGAGGAGAAAGCAACAAGATGAACAAAAATGAAGACAAAGAAATCAAAGGTGACAAGAATCTCATGAGGAGAAAGGTCCCTGTATGAGATTCAGTTGTATGCTTGCCCTATTCTCTGGAGTTTGGTTTGTTTTATCCTATTATATTATTTTTAACTTTATTATTATCTGTAGACTCAGTTTTCTTAACCAAAATATTTTATTAACAACTTATTGACCGAGCCTACATCAATTATAACCTGATTAACCAAAACAGTAGGAAAGGAGGATTAATTGACAAAACAACAAAACCTTAAGGATATCAGTCCCAAGGAACGATTCTCTGATCGGGAGCCACAGGATTTCTTCCACTGGAACTGGGGGGGCGGGTAACCAGACCCCAGAGCCTCAGCAGGAGCTGGAGCTCTGAAGCCTTCCCTCAAGCGGTTTTCTCTAGGAGCATCTTGAAGGGCAGCGATGAACAGCCAAATCTATCCCAAGTCTCCAATCCACACAGTGGCCAGTTCTGGGGTCATTTGTATATCTCCTCCCAGAGTCTGTTCGCAGGATCTTTTTCATCTGGTAGCAATTAAGCTCCTGCACGAGGTGGTTGCTCTTCTAGTGAATTAACATCACCTGTTCTCTTACTAGACAGTTGGATCCCACACTGGGGATCCTAAAGAACAGGTTTCTCTCCTTCAATTATCCCTTAGAAGACTTTTTGTTTCCTAATGTAGACAGAATGGGGATGAATCTGGTGGGAGGGGAGGTGGGGAAAAACAGGAAGAAGGATAGAGAGTGGAAACTATAATAATCAGGATATCTTGCATGAGGAAATAAATTTTCAATAAAAGAAAAAAGGAAGATTTTCGCTGTTAAGAGAGTTGATGTAGTATAAGAGACAAGGAAGCAAATCATTAAGTAGGGTGATTATTTCCAAACATCCAGTAGTCTATGGTTTTTTTCTTACCACTGGAATCAGAAGAAAGCATCGTTATTGTACTCTTGTATACCACTGATTCCAGATTCTCTAAAAAGCATTTTTAAGAAGTTCCTGTTGTGGTCTTATTTAGTCAGCTAAAACTGTCTTAGCAATGTAAGGGAGACTAGGTATATTATAATAGGGAATATTTGGCTTTCTGTTCTGGAGGCTGGCTGCTGTAGCTGGGGTGCGATGTGCTCAGAAGCTTGTGAGTACCCTCATATGGACTGTGGACTATTAACTTCTCTTCATATCCTCATGTTGTAAGAGAGAGGCAGTTAGTTCTCTGCCTTCTTACATTTTGGTGTCTGAAACTTCCCACTAGCATATAATGTATTTTGATCAAATTCACCCTCATTCCTTCTCATCCAACCCCAACACACACACACACACACACACACACACACACACACACACATACACACACACACACACACACACACACACAACTTTTTGCTCCCAAGTTGTTGTGCACTATTTTAAAGCCCACTGAGTTCACTTATCTACTGGAGCATGTGTAGCTTCACAGGGACTGTAGCTTGCAGAAACCTGACTGTATTCTCCTTCCAGCAGCCACCATTTGCTAATAGTTTTCCAGCCATGGATGTGAATTCATGAGCTCTTTCGTTGGTCCTTTGGTTGGCCTGATCTTGTGTGGCTCTTCTGCATGCAGTAAGAACTGCTGTGATTCAGTAGGTGCAACTGTAGAGACAAGTCAAGTAAACACTGCTTCTCTTTAGTTAAGGGCTTAAAGCTTTGCCTCGGAGCTATACCTGCAAGATTGACTTACTCTCAGAAAAGGCTCCAGTTCCAAACACAATCACAGGGAGAAGAGGTTTCATGGGAACTTATAAGGGGACAGAGATGATTTGTAGTCTAGTAAACTATTATGCTAAAAACATATTTATAGGAAAGAGAAGTTAAAAATTCATTTGGATAACAAAAATCATACATTATTGATGCAAAAAGAAATATAATATACAAATTGTAAAAGAAAGAAAGAAACATTACCTATTGAAAAGCAGTCATATATAACAAAAAACTAACATCATAGTCATGACTAAATGAAAGTTAGACAGGAAACCAAACAAAACAGGAACCTGGAGGCAGGACCTGATGCAGAGGCATGAAAGGGTGCGGCTTACTTGCCTGCTTCCCATGGCCTGCTCAACCTGATTTCTTATAGAACTTAGGATCATCAGCCCAGGGATGACATAGCCCACAACAGGGCCAGCTTACCCCCATCAACCATTATTTAAGAAAATGACCGATAAGCTTGCCTATAGCCCTATCTTACAAGGACATGTACTGTAAGGGCTGTTCACCGTGAGATTGACTCTTCCTTTCCTTGATATACATATTCCTCTGTAGCACTTCTCTTGCAGAAGATGAGTACACTCTAAATCATTCTCAATGAAACATAGTAGAAACTATAAAGTCAATTATTTTATTCCAAGGAAGACAGTCCATCTTGGCAGCACCTGAAATCATTCATAATTAGATGTATTTGTTAAAAGTAACTCCTTAGACTATGTAAAATGTTCTTTAATTTTTTTATTTTTAATTTGTTCACTTTACAACCCAATTATAGCTCCCTCCCTCATCGCCTCCTGACCCCACCCTTCCTCCCTCATACATTCTCCCTCCCTCCCCTAGTCTTCAGAAAGAGGAGCCCTCCTCCCCTAACATCTGATATCAGCCCATCAAGTCTCATCTGTACTGCCTGTCACCTCTTCTTCTGTGGACTGGCAATCCCTAGCCCCCACCCTAGGGGGAAGTGATTAACATGAAGGGGCCTTGATTTTAACTTAACTCAATTGAATCCTTCTGACAGTTTTGGCTAAAATTACTGTTCTTTTTTAAATGAATTAAATACCCACTCCAATTTTATATATTAAACAACTTTTTAAATTTTCATTTTTTTCAACTAAGAATAATTTACTATTTGTCTAACTTCTTCAGTGGTTAAAAAAGTGAAAATACTTGATGTGCAAACTAATTTTAAATGTTTATTAGAAAATCTCATGATTATTAAGCTGTTGTCATTTTTCTAGCAGTTTGTAAATTATCTTACTTAAGTTTGTAAATATAAAATGTTAGCTGCATGATGATATCATGATCGGTCCTGTTTGCATTGTGATGCTTACTTTTTTTGTAGTGAATCACAAGATTCTCTGGTAACTTTAGCAATAGAAATATATTGAAATCTCATCTTTTTTATTAAATTATTTATTCACTTTATATCCTGGTCATAGTGCCCACCCTCATCTTCCCCCATTCCCACCCTCCTTCCCTCTTTCTCATCTCTCTTCCCCTATTCCTCAGAAAAGGCCCCCCACCACCATCCCCACCTATCTGTTCCAGCTCATCAAATCACATCATAACTGAGTGCTTCCTCTTTCCCTGTGGCCTGGATAGGCAGTCCTTTCAGGAAGAAGTGATCAAAGAGCAGACAACAGAGTGATATCATAGGCAGCCCCACCTCCCTTACTAGAGGACTCAGATGATGCCTGAGATGCCCATTGGCTACATCTGTGTAGTGGAGCCTATGTCCAGTCCATCATGGTCCTTAGTTAGTGGTTCAGTCTCAGCAAGTGCCTTTGGGCCATAGTTGAGTTAACACTGTTGTTCTTCTTATAGAGATCCTGTCATCTCCAGATCCACCCACCCACCCACCCCCACACACACACACGTGTTCACAAGGTCTCTTGTGAAACATTGGCATCATACAATGTTTGGCTGTGAGTCTCATTAGCAGATTTAAACCACAGCTGGGTGGAGCCTTTCAGAGTACAACTCTGCTAGAATCCTGTGTGCAATCATAGCAGAGTATCATTAAAGAGATTCTCAGTGTTCTAATCATCAGAACAATGCAAATCAACAAACTCTGAGGTTCCATCTTATACCTGTCAGGATAGGTAAGATCAAAATCACAAGTGACAATACATGCTAGCAAGGATGTGGAGGAAAGGGAACACTCCACCATTGCTCGTGGAAAGGCAAACTTGTACAACCACCTTGAAAATAAATCTGGAGCTTTCTCAGAAAATTGGCAATATCTCTACCTCAAGACACAGCTATTTCACTCTTGGGTATATACCAAAAATATACTCCACCATACATTAAGACATTTGCCTAACTATGCTTATAGCAGCTTTATTCATAATAGCCAGAATCTGGGAACAACCTCAATGTCTCTCAACCAAAGAATAGATAAAGAAACTAAGGCACATTCATACAATGGAATGCTACTCAGCTTTTAAAAACAAGGAAATCATGAAATTTGCTGGAAAATGGGTGGAACTAGAAAAGATCTTCCTAAATGAGTTAACCCAGACCCAAAAAGACAAATATGGTATGTACTCACTTAGAAGCAGATTTTAGCCATATAATACAGGATAAACATACTACAACACACAGACCCAAAGAAGATAAGTAACAAGGAGGACCCAAGGGAGGATGCTTAACTCCCACTCAGAAGGGGAAGTATAATAGATAAAGGCAGTGGTTGGAGAGAAGGAACAAGGTAGCAGAGGGAGCGCAGAGAAACGAAGGTAAAGATAAGACCTGGGGAGAGTCGGGATACGAGGATGGAAGGACAGCAGACAATGGAGAAACTGTGGGTGGGGGCATCTCTCTGACAAGCTAAATAATGGTGGGCTTCTGGGAGGATATAAAGGAGACTCTAGCTGAGACTCCTAGTAGCAGGGGCCATTATAGATTAAGAGGATGTCCTCTAACTAAACAAGACTACTAGTGGAGGGAGAGGAATAACAACTTACCCACAAAAACTTCAACACAGAACTTACCTTGCCTACAAGACATGCAGGGATAAAGATTGAACAGATAGAGCAGAAATTGAGGGAATATCCAACCAATGCCTGGCGCAACCCAACACCCATGCCGTGGATGAGAGCCAATCTCTGAAAGCTCATCCTCTAATCACAAAGTTTTCATTAACATTTGCAATGTTTACTCTTGATTTTGTCAGTAATGCTGAATGTTATAACCATTGATTTGAAATATGTCTTTATATCCTGGTAATATCATGCAATAATGCAAGTTACTAAAGCACCTAGAGGTGCTTATAAAGACTGTTTTTACTTACATGTATATATGTATGTGTCTATTTGTGTGTATGAGCATATGCATACAGGTTCTTAAAGAAGTCAGTACAAGGCAGAATTTCAGGAAGCAGGTAACCATCTGATGTGGGTACTTAACCAAAGGGACATCTCTCTTTCCTTATCATTTACCTAGTTTTGATGACTCTAACTTTTTTTAGTAGATCTCTCATTTCTGTAGCCCAAGCAGTCACATTTGTAAAACTAAAACGTTTCGCTGTGGAGTATGTTTAAGGCATTTGAGGATTAGTAACACTCTTCACATTAGTTTTCATTGCCTTTGAAGGTGGCAATTCTTTACTGGTTTTGACCTTTACTAACCCTATAAATGCGTGCCTAAAATGAAAGTAGTAATCATTCATGTTTGTATGGTAATACACTCATACACTATACGAAAATTTGTTTGAATTCGGTGTCCTGTTGATTTTTATATTCTTCCAATTTCATCTTACATACTCAAGTTCATATGCTTTTTTTTATGGACTTTTAAAGAACTACATTCAAATCATAAGCTTTCAGGCAAATATAAATATATTTTTCAATTATGTTATCTATATTACTTTTATTGCTCTGTTCTCACTAGCATACTTTATATTAACACACACTTATTTTTCTCAGAAGTTCAAGTGTCGTAGTGCACACTTGTTATCTTTTGATTTAGGATGCGGAGCTGACAGAGGCAAGAGATTTACTAATTTGAGGTCAGCTATATGACAAGACCCTAGCATTTTTGTTTTGTCAAGATAGCCATGTATTGTAAACATTCTACATATGTATTTTTTTTTACAAATATGTGTTTTTACAAAGTTTTATACTTACACACATAAGTGCATTGACACTGTTTATATCATCAAGCAGATGCCCAAGGAAGCCAGATGAGGGTATTGGAGCCTCCAGGGACACAGTTATAGACAGTTGTGAACTGGAAGATAGAGCTGGGAATCAAACCCAATTTCCAGGTAAGATCGTTGTATACCATTAACCCTTGGCCCTCCTCTAGACCCAGACGTTGTCTAATGTTTTATTTCCATATGTCTTATACTGTATTTCTCCAGTTTATGGGATATAAGAACTTTATATCTCTCACTAGGATATATTTAACAGTCTGATTACCACAATACAGTTCCAAACTTTCCCCAAATATTTAATAAAAAATAGTATATTCTTGCTTAATTAATTAACATGCTTTATGGTAAAAATATGTATCCACTCTCACCAATTTGTTTTTTTATTTAAAAAATATGAAAGCAGATTCAGAATATGAGATAATGTCCAGATAATGGATAAAATAGTCTTTTTTTTGTTTTTTTTTTTTTTGTTTTTTTTTTTTTTTTGGTTTTTCAAGACAGGGTTTCTCTGTGTAGCCTTGACTGTCCTGGACTCCCTTTGTAGACAGGCTGGCCTCAAACTCTCAGCAATCCGCCTGCCTCTGCCTTCTGAGTGCTGAGATTAAAGGCGCGCGCCACCACGCCCGGAGGATAAAATAGTCTTAATAATCAATGTACTATATTTGATGTTTTCCTTATATCTGACATTTTAAAATAAGGGCTTCAAAATTGTAGTAATAAGCATTTATGGAATTAAAATAAAGCTAATACATGTAAGTGCAAATGGACAAAGATATATTTCATGGAGATGCAGAGTCACATGCCACAATAT
>OU015742.1:161063894-161084658 GCA_907169655.1 Acomys percivali | reverse complement strand
GAATGAGTCATCTTCAGAGGTCATCTCCATTTTTGTGCACTTTCCTCATTTACTTCTTCACAAGCTCAGTATTTCAGTGATCTGAGGAACTTACTGTGTAGAATAATTGTAAGAATACTAAAGGGGCATTGCTAGCACAATTGTTTATTTTCCTCACTCTTAGTAAGTGTGCATTTCCTTTTGTTAGTTCTAAACATGCAAAAAGGGTCTTAAATTCAGTGAATAACCTGATAACCTGTACAAAGTTTGACACTGAAGAATATCATGGTGAAACAAAATTAGTCTCTCTCTCTCTCTCTCTCTCTCTCTCAATCACTCTCTCTCTCAATCACTCTCTCTCCCAAACACTCTCTCCCTCCCTCCCTTGTTCCTGCCCTCCCTCTCTCCTTTCCTCTCCCTGCTTTCCTTCCTCCCATACCTCCCTCTAATCCCTGGTACAGACTGTTCTCAAAGTCTCTTTCTCATAGAAAACTGCAATCATTAATGCTGTGCCTAACTGCTACTATTATTTTTGATATGCAATATGAGTATTTATTTAAGTAACATGTGTGTTATGGATTCAAGTGGTAAATGGTAATTAAAGAAATAAAGACAATCACTGATTTTGAAAAATATTAGAAGACACAATCTAAAACTACTGAATGAAGCAAATAAATAGCTCAGTCAAAAGTAAGATAGTCAGAAAAAAATGAAACATTGATCTTAGAAAGTAAGGGTATTATTAAATTATTTAATCAAGACTTGCAGTCAAATTTTAGGTTCATAGAAGAAAATAATACAACCTTCCAAAAATTAAACTTACACTTATAATCAATTTCTAATATAACAAAATAAAAACAACCATAAAATAATAAGCTATTTGGTTGTTTAAAATAGATATATCCTTAAAAATTAACATCAAATGTTAGCTTATTCTAAAATTTCAATCACATACAGTGGAAAACTTGCCTTTGATTTAAAATGACTGGATTCAGTTTTAAAGCATTTTATATGGTATAACTATTGGTAAAGGCATACTCACAGGAAAACAAGCATTCCAGGATAGAAGAACGAATTTACTTTCTACTGAATCATTTTCCATGTAGCACTGAGGCATCCTGCTGGTTTCATCGATTTCTGTAGAGCAGAGAAACCATACACCTGCCTCCTAAGGCTCACTTTATTACTAGAACTTCTGGAGTATAATGTCCTTGAACAACAAAACATACAATATATTCAGAATGTTCAATCTCACTGAAAAAAAGGAAAAAATGATTTCACATCTCTCTTACAAATAATAATAAAGATATAAATTTTCATATAGCAAAAATCCCTATTGGCTGAAATAATGAGATATCGTTATAAATTCATAAAAATATATAATAGAAGTATAAATGTTAATATCTGATTACTCTAAGATGTCCTAAGTAGTATAGAAGAACATTGTAGAATATGTAAAAGTAAAAAAATGAAGTTGCTCATTTTTTCTTAGTAAAACACTTTATTAATCCACACAATCGATGTCAACAAGAATAAATGCTTTTATTTTTTTGACAAAAGATTTCAAGTGGAGCAGACTGACCTTGAACTCACTATGTAGTTGAAGATTATTTAAAATTTTTGAGGTTCCTACCTTCTTTTTTCCAGAGACACTCCACTCAGTTTTCTGTACTAGTGATGAAACCCATGGCTTTATAGATGGTGGTGAGCACTTTGCTGGCTGAACTGCATGCCCAGTTCCCCAAGATAATTGATTTTAAGATAAAATATAGTTTATAAGTGTTAGAAGAATACAGTTCTAAAGTTGTACAACATGCAATGTTCTTTTTTCTTTTTGTTTGGTTTTGGTTTTTCAAGACAGGTTTCCTCTATATAGCCCTGGCTGTCCTGGACTCACTTTGAGACTGGTCTCGAACTCACAGCAATCTGCTTGCCTCTGCCTCCCTGGCATGAGCCATCAAGCCCTGCTGATACATGCAGTGTTCTTAATCACATAAACATTTACTAGAGAAATAAGCCAAAGACTTTATAGTAAAAATCAAAACTTTAAATCTATCCCCCATTTAGGTCATGTCTAGTATGGAGAAAGGAGAGAGACCCTTATACCCCGCAGCTTCTTTTCTTAAAAAAAAAAAAGTAAAACAAACAAACAAAAATATTAGAACAAAACACAGACACACACACACAAACACACACAACTTAATGAATTCCATTCAGTATTCCCCATGCTTCCATGTTCAGAAGATTCAACAATGAAAGCTAATTCCAGGTAATGGATTTGGAGCAGCAGTGGTACTTGGGTAAAAGTACATAACAAGTTGGGAGCCCTTTCCATGCCCTGCTCTGGCCCAATATTCCACATAGAGTCGTTATGGCTGTGGATTTGAGTCCACACTGATATACATTGAGCATGAACAGAGTAAAACTAAAGACTGACCTCAAGTCTCTGAGGTCAGTAACTACCATGCCTCTATGTGTAAGTGCTATTTGTAATCCAAAAGTGCACACATACACTACTTTACCTGCTCCAAGAGAATGCTGTGGGTTCTCCTCATCCTTTTCACAATGGAGGAGATAATTGATTTAATTAATATTTCTAAATACTTGGGGTTATAGTTGCACTTAAATGTTGCAGATATAGATATTCAATATCCTGTTTTTACTGCTGACTGTGAGCTCAGAGAGTCTGCGTATAAGAGCTCATCATTGCTCTATGTCTACCAATGTGTTATACTATTGACAACAGGATAAGTCAACAAAAACATTTTAGTGTCAGGAAAATCTAAATGAAAATACTTATCTCACCAATTATTAGTTGTACAAACTTAAGTCAGCAGTGTCATGTCCGTAACCACGCTTGCTCAAACTAGAACAATGAAGACAGTAAATTCATTCCCATAGAGCATTTGTATGAAACAAAATATCTTTTTAATTAACTTAATACAGTGTCTAGCACAAAGCAAGAGCCAGAAGACATCAGGAAGTGATGTCTACTGTAAATATTGCCTTAATTCTTCACCAATATTATAATTTAATACTGTATGTGGAGTATGGACTGATTAAAGGTATGTCCATGGGTGCTTTCTTATTGGAGTTAAAACCTCATAAAGAATTATATGTCTGATATTTCAAATCTAGCCAAGACTCTATGATTGGGGAGGTCACCTGACCCAGAGCTGAACCTACTGCTATTATTTTGCTAAATGGACATAGTATCAAGCTGTCCTAAAATTCATATCCCACTACTCATAGATTAGCAGAGCTGTCAGACATCATCAGAGATATTTCTTTGTGCATGATGATGGTTACAGCCTTACCACTGGTCAACGTACAGAGATTTAATGTCAATTGATTGCTAACCACAAATGGGATATCTATATCACATCGTGCCCAAAGGCTCAGAGACCATCACAGGAAAAGAAGCAGAAAGATTCTAAGTGCCAGAAACCAGGAAGGCCAGGAGCTAAATTCTTTGGGACATGGCAAGACTGCTATACTTATGACCTCACAACATCTGTAGTTTCCTGCACAAGATCAAGCCAATTAACATTATTTCATGGAATTGGAAAGGTGTCATGAGGGGCCAACTGTTGATGACTTCTGGGGTAGGGAGAACTGGTCTATAAATCTGTGGTGGCTGGTAGGTAAAGCATGTTTCAGTTGATATTCTCACACCCTCAAAATATAGACAATAAATCTCAAGTTAATACATGATGGGAAAAAGGACACAAAGTTATAAATAAGGGATGTGAGAGTAGATCTTGGAGACATTAGGGAAAGAAATTTAGAGTGAATATGATCAAAATAAATTGTATACAATTCTTAAAATATTAACATTTGAAAGGATGATTACAATTCATAATCATTTGATTAAATTCTTTTCTTAACAGTATATTATAATTATGATATTATTTTAATCTTGACTAAATATATTAACAGAAGTTTAAAGTAATTTGGGTTAAGAGATTAATTGAATGTCTGACCCATACTACTATTTTCTTAAAAGATATGCTATATTTAATGAAATTAATCTCTCTCTATTTTTTATTGGAATGTGATTTTAACATACTGACTGGATAAATGGACTCAAGTATTCTTCCATTATTCTAAATGACCTCAACATCTCAGTGAATATGTACAATGCCACTCTAGGTTTCTCAGTGGTATGAGTGACAATGACAGAGATGCTAGTGGAAGAAGAAGTGGCAATCCTTTCAGAACATTTACAAGGAACTTAACCTATTCAACTTACCTTTGTTCCACTTTTGACTGAATTTTTAATGATCAATATCATATATTCTGTATTTGACAAATGAGCTCTCTCCTTTTCTGAATATTGGATTAAATTCTCCCACTATTCAAAACAATTCATTTAACATCTAGAGAACTTCTATGAAGCAACAACTCTTTATATCTCATATGGAGTACTGCAGAGAGGACGCACAAAATATTCTGTTTTCCCCTTCAACTCTAAAAACACATGGGTTCTAGATAATAGCCTGTCCTCTCTTGGAAGTCTTCTCTGTAGTGGAAGATCTTCAAGTCAAGTAATTTTGACAACAGAATCCATCCCCATCCTGGGCTTAGGTGGGTGCTTGCATTACAAAGTGGTGCTGAGCATCCTAGGAAAGCAATCACTTCTGCATTATTGAACCTCTAGGCATCTCCATCTCACAGATCCTGCCTGCTGGTTGTCATTTTCACAACAGCCTTGATTACAAGGGCCTTAGTGGCAGGATAGTGCTGAAGGTTTGAATTCTGGTTTTAGTGTATATTTTCTCTCTTCCAACTTCTATTAATTACTAAGATAAAACATGGATGCATGAATGCATGTGTTCACGTGTATATATTCATATTACATTTTATTAGTAACTTAAATTATTGCAAATTATTATGATATGCTAGTGAGAAAATTTTTTATTTATCTTTTCCAAATGCTATGAAATCACTGTTTTATTTTGTTTGACACACTTCAATATGAATCATTTCACTTCTCTTTAAATACATTTTGAAATCACAAAGCTTCACAAATCTGCCTTAATATTTTTCAATATATCTGTAGAAAACACAAACAACACTATAACATTGCAAGTAGGTCACACAGACATCCCTGGAGGGAATAGGGACCGAATCATTTTAATATGCTTATTACTTGAAGCCCATCTGAAATCTTATTAGTGCTGAGGATGAGGAAGCTTTTTTCTCTCCCCCCTTTGGCTGATGACTTATTTACATATCAACTTGTTCCACAGGATTCAGAGAGGGGAAGAAATGAGCACTGGATCAAAAAACAAAGTGGCATTTAGAAATGTCTTCTGATAGAGATCCTTCTCTTGTTGGGTTACCAATCTGAAGTGATGAGTATGTCATGCGCTAATTGCTAAGTGGCAAAGAGCTTCAGAATCAGAATTGTTCCTATCTGGCAGGATCACACAAGCATTGGACTTGCAAATGCAAGCTTTGGTGCATGGAGGCTTAGTGTAATGTATGAAAATCAGAGATGGGTGTATCAAACCAAGAAAATTCCACTCTGATTTTACATGCTTGGATAGCAATGACTTATGTGGGAAAAATGAAACATATTTAGTCATTTGCTTAGTATTTTTATATGAGTCCATAGGTAAAATAAAAGATATATATTGAAATTTCCCCCTTAAATTCTATATATTTAAAGGTAATTCTATTGGTAATACATTTAATATAGTGTGCCATATGAATCACATTCCACAGATGATTTACAGATATGTACCTTACCACATACTCTACCTTCCACTATTGATCTGCTCACAAATAAGATGATGACAAATTAAAACAATTGTTTTGACTGAAGTGCTTCACTATATGAAATAAAAATAGTTACCTAGCTACCTTATGCAGTAAAAAAACCTGAAATATTATCCTTCCATAGTAACTTGCTTCCCAATATACCATTATTGAATCTTAGTGACAAATTGACAAATAGATGTCATAGTATAAGTAAAGTGAAAACATTTCCAAAACAACATTTATTATAAGTACACTTATTACATATATAATAAATGTAGATATAATAATTATGCATTATTATGTTATAAGTACGATAAGTACACTTAATAAATGTACATAATACAGGTTAATGGACACTGCCAATGCACAGATTTCACTCTGTCTATAGAATAAATTAGCAGAATTTTTATGATCCTCATATGTAGATTAATACTTTAAAAATATACTTTGTTGTTAAAAATCTATGCAGAAAGAAGAGGAACAATTTCATTTGCAATTGGACTAAATAAAAAAGTGACAATGTAAAATATCTCAAAATTGATTAATTTAGATTGTCTAAAAATATCCTGAGTCTTCTGACAGTATGAATGATTTCATAGGTTTACCTCATTTAAAATTTAGCTGAGACAATCTGAAATGTTTACTTCATAAATTTTGGGAGAAATCAACTCTATTGCAAAAATTGAAATAATTTATTGAGGAAAGAGCCAACATTGTACTTCAGGACTTTGTTTTATATTCTAGTGTATTTTTTCCAGCTACTGTAGACTGAAGAAAATAAAATTAGTGTATTGTAATTATATGTTGGCTATTTCTGTAACAATGAAGCCTATGTATCAGTTGTAGTCCCTTAGGAGGAAAATGTCTGTAATTCAACAAATTTTGATTTCCTGGCTCCCTGATTCTCCAGATTATATTTTTTGGAAAGGATATGTTTAAATTGAATGATTTCAGTCTGTAAATGGCATTGGGGTTCTCAGGTCTCCCTGGCTCATGCTTCTCCACAATGAACTACGTCACTTGTTCATTTTGAATGGGTTTTAAGAACTGGCCATTGCCATAGTTGAAGACAAAAGATGTTTCCTGGGTTTGTTTCAGGGAAAAAGAACGCCAATCTCAGGCCACAAATCAAGTTTACCATTATATGAGCTTTTCAGAGTAAGGAAGGAAATAAATGAACCATGAGCATATAGCTTTATGTTCTTATCTCCATTTCTCTCTAAGAAATTATTTCCAAATACCAAAATTCTAAAGGATACATCTAATCTGCATTAGCACCTGTGCACACAAACCATGTATCTCAATCTTATGCCCAACCCCTTTTATTTGTTCTTTTATTTTTTTCCTTCCTTCCTTCCTTCCTTCCTTCCTACCTTCTTTCCTTCCTTCCTTCCTTCCTTCCTTCCTTCCTTCCTTCCTTTGTCCTGTACAACAATCCTTGAAGTCTTGGAACTCTCTCTGTAGGCCAGGCTGGCCACATACTCATAAGGACTTACCTGCCTCTGCTCCCCAAGTGCTGCTATTAAAGAGGTGCCCCTAGCTTCACAACTCTTCTTTTATTAATTTTTGATGTCTATAATTACATGACAAGACTGTGACACCAAAATTATACTCAAAGCCTTTGCCATTCAGAGTGAATTAAACAAAGGCCATGATCATTAGACTCTGAAATATTTTCTGATTTGCATTTCTATATTTTATTTACTGAGTTTGATTTGACCTTAATGTTTTGAAACATACTCTAGAAGTAATATTCTTTGACTTTTTTCAAAGATAGCCACATAAGATTGTTTAAATTATAGGCCCCATTTTACATGATTCTTTCCAACTGTACTCATTTCAGTAATTTAAAATATTTAATTCTTTACTTTATTACTGGTAAAATACTTAAATTATCAATTTTTTGTTTTATTATCATATCATTCTTGGGAAGAGTCATCAAATCCCACCAGAAAGGGTTACTGATAAATTACCAATCTTTTATATATATTTCTAAGATTAAATTTTAGTTAAATAAATCATAGCTGCTTTCTAAAACGAAGTCTATAATTTTACATATTATAATTATAAAATCTCCAACACATATTCATATTTTTCACTAAATGATTCCATGATTATTTATAAATCATTTCAAATGATTGTATGTTCGGCATATTTTTGAAGACTTCTTTTTCAGAATACTTTCCCCTGGAAAGTTCTCTCTATAGTAGTTCTACTTCTATTTCAAAAAATAGTATGATATTTGATATAGGGAAGAAAAATACCTAGTGAAATTCTGAGCTTCCATGAATAATGTCATCAACATATTCTGTTTTTCTTCACAGCAGGTTTTTTTCTTTACTTTTCGCTCTCATGCTAGCTTCAACTGAAAGATATGTGTAAAAAAAAAATAAAAATCAAGTCTACATAATTATTACATCACCATTTTTTGAAATCATTTTGTTTCTTCGCCACTTGCTGGGTTATTGTGTCAGAGTATTTGAAAACTACATGGGCATGTCTGTTAGTTAATTATTCTTCTATTCATCTATGGTCTGTTGCTCTACCCATATCATGATGTCTTAATTACTTAGTTAGTATTGAGACTAATGACAGAGTAAATTATTTAAACCTATCCTTTCTCAATTAAATTTGCTCACTTGCTGGACAAATTTTAGACATAGTGTTTCATTTTTCTCATAATATTTTTTTATGTTACTGATGCTATATAGAGTACTCACTATTCTGTGGAAATTGAAGTATTCATAATATAAAATTGACTCTATGTAAGAACATTTTGGGATTTTAATTTTTCTATTTTTTCCCATTTCTCTTTGGTTCCTAAAATAAAATACTCATTATTTAAACATGGAGTTTGATGGGTAAGATATGTTACATGGCTCTCATCAAGTATACCATTACATAACATGTCTTATGTTTTTGAAACTTCGAGTCTGGAAAGTGTGGCTTTTTAATTTGTCCTTGTTACTTTATATAAATTTGTCTGATATTTGGATATTGATTAAGTGTCCATGGTAATTAACCTTCACTGTCAACAAGGTTGGATTTAGTATCAACTGGCAAACCTTTAGGTATGTTTCAGCATATTTTCACAGCATCATAGAGGGTCAACTGAAGAGGGAATATGGGCAGTGACACCTCATATGCTGGGGCTCCTTGTCTGAATGACAGAGGATGTCTCTCACATTGTCACCAACTTGCAGCAAGGACAAGGCCTTTTGGGGGAAACATTTATAAAGTCATTACTCCATTTCATGAGGTCCCCATCCTGGTGACCTAGTTACCTCCCCAGAGTTCTCATTTTAATAAAGTCACTTATAATAAACTCGATTTCTTACATGGAACTTTGGGTAACACATTTCAGACTATGGTTCTGAATAACCTGAATTGCTAATGGAATCATTTACAATCTCTATTCGGTTTTAAAATAGAATTCTAATTTTATTTTCCCGATCTTATCTGATATCATTAAGAGATAGAACTAAATTTTGCCTGCTGACATTGTGACCTGAAACACTGCTAGATTCATCTTTAACCTCACTGGCATTGCATGCTAATTTCCTTAAAACTTCCTGTGCATTCCAATAATCCTATGACAAAGATTTTCTCCTCAGTTTCTATATAATGTGTTTCTTTCTTTTTCTGGTTTTTTCTTTTCTTTTTTCTTCTTGCCATGTTAAACTACCCAATATCTCCCCCACAATGTGGCATGAAGAAGTTAGTGAGGCACCAGTTTGTGCAGGTGGCCCTGCATTCAAGTCCCCAAGCTTTGATGTTCTCCCTTTGGTGCTCCTGACCCCTACAGGTCCTTCCATCCTCAATTCTTCCATGCAACTCTGGGCGCTCTCCCCAGAGTCCCAGGAGCTGTCCTGATCCCCTGCTAGGTGGAGTCTCTCAGAGGACATCTATGTTGGGCTAATATCCACTTATAAGTGAGTATATTCCATGGGTGCATTTCTGGGTCTGGGTTACCTCACTCAGGATGATATTTTCTAGTTCCATCCATTTGCTTTCAGATTTCAAGATGGAGCCCCGTCCCCTTCAGAGATCTAAGGAATGGGAATAGGGCAAAAGAGGGAGAGAGGATTGGAACCAGAAAATAAAAGTGAGAGGGTAACAGTCGGGATGTAATGTGAATAAATTATAGTAAATAAACAATTTTAAGTTACTGATATTCCCTTCCCTGGGCAAGATTATTTCTCCAACTCTCATAATTTCTTAATGGCCTTATAATTCTCTGTGAAAAATGAAGGCCTCCTGGGTTTTCTCTAGTTCATATTAGCATGACTAATTTGATTGTATTTGTTTAGCTCCTGTTTAGGCAGTGAATATTTATAAGCATAGCTTCTGATGTTCCTTGAAGAAACAATCTCACTTTTCTTCTGTTCTCACTACCTTTCCGCCTCCTCTTCTGTAATGTTCCGGAGCCTTCTACAGTATGTTTTCTACCTGAAAACATACACATTATATAGACTGAAAAATATATAAGGAGGTCTATATATATGTATATATGCACATCACAGATATAGGACATATATGTATAGCTTTCTTTCTTTTTCCAAATATATGGCATACATATATGAGGGGACATATATTTGAAAAAAAAAGAAAGAAGCTAGATTATTCACATGTCAAAACCTTTTCGTGGTTAGCAAATAGAGTTGGTGAGGATACTGAGCTTGAACTGGGCGATAATGTAAGAAGTGATAGTTCCTTCCCTAGACTATACATGAATAAACAATAGAGAGCATAAAAGAAAAAGAGAAAAGAAAGGGATTGAAAAACTCTTTGTCATGGTTTTTATTTCATAAAGATAAATGCACACTGTTTGAATATTCAGTTCTCAGCTCAATGAGAAATTTCCCCTGACTGAATCTTGAATCTTGTCACAAGTGGTGATGAACTCAGGCATGTACATATGCTTAACACTAATACAGTAATTATATGAAATGATTTTTGTATATTGTTATGCATTGAGTGAATGCTACAATCTTGGTGTAAACCATATATTCTTGGAATGCCTATGATGTAAAGAATTAAAGTTGCTAATATTTTATGTTGCTATGGGTTTTGAGGTAGAATGAAAATATTAACCTCATTTGGCCTTGAAATCTCAATTATTTTGCCTCACCCTCCAGACTACTGAGATTCCATATGTTCCAATTTGCTAAAGTGGTTTCAATAATGTTTGCATTTTACTTACTAAGAATACCTGCAAAATTTACCAAATACTGTCATCTGATTTTGCAATCTGAAATATACTTGCCTATAAGTTCTCAAATTTGCAGAAATTTAATAATATATAATGCTATAATATAATTTGTATAATACTGTTGTTATCAAGTTAAGATTTTCTGATTTTTAGCTTCAAACTGAACCATGTATTTATGTCAGTGAATTTTGTTATATTATACCTGATTTGTTAGATGTATCTGCACAAATGTGTTTAATAAATTCTTTTATTTTTAGTATATGGAAGATGTATTTGAATATTCATAGCTACATTTTTCAATTTGCTAATTTGTGCCTCACATTTTTCTAGGGAATATACGTTTTACTCATGTTTCAAGAATCATACTGTCTCTTTGGTGACATATTGTCCTGGGTTGACTCCCAGGATTGATGAATTCCAATTTTTTCCCAGGTTTCTTATGTCAGAGGTGTGGATCATAAAATTTACATACTTTTTACTTGTAAAAATGCAGTCACTAGTGCCTTAAATTGTTCTCTGATGGGCAATAGATATATCACACATACATTAGAAATGTTTTTATTATTTTTAATTTCTAGTATCTAGTATGTCTTGTCATGTTTCTTTTATTGATCCATGGTCTGAGTATTCACTCATTTTTGCAAACTTGATTTTTTAAAAATATCTTTCTGTTATTTATTTCTCATTTAATTCTGATATGTCCAAAGATCAGTTTGTTGCTCTCTTCCCTTTGAAACCCACAGAAACACATCTTGGCATATTGTTCCCATTTGTTTACTTTTCATTCTATTATAAAAGGTATTTCTTTCTAACTTCAAATGTATATGCTTTATCTTAGTATGTAGCAATAAAAGGAAATGCAGAGTTGTTACACTCAATAATGTTGGAATTTTTTCTCAATTTGATCTGTAAATTCAGCACAATCTCAATCAAAGTCTCAGCAAGTTTATTTTAGATGTCCTGTTGACAAAAATCATTCAATATTTATATGGCAAGATGAAGTATGAAAATAATGAAAACAACTGTTCACAAAAAAACTGTGAAGTCTCACACTACCAGCTTTTCAAGACTGCTGGAGTAATCAAACTGCTATTGACACTAGGACAAACACAAGATCAATGAAACAGAGACCTCAGAGTTGACTCATACAAATAGAGTCAGCTGATTTTTGTACAAACACAAAGTAAAATAAGCAAAACAATTGAGGCTCCATATGCAAACAATATGAAGCTAGACACACCTCACATTTTATGAAAAAAATTAGTAAATATCAATCACAGATCTAAGTGCAAAGTGCGAACATACAAACTCTTAGTAGAAAAACATAAAGTATATTTATAATGAGGCTAGACCATGAGATTTCAACCAGAATGCTAAACGTAAATAAAATTATGATAAATCTTATTCAAAAATTAAAATGAAGCTTCAAGCCAGTAGAGGAAAATGTTTGCTAGTGGCACAGTTGTTGAAGACTATATGCATAGTGCAGGTATGCATGTATATATGTACCCTGTTCACAAATAACTCAATGTTTACATAAAAGACAACAATGAAATAACAAAGATGTTCTTTAAAGTAAAATGACAATTATGGACTCATACTATCTATATTGTATTTGCTCCCCAGCTGCAATAATGAAAATAATTATTGATAAAAGGGTAAACACACTGGATGAATCATGAAGAGTAAAGAATACAACTGGCTCATACAAAAATTACATGTATTCTTGAAATTCAAAGAACTTGATTAATAAACAAAAGATCTGGCAGACACTTCATTGAACCTTCTCACTGCTGCCAAGGACTCAGAGCATGCAGAACTCATCATTGAAAACAACACAAGCTGTCAAGCAACAGGGCACTTCATTACTTTTTACAACACTTACCAACAAGGGTGTAAATGATGTTCCCTGGTAGGTTTGTATCAATGCAAGTCAACGAGATGCAAACTCAGCTTTATATGACCAGTGCTGGGACAATACCACAATAATGTTGTGTTGAATTATAACACAATATATAAAACAAATATCCATCCATTTTTAACTTAAAAGGTCATCTACAAACAAATATGGGAGAAGAGATGAATCTACTTACATAGCTTTCAGAAATCACAAGCTTACATATTTATTCATTTCCTGAAAATGAAACTCTATGATACAGTCTGAATTGCCCCAAATTTTACAGCAAATCTTTGGGGTAGAACAATTGGAAGGTGATGAGCTGCCTTCATAAACTGATTTGTGTTCTTAAAGGAAATGCCTTAGAAATTTCTTCATACCTCCCTTTCATCCCAGAAAGCAGGATGGACTTACTAGTAGAGAAGACAGCATTTCTTCATCCAACACCACACTAGTCAGCACACTAATTTCATGCTACAGAACTGGAAAAAATTAAGTTATATGTTGTTTATAAGCCCCCTGCTTTAGTTGTTGTTGGTTGTTGTTGTTGTTGTTGTTGTTGTTGTTGTTGTTGTTGTTGTTGTTATCAGCCAGAACAGATACTACTCCTGACTCCTGGACGTCGCTTGCTTTCAAAAGAGTAGCAGAAAAGAGGCAAAAATGTCTTTACAGGAGGGAAATCTGCCAATCAAGGCTTTGCCTGGGTGAGCCAGGCTAACATCAGCAATAAGTCATGGCAATAGCTTAATACTCGAGGGAATGAAAAGGACATTTCTTAACCAGAAGCTACTTTCACACACAAATTTTTCTTCCCTTCCTAGATATGCTAATGCTTAATATGCATGGGGAGCAACAAAAGCTTTCCTTTTTATTCCTACTGTGTTCCCATTTATTATTCACAGGCATTTTCATGAATAAACATATTATTTGTCTCTTTACCTTGAGTAAATATCTCTAACTTCTACTCTGCCTAGAGTAAACATTCTAGAAAAACCAAATGGCATTTGCTTTTAGTGTAATAATTGGTAAGTTCACTACAGTGGTATTTGTTTTCCATCTCGAGGGTGGATTGCTATTTTCACTATCCCATTCTATCTCCTCTGTTGATTTTTAGCTGCCCCTGTTTTTGTTATTTATTTCTGTAGTTTTTCTTATCCATCTTTAATTTACTATAGTTGATCTTCACAACCTACTTTTTACTCATTGTTTTATGAACAATGGACAAATCTTAAAGAAATAGACTGAATTACCATTGGCATTTTCTTTGCACTCTCACCACCCATTTAATACTACATATGTTAAGATGCTGACATAAAAGTAGAATTTATTAAACACATACAGTTTTTATAATCTGTGCTTCCGATGGCAGAGATTGGGTCATATTGGGTTAAGTCTATGCTCTCCTGTCACTTGCAAGATACTTAGTCTTTTGAAATGCACATTTGCTGCAGTCAAAATCTTTGAGCTTTGCCTATACGTAGATGTCTTATGTTACCTTAATATTTAATTAGTATTAATCTGTAGATATAGAAGTCTTCATACATGATAGTTTTTTCTCATCTTATTCAGCTGTCATTCCAAGATTTCTGCCATCAGTCTTTCTGATGAGCAATTGGCTCCACTTTCAGTAAGCTTAATGTAACGTCTTTTGTTTCCTAGAGCTTTTCTTTATGATTGTCTTTTCTTTCATTCTTTCTTTCTTTCTTTCTTTCTTTCTTTCTTTCTGTAGCACATTACTCATTTTCTTCCTTTAGTAACACTTTTATTATTCCAATTTGATAAATTTCCACTGACTTGTATGTAGGCCAATCATTCTTAATTCTTTCTTCTGCTATTCAGTCTGTATATAGGCTTATCAGAAAAATTCTATAGTTATAGGTTTTGGCTGTTTTTATAGTTTTTACGGTTCCTTTCTTCTACTTGTTGTCATCTTGCTTTTGCTCAAGATGTTTCATGCATTTTTCATAGCTACATTAAAATAGCTGGCATTTCAATAAGATTTTTTAAACATAGTTATAGTTATTTTTAAATTACAGATTAATAATTCATATATTTTGGGTTGATTTTTTCTGAATTAGTCTCACTGATTCTCTCTTCATTTGTGTAGTAAAATTTGCTTATATGCCAGAAAATCATTAACAATATATACTTATATATTCATTATCTCTGTGTGTGTGTATATATATATATATATATATATATATATGGACACATGTTCTATATTAGTTACTTTTCTTGTCTCTTGGCAAACTTGACAACACCTGACAAAAGCAACTTAAAAAAGGTTTAATTTAGGTAACAATTCATAGTTATGGCCCATCGTAAAAGGGAAAAGGCCACTGTACAGGAACTTAAAGCAATCAGTATCATTGTTTCTGTTGTCAGGAGCCAGATTGGGTGGAGTGCTGCTACTCAGTTCACCATTACCCTTTTATTCATTTAGATCCCAAGCCTATGGGATGATCGTACCCTTATTAAGGTTGTGTCTTCTCACTTACAGACACTCTGAGATATTGGTCTCCAAATTTGTTTTAGATCTTGTGTAGTTGGTTATTCATTTTAACTACCACATATGTCTAAGGAAAACTCTATTTTTGAGTTAATCTAGTTTGCAGGTGAGCTGGGTCAATGCTTGTCATTGTTGTAGTTAGGCTTATTTCAATATAGGTTTCAAGCTATTTGAAAGCAGGTTCATGAACTTTCCTTCATGAGGATAGAGAGATAGCTCAGAGTTTTAAGAATACTCATTTCTGGCTGGTCACGGTGGTGCACACCTGTAATCCCAGCACTTGGGGAGGCACAGGTGGGCAGATCTCTGTTTGTTCAAGGACAACCTGGTCTATAAAGCCAATCCTAGAGAGCCAAAGCTACACAGAGAAATCCTGTCTCAAAAAATCAATCCCACATACACAAAAATATCTCCTTCTACTGCAGAGAATCTGGGTTCCTCTCACAGCACCAGCACTGTAACTGACAACTCTCTGTGACTCCAATGTTACATAATCACCCTCTTCTGGCTTCTTTGGGCACCACGCATGCCTGCACTACTCATACATACATATATACATATATATGTATATATGTATAAGCAAAACATGTATACACATAAAGAAAAGTAAAAAGGTATAAAAAATAAAATAAATTCCTTCAGCAAATATGAGACTTGCATGTTTGAACATCTCTATCTCCCTGTCTTGACTTCATATTTACAAACCATGTGTGTGTGTGTGTGTGGTGTGTGTGTGTGTGTGTGTGTATTATACTGATGTGTGTGTATGTCTGAGTGCTTGCTGTGTGTATGTGTGTGTGTTGTGAGATGAAGGCGTGCATAGTTATTCATGTGCACATGTTTTTCCTGTATGTGCCTGTTCATGAAGAGACCAAATACCAGAGTTGAGTGTCTTTCTGTGCTGTAGCTTACATTAGGTTTTTTAACAGGGCATCACACTGAAACTGATGCTCATGAATTCAGCAAGAATTTCTGATCAACGAGCATCAAAGAGTCTTCCATTTCAGCTTCTGCAGATCTAGGATTACAAGATTTTGATACATTGCTTGTCTTGACTTTTCACACACAAACTTGGGTCTCCAGGCTTGGATGCCCATGTGCTAGTAAGCCATCACTCCATCTACCAACCTTTGAGAATTTTCATTCATCTTTCTTCTCCTATATCCAAGCAGACAGATTATGCTTTGTGCTCTCTGAAATGCCAGCATACCTTTAGAACTTCCCTCTGTGTGTTCTTCAGGCTTCAGTCATTTCTGAGTAATACTGTAGGGTTACTCACAGGTATTCTCAGTTCTTTTGCCTTCTAAACACAAGAACCAGGTGGCCAGGATACATTCTCCCAACTGTCTGTCATACGCTTATGTTTTATGCCCATTATATTAGTGCTTGATGAATACCTGCATTGTTTATGTGGTTCGGTCAGTGCTCTTGTGTTCCAATGAAAATTTTGCAGCTACCAAACTTTGGAAACTCACATTGGAGATGTCCCAATTCTTCTTTCCTGCCCACTTTATATCCAGTGAATGCCTAAGCATTCAGATCATGCACATTTTCTTTTCTGTGGATACCATACCCACCTAACATCAATCTTCAAAATCTTATTAAACATCCTAGCATTTTTGTTCTTGTCATAGCTATGGTAGCATCTTCTTTCATGAACTGTTTTTTTGTGTATAAGAGCAATAGTGTAAGCTATAGATTGTGCTAATTACTTTGTAAGTTAGAATTGAGAGTGTTTCTTTGCAGTCTCAGAGAACTGATGAATTTAAGAAACAATGACTTCTGCTTTGGATGAGAGGAGAATCTTTCTCTAATTCTCTAGGTATGCTAAGCAAAATCACCATTTTTCTTCCATTGTTTATGGTAACCTAATAAGGCCTTCCTAATTATCTTTAAACAATAATCTAAGAAAGAGATTTTGAATGGTAAGACTATGATTTATTTTATTAGTAAGTAATTATAGATATTAATTAATATAATAACATTGATATGTAAACAGTTAATATTTCTCAGTATATGTAATGTCTATATCCTTAGTTTGCTATGTCCCAGTGGCAAATATTTTTATTAACTATTAAGACTATGTTTTATTGTGACTATCCAAACATACCATTACTGAGAAACTCAACTTACATTTAGAAAACTTTTGTTACCTGTATTTAGATTTTTTATAATATTTATGAATTACTTTTCTAATATATTTTTGAGTATTGGAATAATATTGTTTTACGTGCACAATAGACAGCAATTATATGTGTTTCCACAGACATACTTTGAACTGTATCACAGCATTAGTTGACTCCTCATATTTCCACAAGGAGTATGAGAGAGTTTCTATGATAGAATCTTATTTATCTTACTATTTTCACCTTATGCTCTTCAGATTTAATTCCCATTTCCTCTATTGCAAAGTAAAAATGAAAAAGTGGCATACTCTGCTTTCTTTTCTTTTGAGTCTTTTTTAAAAATGTATTACTTATTCACTTTACATCTTGGTCACAGCCCCGTCCCTCTGCTCCTATGGTTTCACTTTCCCCCTGTAACCTCTATCCCACTCCCTGCTCCTCAGAGGAGGGGAGTGCCTATACTCCAGCATATCAAATCTCATCAGGACTGAGGGCATCCTCTTGCCCTGTAGCCTGGCAAGGTAGCCCCACCAAAGGAAAGTGATCAAAAAGAAAGCAGCAGAGTTCATGTCAGAATCAGGCCCCATTCCTCTTACTAGGGTACCCATATGAGGACCAAGTTGCAAATTGATTACATCTGTATAAGGTGCCTAGATCTAGTCCATGCATGGTTGGAGCTTCACTCTCCACAGACATCCCTGGGTCCTGGTTAGTTGGCTCTGTTGGTCTTCTTGTGGAGCTGCTGTCACCTCCATATCTTTCTATCTTTCCCTCCACTCTTCCAGAAGACATCCTACACTTCACCCAGTGTTTGGCTTTGGGTCTCTGCATGTGTTTCCATTAGCTTCTCAGTGGAGTCACTCAGAGGGCAACTTTGCTAGGCTCCTGTCTAGAAGTATAGCTGAGTATCATTCATAGTGTCAGGAGTTGGCTGTCTCCCATTTTCAGGTCCCAGCCCACTGGAAAAATGAAATCAGGGTTCACCTGAAAGACGGAGTGGGGATTGAAAGTAGGGTACAGAGACGCGAGAAATAAGGAATCAAGTCAGGAAATTTCTGATCGAGATTCCTCTTTAATGCAGATGAGTAAGACTTTATTTTCTTTTTAATTTAATTTTACTTTATTAATTTATTCATATTACATCTCAATGATTATCCCATCTCTTGTATCCTCCCATTCCTCCCTCCCTCCCATTTTCCCCTTACTCCCCTCCCCTATGACCATGACTGAGGGAGACCTTTATATGCTCATAGGGTATCAAGTCTCTTCTTGGTAACTTTATATAGTAAGGTCAATAAGATCTATTCTGATCCCTCTCTCCCTAGCTCCCAAGGCAAGAAGAACACAATAGCCTGAATAGCTCTCTGTAAGAATTTCTTATTACTGAGTAGCTCTCTGCAAAGATTTCCTTAACCCTCCAGGTGTTTCTTAGTAGGGACTTCCCTACTCCTTTCAAAGGTAAATAGTCCAAGGATGGCCTGGAACACAAAGACCTCCTCCTGTGGAGCTCAGCTGCTGTAAGGTCACAGCATGCAGCCTAAGCACAGGATTTCTGACACGGCAGAATTTAGCACAGATTCCCACATCCCATGATGTGGGTCTCAGGTTGGGCCAACCATGAGTTGGACATTTCCTCAATCTCTGCTTTATTTTTGTCCCTGCAAATCTTGTAGGCAGGGTAAATTTTGGGTTGAAATATTGTGGGTGTGTTGATGTTTCCCTCTTTGCACTAGGAGCTGTGTCTAGTTCGAGGGTGGTTTCTTTAGTTTCCATGACCCCCTGCTACTAGGGGTCTCAGCTCGTCACCCTCATATCCTCCCCGGAGCCTACGCTGATGTAGGTCTCCAGCTTGTGACAGAGACAGCCTCTACCAGGTTTATTTTCTCTCTGCAAGTCCACTGTCCTTCCCAAGCCCTGGCTCCCTTACCCCCTCTTCCTAGGTCTGATACTGACCCTCATTTCTCTCTGTCTTCCATTTCTTACGATGTTCCCTTTCTTTGCCACTTCCACCATCTATTCTATTTCTACTTCTGAGTGAGATTTAAGGTTCCTCCCTTGGGTCCTCCTTGTTACCTATCTTCTTTGGGTCTGTGAATTGTAGTATGGTTATCTTGTACTATATCTTAAAATCCACCTATAAGTGAGTATATACCATGCGTGACTTTCTGGGTCTAGGTTACCTCACTCAGGATATTCTTTTCTAGTTCCTACCATTTGTCTGCATAGTCCATGATTTCCTTGCTTTTAATAGCTGAGTAGTATTACATTGTATAAATTTATCACAGTTTCTTTATCCATTCTTCAGTTGCGGGACATCAGGGTTGTTTCCAGGTTCTGGCTATTACAAATAAAGGTGCTATGAACATAGTTGAGCAAATGTCCTTGTTGTAAGGTGGAGCATCATTTAGGTATATGCCCAGAAGTGGTATAGTTAGCTAGGTCTTGAGTTAGACCTATTCCCAATTTCCTGAGAAAGTGCCAGATTGATTTCCAAAGTGGTTGTAAAAATAATTTGTACTTTCACCAACAATAGCTCACTGGTAAATCTAGTTTATAGTAGCTTAAAAACACTAAGGGTGAAGAGGAAAATTTCTCTACATGTAAAACTGGAACAATACCGCTACAGAGCCTAGAGAAGATGAATTCTAAGGTGTAAGTACAAACGTCTAGGTAGGATTAAGGTAATTATGCAGACATGAAAAGCCATATTGAATACAAAGATTTATTGCTTAAGCCTAATCCTCAGGATAATAAAACCCTAGTGCAATTCATTGAAATAATGAAGGGTCCATTCCTTAGACCTTATGTAAAGCCATGCTTAAAGCTTAAGAGAAGCTAAATAGTGTGCTTGACATAACCTGAATTTAAATACTATTTCTACTTTTAAAGATATCGCTTTGAATACAAGCTTAATATCTTCAGATTATAAATTTGTAACTGCTGATGAATTGCTTCATTGTTAAAAATAAATTATATTCAATAAATTTCCAATGCACAACAGCCAAGTGCATGAAAAATTGGTGCTACTATATTTCAACAATGCATTTCTAGATTTGAGCCACATGTTTTTCTGTTATTCAGGGACCTTCTGGAAAGCATATTAAGAATTAGAGAAAAAGAGAAGTAAACAAATTTCTGCTTAAATGTGAATATATATATATGAATATGAATATATATAAATGTATATATATATATATATATATATATATATATTCAGTAGTTAAGATAAATACTCCATAGTTAAAAACACTGGTAGCTCTTCTGGAGGACCTGGG
>OU015742.1:161053044-161063884 GCA_907169655.1 Acomys percivali | reverse complement strand
ATTTGATCATGGCGTGGCCAGAACCAGAGACGCCATCTCTCCGGTGTTGAGTAAAGTTTGTTCTAGCTGTTCAAGGTCATTTAAGTTCTCATCTTTTATTTCTTCCTACACACGTATTGTTACTTATCCTTACCCCACAAACTCAGCCTCCCCAGGCCTGGGATCATCAGCATGTATCATCATTCTCACTTTGGAAGGTTTATGTCCTTTAAAAGTTCTGCCTGTTAATATTAGTACTAAAGGTTGGTTGATGGCTGTGTTCTCAAGTATGATTTTGTTTCAACTAGTAGGCCAGCATAATCAGTTTTAATAAAACTGGTTTTTCCTCACATAGAGAATTAGGTTGAAAAAATAATACTAATTGTACATGTCTGTGAATTTACCTATGATTTTTTTTTCAATTTTGAACCCAGGGGTATAATTTTCCTGTAAGTAACATAAGAAAAGAACCAAAATGCAAAGGACTTTCATTTCCGTTGCCGCTGAAGCAGTTACTCTTTTCATTATGTGGCTCACTGCACAGGGAACCAAAGTAAATAAAAATGGCTGTTAACCATGTAAGTTTAACTCTTAGTTGTATAAAGTTTCAGATGAATGTTTCATGGTTAAAGCAGAGTTCTACAGAATAGGATAAATAACACGCTTCCATCATGCTTGGCAATTTTTAATAGATTCCATTATGTGCTGACTGTGATATACAGATGGATTGTCTTAGTCATAAATATATTGTCTTCGTCCTAGAGAATAGTAGGAGAAATGAGAGAAAAAAACAATTCTAAGTTGAAAATCACTGGTGAGGATTGCATGATGTGACAACTAGAAATCAAGTAATGTCGTCACATACAGACTATTCTAAGTATCCGTTAGACAAAATTCAATCTGTTACTGGAAAGGGCAGATAGCTGATTATACTACATTATTTCTACAAATTTCTTGTTTCTATGTAATTGTCAAATGATGATCATTGTTTCAGCCACCACAAATTCAGAAGGTTTCAACAAATGGAGGGAAACCAGAGCTACCATCACATACTACCCTGTTTAAACTAAGAGTGTTTTGCCTATGATGATTTACATTGTCCTCAGGGTGCTTTGTTTGCAGTCTACAGAATACAACTAGGTTCCACGAACACCTACAACAGTGAGGGTTGTACAAGTGAAGACATATAAGGCAAAATGAGTTGGCTTTGAAAAACTAAGCCTAAATAATGTTCTACCTCTTAGAGTAAGAACATTGGACTTGAACTGAAAAATCAGTTTTGTTGATAAGCAAAATTTAGGGATAGCTACTGATTAAGGGAGTCACAGTGCTTACCTCCGGAACAATGCTAAACTTCATTGAATGTAAAACTTCAATGTTGAGAGAATATCTTATGCACTGTATGAATGCATTGTCTTTCAGTAAGCAAAACAAAAACCTAATGGCCTGTAACTGAAGCAGGAAATAAGAGGTGGGACATCTGGCAAGCAGAAAGGATTCTGGAATAAAACCAGTTATGGAAAATTCAGCAGGCAAGATGTGAGGAGGACAGATACATGGTACCTGAGAAGCGGTAATCAGCCACATGGCAAACTATAGATTAGTTAAATGGTTTACTTTAAGTTATGAGCTAGTCAGAGAAGAGCCTAAGTATATGGCCTACATATTGGTAAATAATATTTTGAGTCTCATGAGGCTTTATTCTGGGAGCTTAGGTATGCGAGAGAGAGAAAAAAAGACATAAAACTTCAATTAAATAAAATATACAAAAATAGAATATACCAAAAATAAAAGTATAAAATTGTTTGTATTAAATAGTATAAAATTTGAAATACAAGTATAAAAGAATTTTAAATTTTTAAATAACAAGTTATACGCATCTGTTATAAATTTTAAAACTGAACTAAATAAAATAAAATTAGAAATTATATGTTATATAGGTTTTCAGAAAGAAACAAATATTTTATGAGAAAGTACAAATAAGATAAAAAGAAATCACTTACCTAATCAGCTTTGGGGTAAATAAAAGCAACAGAAGATACTTGATAAAACATATCGATTACTTATTGTGAATTTAGGACTGTTTTAGAATCAAACATATATTGGTATAACTTAATACACTCTTAAATTAATTCCATTCCTGTGGCCCTAAGCTGTAACCACCTGCATAACACAAAGAGTTGTGTGCCTCCTACAGATGGTGACCCTTTTTCAATGCCTGCCATACTAGTCTAAAAGCAGCTGAGAACCCTAGAGATCCACATATATTTTGTACATACTATTGAGAATTTGAGACAAGAATTTACCAGCTCTCTGGAGGATTTGTTCATGTCTTAGAAACAGGTTTAGTCTACCTGAGCGATGGGGGCTTTTGAAAACCCATTCACACATCACCATGAGTGGGTCTTGCTGTTTGCTTTTCTGTTGATATGATAAACACCATTACCATAGGCAAGGAGTTCCTTCCCCGCAATTTACTTAGCCATAAAAAATCAATTTTGAATTTTTTGTATAAATAGATGGAGTTGGAAATAATCATTCTTAATGAGGTAATCCAAACTCAAAAACACAAATGTCATATGTCCTTTCTTACATGGTTCCTAGACTTGATATTTTAGACATATGTGTGTTTAAATTGGTGTAGCCATAAAAGTCAAGAAACTAGAAAGGAGCCATAGATGAGGTAGTGGTTTATGGCAAACCAGATAAGATGCAGTTTATATAAAGGGTGAAAGTGGCATAATGAAGGAGAAAAGGTAAAATAGGTTGGGGAACGGGGAGGCAGTATAGAGGAAAGGCTATGGGAAGTGATAACTTCAACTTAAGTCCTTTGATTAAGTCACATGGAAATCCACTACTTTAAAGAGTAAAAGTTTACATAGAGTGTGTATATGCATACTGGGGTGATAATATCGTTACCAGACATAATAAATATAGGGAAGCAAACAAGAATCTAATGACAGGTATGCATGACCTCCCTTTGAGTTATTTAACAGTACTGTCTCATAGATTACTGCATACATTACAGTCTGTTGCCACTTCCCTTGATTGCCCTCTGCTCCTTGATGACTAGACCTTATTGCTAAAGATCCAAACACTTGAGTCATAGCACACTGAGAAATCAAGCAATACTCAACCTGGAAGTATTATCTTTATTGTTTAGCTTTCACAATGCTGGGATATCCTTTGTACATTACTGGAGAAAATATCAACAGTCTTACATAGCTGTGGACACTGCAGCTGCAATAATGACTGACCTAGAAAGCTATGGCCATTGGTACAATTGTAATATGATTCTAATAAGAGTAACCAACTATATCATGATTGGATTTAAGACACTTTATACCAAACTAAACTCATGCATGTTTCTATCAAATCAATCAAGTACCTGTGGCTGTTTCAACATAGGTGCAAGGAGAGACACCTACTACTATCACTCTGCAAAGCTGACGTATATGAAATTGACCCCTATATACTTATGTGTACACAGAATGTCGCAGCTCCCAAACTTCATCAGAGAAGCTTCTTTTTTCAGTGTAAGATAATTAATACAAACACAAACACTCAAAGTTTGTCAGATAATAAGAGACTGTGAAGCACTCAGTCATAAATGGGAACTGTGTATCACACCCTCTCTGTCTAAAGCTCAAGGATCATCAGATGAAAATAAAAGATGATGAGAGCCAGAGGTAATGTATGACTAACATAACACATTGATTTATAAACATGACAGAACTGTTTGCACATAAACTCACAATGTCTGAGACTGCGTGCATAAGATCAAGCCAGGAAAACTCAGTATGAGGGAGGAGCTTACAGTGTCCCACCCCTAGCTGAGGCAGTTGATATATGCTGGGTAAAGAAGTGTAGACTTCTTTTAGGGATGTATCCTTTTATAGACTATTCATGCTACAGTGTATGGCCCTACATCTGTGCACATAGGTAGGGAGTATGGTATGGATTTGACCACAGCACATTATGTTCATGGATGAAATGGTCAAACTTTAATATGTATATAAACATATGTGTGAAATGTATACTACGTGTAAATTAGGCTAAATAAGAATATATAAAGATATATATTTAAATGATAAAAATATTGGTAAGGGGTTAAAAAAAACCTCTTATTTAGGTGAACACAGAAATAATGCTTGAATAATCACTATTATTCACATGCATTATAATCAAATCTATACCATTGGATATATTTCAGATTGATGGATTTCCCTAGAATATGACCTTTTTATGGTTTCTGAAACTCAAACTGGAGAAATTGAACAGACAGCAAATAAATAGCTAATCTTATAAACAACAAAAAGATTTCCTAAGCCTGCCAACGTATTCCAAAAGATATACATTCTAGCATTATAGTCAAGCAAAATAATCTTCGGTTTCTTTATAATCCTCACCTATAAAAAATCTATATATCCAGTGCAGACATAGTCCATGAAATAGTGTGAGAAAGAGCTTCTGTTCACAGGAGCTGTCTACACATGGAGAAATTGTGGGGATTATTTTAAGAGTGACTAACATTCCACTGAGCCAGGACAGGTATACCAAATCACTAATTGTAGGTAAATTTACTGTAGGCCCGATAGCAACTCTAAGGCAATTTTAAAAGAAGCATTTATCTTAATAACTATATGGGTATGTGAGGGTCTGCATGTGTATCTGTGTGGCATATGCATGCCTGGTACCCGAAGTCAGAAGAGAGTGTCAGATCCCCTAGAACTGCCATTTCAAATGATTGTAGGCTACCATGTGGGTACTAGGAAGAGCACGTGAATCCTCTGCAGGAACAGTAATCATCTAAACCAGGTTTTTCAAGTTGAGAAAAGTATTCTAACACTAGTGAGGAATGTTAAAATGTAAATGCTGAACAATAATTAGGGAGAATTTCTCCAGCTAATTACTGAGAAATGTAAAGATAGTGCAAATAAAAGACTGGGCCACAGGGTAATATCCATAGATCAGTGGGATAAAACTGAAAGACGTAAATAAGTTAACAAGACAGTACAGAATTTGATGAAGTATTGAAAAACAGAACATGTATATTATGGATTAACAATATTTTCCCAATCTTCTGTTGAAGTTAAGGTTGTAAGAAAGGTCAAAGTTGGGACTTTTAAGAGGTGCTTAGGGTACAAATGCTCTGGCCTTATGAATGAGTTAGTGCCATTATTATAGGAATACGTTAGTCACTGTGGGAGTAGAGATGGGATAAAAAGTATGTGTTTAGCCCCCATATTTGCTGGTCCAGCCTCTGTCATGTTTGCAACTCAGAAAGGCTCTCCCCAGAGAGGAAGCTCCTTAATCTAGGGCTCTCCATCTCCAGAATTTTGAGCCAAATAAAGATGTGTGTGTGCAAGAATATGGCATAAGCAAGCACCCATATATGTGTGAGGAGACAAGAGGAAGTAGAGACCAGAGGAGGGTATCTGTAATATTTCTCAGGCAATCCTACTTTTTCTGAAAGGATCTCAGACCTTGCCAAGAAGACTAAGTTGGCTGCCCAAGGGAACCCCTGGGCTCTGCCTTCCTCCTCTTCCCTAGCTCTGAGATTACAAGCCTGTCCCATAAAATTCACTTTTTAAACATGGTCTCTCATAATGAAACTCAGGACCTAATGTTTGTAAAGCATGCAATTTACAAACTGAGCTATCAGACGGCCACAGATAAATTTGTATTGCTTATGAACTATTCTCTTTTTAGTATTCTGTCATGGAAGCAGAAAATGAACCATGGCAATGTGTTCATAATATAGTACCGGTGTGACTAAAATTATAAGAAATATACCAAACATATTTGTTCCTCATACTATTAAACCAGATAGATGAGAAACAAAGAAAGTGAAATACTAAATACTAATATATTTAATACTAAAATTTTTCAATATTTTAAAACGAAAAACACAATACAAATTATTAGACTAAGATATGTCAACTATTCTGAAAGGACATTTTCTAAATTTAATTTGACCAGAAACAATGAACAAATGCAATAGATGGCTATAAGGCACCTTCCATGCATAGTTAGAGTGTTCTGACAATCCTGGATCATTTAAGAGATCACATGCATATGTCTGTTTGTTTGCTCTTTTACTTGAAACTTGACCATTTTAGATCCTCATCAGTCATTTGAAATACAAATGATTTATTCCTTAATGTTCTTAAATCTTTTATATTCATCTGTTCCATTTCTAATATCAAATAAATAACATCTTTTAAAATAATCTTATCTTCATAGTATTACAAAATATGCACACACACACACACACACTTTTAAAACACATTTTAAGGTTTGTTGTTGTTGTTGTTGCTTTGTGTGTGTGTGTGTGTATGTGTGTGTGTGTGTGTCTGTGTCCTTTATTAAACTATTTCTCTTTCTGATTGGATTACATCATATTTGCTTTTATTATATAATTAAAACTTAGCAACATAAGCATGTTGCAAATCTCGTAAGCAATTTTGTCATATATTCATTTCAGAAAACATTTGTGTCATACATGAGAAAAACAGGTTAACAAATTCCATGACCCTGAAACTTTCTCTTTAGTGAGCCAAGTGAAGGTGCTAGAACTGTGAGAAGAAGTCCAGGTGCACCAAACCCAGAATGATATAATAAGGTCACAAGTACACCGGGAGCTAAGTAAACTTGTATCATCTATAGGGGGAAACCTGATTCCAGCACACATTCTCTTGAACACTGTTCATATAAAAAGTTAAGCTGAAGGAAGAGTATCACTGCTAATGACATCTAAACTCTAAGGCCTCCAACTCCCTGCTCTGCTGCTAGCAACTCTATCTAGCCACACGATGGACAGAACTCAGGATCTGAGCCTACTCAGCTACTGGGCACGCAGGCGATGTAGATACTGTTTAAAAGTTGGACCCAGCCTAGGAATTTTCTGGTAACACAGTTTCAGAAAGAAACTCTGCAGGGCACTGGTTTCAGTTGATTCTGCCACCACTGAAAGTTCTTAAGTTAAAGGCACCTGTTTAATATGTGAAAATTGATGAGTGTGCTTGTTATATTTTCTTTCTTCTTGTCAACTTGACCCAAGCTAATGTAATCTGGGAGAGGAAGCATCAATTGAGGAACTGGCTTGTAGATAGGCTGGCAGGCAAACCTGTGGGGCATCTCCTTTATTAATGATTGATGTGAGAGTACCCAGCTTACTAAGGTAGGTGGTCCTGGGTTGTATAGGAAAGCAAATGAGAAGCCAAGAAGAACAAGCCAGTGAAGTGTGTTCCTCCATGGTTTCTACCTCAGTTCCTGTCTCCAGGTTCCTGCCATGTTTCCCTATCCTGGCTCTTTTTCAATGAAAGACTGTACTTGGATATGAAATAAATTCTTCCCTACCCCTCAGGGTGCTTTTAATGTTTGTGTTTTACCACAGTGATAGAAATCTGACTAAGACAAGTAAGTCAGGGTTCTCTAGAGGAACAGAACTTAGAAAATGAATATTTTTATATATTTATATGTGGAAAGAATTTATTAAAATAACTTACAAGCTGTGATTCAGCTAACCGAACAATGGCTTTCCATGCACAGAAGGTCCAAGAATCTAGGATTTATCCAGTCCATAAGGCTGGAAACCTTAGATGGTTTTCAGTATATACCAGAATCCCAAAGAAGTAGGCTTTAATGCCAGTGAAGAAATAGACTTGCTAACAAGGCAAGGGCAAGCAAAGAATGAGCAAGTTTCCTTCTTCCACGTCCTTTATTTAGGCTGCCGGCAGAAAGTGTGGCACAGATTGAAGGTGGATCTTTCCTCCTCGAAGATCCAGGTTATATCTTCCCACTTCAAATTATTTGATTAAGAAAAACATCCTGCAAAAGTGTACCAGCCGCTTGGATTTTTGTTAATTCCAGATATAGTTGACATCCAAGACCACCACAACAACTAGCGTAATAGGGCTTTTAATAACTTCACTACCTTATTACAAGTGCTTCTGAGTCTCAAGAACACACCACAAGACAAACTGTTCCCACAAGTTATGTTTTACAAATCTTTCGGTTACTAGATTAAGTTATACTTTAGATTTGCTTGGACTTTATTCTCTTTGGGCTTCCATGGTTCTTCAGAAATGCCACCATTCACTCTATTTTACTTAACCCCTTTGCAAATAAGCCTTTTCCCCCCAAAAAAACTCAAATATTAGTATTCTTCCTGGTAAAATTTTGACTAAAAATTTGAGCAAAGAAGATATTTTAATTCCTTTGTAGTTTTTATTTTAATATCTTTTTAAAATTCACTTGACATCCTGGTCCTAGCCCCATCACTCCTCTCCTCCCAGTCCCATCCTCCCTCCCTCTCTGCAATCTCCCTTTCCTCTGTTCCTCAGAAAAGGGAAGAGTCCCACTTCCTGTACAGCCCACCTCATCAAGTTGCCACAGGAATGAGCTTGTCCTTGTCCCCCGTAGCCTGGCAGGGCAGTTCTTCCAGAGGGAAGGAATCAAAAAGCTACCAACAAAGTACATGTCAGAAACACCCCATTACTAAAAGACCCAAATGAGCCTGAGGTGCCCATCAGTATCTTTGTAGGATTCTAGGTCCAGTCTATGCAAGGCCCTTGGTGGGTGCTTCAGTCTCTGCAAGTCCCACTGGACCCTGATTGGTTAGTTCTGTTGGTCTTATTGTGGAGCTTCAGTCTCCTCCAGGTCTTTTTCTCCTTTGCTCCACTTTTCCACAAGACTCCCTACCCACTACCAATGTTTGGTTGTGAGCCATAGCATCTGCTTCCGAGCTCTACTGGGTGAAGCATTTCAGAGGACAGCACTGCCAAAATCCTTCCTGCAAGCATATCAGAGTATCCTTAATGGTTGACTCTCTACCATGGGGTGGGTCTTGGATTGGGCCAGGCATTGGTTCAATATTTGTGCAACCTCTGCTCTGTCTGCTCTATTTTTATCCCTGCACATCTTGTAGACAGGATGAGTTTTGGGTCAAAGTCTTTGTGAGTAGATTGGTGTTCCCCTCCTCTAGTCTAGTTAGATGTTTCCTCTTTGGTCTCTATGGCCTTGCTACTAGGAGTCTCTGTTAGTATCACTCTCATATCCTTCTAGGAGCCTAGCCTGACTTAGATCTCCAGCTTGTCAGAAGATGCCCCCATTGCAGTTTCTCTTTTCTCTGAAAGCCTTCTGTCCTCCTACCCCTGCTTTCCCGCAGTCTGATCTCCATCCTCATACTCCTCTGTGCTCCCTCTCCAGACTTTCTTCCCTCTCTTCAAGCACTACATCTGTCTATTCTATTTCTCCTTCTGAGTGAGATTTAAGCAGCCTCCCTTGGATCCTCTTTGTTGTTTATCTTCTTTGGATACGAGCACTGTAGTGTTTATTCTGTGCCATATGGCTAAAATCTAATTATAAGTGAATATATATCATGTGTGTCTTTTGGGGTCTAAGTTACCTCACTTAGAATTATCTTTTCTACTTCTATCTATTTTGCTTGCAAATTTCATGATTTCTTTGTTTTTTGTTTATTTTTTTTATAGCTGAGTAGTATTCCATTGTGTAAGTGTACCACAGTTTCCTTATCCATTTTTCAGTGAGGGGATATCTCTGTTGTTTCCAGTTTCTGGCTTTTATTAATACATCAACTGTGAACATAGGTGAGTAAATGTCCTTGTTGTACAGTGGAACATCTTTTGGGTGTAGTCTCAGGAGTGGTATAGTTGGGTCTTGAGGTAGAGCTATTCATTAATTTTTTGAGGAAGCACCAGATTGATTTCTAGAGTGGTTGTACTAGTCTGCACTCCTACCAGCAATGGAGGAATGTTCCCCTTTCTCCACATCTTTGCCAACATGTGATGTTACTTGAATTTTTTTATCTTAGCCATTCTGATGAGGGTTAGAGGGAATCCCAGAGTCATTTTGATTTGTATTTGCCTGATGACTAAGTACATTGAGCGTATCTTTAACTGTTTCTCAGCCATTCGATATTTCTCTGTTGAGGATTCTCTGTTTAGTTTCATACCCCATTTTAAATTGGATTATTTGGTTTGTTAGTATTTAATTTCTTGTATTCTTTATATGTTTTGGATATTAGCCCTTTGTCAGATATAGGGCTGGTGAATACTTTTTTCCCAATGTGTAGGTAGCCATTTTGTTCTATTGACAGTGTCCTTTGATTTATAGAATCCTTTCAGCTTCAAATGGTCCCATTTATTAAAATATTCTTATCTTGACCTTTAAAGTGATTATTACCAAATATTTTGAGGTTACCAATTCAGTTTATTCAATTTATAGAAAATATTTGTGATTCAGCTAATTAGCACAATCGATTTTCATTTCAAAGCCAAAAATAAAAATCACAAATGAATTCATTTTTGTTGAAAAGAACTATACAATTTTCTTATATTTAATGAAAATATCAATTATCTACTATTAAAGAAGATTTGTTAAACAGAACATGATTTACTTTTGAAAAGTATTACTCATCAGAACAGGACAGCTTTGAAGAAAGCTTCCAATTCCAACTGACCCAGCATTTCAGATTGTCCCCAACAGGACTCCTATTCAGCCTGGAATTTCTCAACATTGAGAACCTGGACCACAAATGCTATTTCTGATTTGCTTAGCCATCTTCCCCAATTTTATTTGGGCCACTACAAGGGTATTATTCACCCCAAATCAGTCAGAAAAAAGACACTTAAGAGAATGATGCCCTACTTCCCTGAGTGGAGGTTGGGTAAGTGTTTGTTTGCTCACTTGGTCTACAGATGCTTATTTTTGTTGGGAGTTGGTTATAAACAATTATTGTTCTTATACAGAGAGAAAACAAGGTGGGGTTTAGGGATGTCTCTCTTTTCCTCTCTCTCTCTCTCTCTCTCTCTCTCTCTCTCTCTCTCTCTCTCTC
>OU015742.1:161025015-161053034 GCA_907169655.1 Acomys percivali | reverse complement strand
CTCTCTCTCTCTCTCTCTCTCTCTCTCTCTCTCTCTCTCTCTCTCTCTCTCAGGCATGGAGATAGGGGTTGAAAAGTAGAAGGGAGATATAGAGATATATAGGGATGATAAAACAAAAAGTAGATTATTGAAGCTGCTCCTCAACTAAAGGCCTTGATTGTTAGTCACAAATAAGGTTATTTTGAATTCATTGGTATGTAATTTTGTATATTAATGCAAAATAAGTTTAACTTTGATGCTTTGGTATAGAATTCAAATTTAATATTATTCTTCACACATTTTATACAAATTTCTACTCTAATATGAGATACTGAGTCCATACAACTTAATTATAATACAAGGTTTATTTCCAGTACCTTGAAAGTGGTATTGCAGGCTATTTAGAATAATTAGGTAATACAAGCTAATTGTTAGTTGATCAAATCACAGACATGTCAATTACTAGTCTATTTTTATCACAAGGATATATATCCTAGATTTAACAGATAGATAGGATTCTATAGTTAGGTAAGGTAAAATAGTTAGACATGGTCTTCAAAAACCTCAGAGCCACACAGAATATGACATATAAAGATCTTTTTAATATTTTAAAGATTCTTTGACAATAAGATAGGTTAACTTCTAGTAACACACAGCCTACTGCAAAGAGGATGATGAGCATCAAAGAATTACCTTATCAAGATGGCTTCAAATGTGGCAAACCAGTCACTGGGCAAAATGTCCTCCTTTTGGCCACAGACAGAATTCTGCTAAAAATGGGCAAGCTTTAATAAAGGCAAAATAGATGGCCAAACTCTTCCAAGACAGAGTAAACAAGTTCTCAATAGTTCCTGCCTCACAAATACGTCAGTCAGGTATATTAGGCCAGAAGGCTGGAGATGGTGCTCCAACATTATAGAGTCTTGGGTGGACTATTCAGGCAGCAAACTGCCTCAGTCATTTTTTCATTTTGGAAGCTGATAAACTGAATTCCTGATTCACTCAGGTAATTAAGTTTTATTCCTTCTCAAGTATCTAATGGGGCTGAAGACCAAATAGTTTAGTTTTATAATAAGGCTTAGTTGTTTAGGGGTTAAGATGTTTTTAGGTCTAGATATATGTTTTAAGTTGATAGAGATGAGATATGCTAGGTATTGATTTACATTCAGAATTTTAGACTCACTAAGATAGGAAAGATGTTTTCTTCAAGTTTGCCTAATACAAATAGCCAAATCACACGAATGTAACATCTATATATTCCTAATTGTTTCATCATTCTTTTTGCTGTGTGTAGTTTGTTTTATTTATGTGTAATAATATCAATGTATATATATATATATAAAAGAAATATAACCAAAAGTGAAAAAAGACTATTAGATACATAATTACACTCTTACATGTATAGATGAAGTTGGTTGCCCATGGCAACCTTGAGAAGTCAGCACGAAGTCTGTATAAGAATGGGCCTGTCAATACTAGGGAATAGATAAATGAGGGGCTTATGGCACTGTATCCATTAGTGATAAACTCCTGAGTACTGATATATTTGAGAGGAGGGGAAATCATTGCTTCAGTTGTATATTCACAGATGCTTTTCAGGCTCCAATGAATAGTTCCAATCCAATGGTCTCACAGATGGCGTCAGCCACGTGAAGTGGGTCACAAAATAGTACCAGAATACAAGACCATCGTAAATAGACTGGTGAGCCGAGGACAAGTGACTGATCAGCCTAGGGGTAGAGACATAAAAGACAGGGAAAGAAGAATCAGGACATCTTGTACACATATATGAAATTATAAGCTTACAAAATTAATTCAATAAAAAGTCTGTTGTTGGAGACATGGTCTATGGCTATTATTTTTGCATATGGTTTAATTAAAACTCATTTAGCATCATTGTTCAATGCAGCAAGATCAGAAGTATTTAAGAAATCTATGTGCTCATATACATTTTGCATTGAGAAATTTACCTTGATAATTTCACTAAAAAAACCATTTTGGTTGCATTTTAAAATGTCTTTATTGCCTGACCACATTGATTTTTTTTTTTTTGCTTTAAAATAATTATGCTTTAAGGAAAGAAACTGAAAATAACTAAAAGGAATTGTTTACATTTAAGGCAGAATCACAAAGGGAGGGGGGGGGTCCAATGACTTCTTTATGTTTTCCTCAGACTCACAGAATTCTCACTTAGATGTTATGTATTCTTTCTTAGTTGTTAGGAGTTGGACAAAAAAATGTTAAGAGAAATTTTGCCAAAATATCAACCCTCCCATATCATATCAGATTTGTTTATTGTACAAAAGGTCAAGTGTCCTTTTCCAATGAACAATTTGCATGCTTCACATACCTCATTCATAAATGGTACATTTCTGACAGGAGTAAAAACACTAATCTCTTGGTTGGCATGCAGTCATTAAATCATTGAAAACTAGTCACACTCCTTTTGATGTTCAAAGGTTAACAGACAATGTGTTTCCTGATAAAAGGGACCTCAGAAGTCTGAAAATTCAGTTTTGTAATAAATATCTTGTCAGAGTACACATGGAGGGTTGAATAGTGCATGCGCACTTTTCCAAGAAGAGAGCTGGCTTTGGACTCAGCTCCCACAGGGTAATCACAATTCCCCTGAAAAGCCCCTCTAAAAGGAGTCTTTGTTGCTAGAACTCTGGCCAATTAGCTATCTAGCTCTGTGAATCGTCATGAGTGGAGCTATGTCAATCCATTTAGGCTCCAACAGGCTGCAACCTAAACTCAGTCTTAGGGACAATCAAAGGTTAAGGTCCAGGGAAATACTTGATGTCAGTGGTGGAAGGAGCTTCCCAGGCTGACAATATCCTCTGCATATTGTCACACATAGACTGCAAAAGTGTAATACTTCCTGAAGACAAGACTAGTTTGCCACTCTAAATTACTCTGTCGTCCAGCTGTGTCCTGTCGAGCTCTTCCCTTGGCTCCCTGTTATGTGTCCTTTTCCTGTAGCATGCCATAGCTGCGTGATTTAAGAATACCAGTTTTGCCAGGTATGGTGGCACACACTTGTAATCCCAGCACTCAGGGAAGCAGAGGCAGGGGGATCTCTGTAAATTTGAGGCCAGTGTGGCCTACACAGTGAGTTCTTGACAACCAAGGCTACACAGAAAAACCCTATCTCAAAAAACCTAACCAAACCAAACCAACCAACCAACCAAAGAAGTTTCATTTAATGCTTTATCTTTTAGCTTTTAGTGATTTTTACAAACTCTGCTTAGATTAGGGAAGACTATAACTTGCATCTGGTCACTGGTGTCAACTGTAAGTCTACTCTTAAGGATCATACCTCATAACTTCACAGAGTCCTTCATACGCTGAGACAGAGAACCAACCCCTTTTTCAATGGTACTGTAGCAGATGACACTGAGTGATGGGATCCTTGAAGATCTTAGAGTAAAAAAGCAATGAGAGCTAACAAGAGATATAGGAAGAACCATTGAGATGTAACAAGAATAAATTAATTAAATAAAAAAAAATTCAAAAAAAAAAAAAAAAGAGATACAGGAAGAAACAGAAACGGTTACTTCCCAAGGTACCAGTGGATGGAGGAAAGAAGACATGCGGTGCCAGACAGGAAATGGATGCCACGACCTGTACCATGAATACATATTGACTGGAAATCTACTAGGCAGATAATAACCTGTAATGACAACAGTATGAAAGATCCAGCTTTCCCAACTCTTGAAATCATGAATGTGAGAGAATGGAAATGGTACATAGTTAATCTGAAATGCCCCTGAAGACTTGTGTGCTGAATTCTTGGCACTGTGATACTGTTTCAGTCCTGAGAGCTCTGAGATAGCCAGTGGATTATTCCTTCTATGAACTGATGATCCAATAGAATTATTAGGAGGCAATTGGGCTTTGGTTAGAAAAAGTTGATCTTTAAAGTATGTTATCCTGTTTCACCCTTTCCTGTCACCATCTCACCACCCCGTACATGCCGGCAGGTAGTCAGCTCTAGTCCATCCAGTCTTCTCTGATACTGTGCTCTGTCTCACCTCAGTCCTGTAGCAATGGAGCCAGCTGACTATGGGCTGAAACCTTGAGCCATGGGCCAAAGGAAACTTCTTGCTTTAAGTTAATTACATAGATATTTTGTCAGACTGATGAAAAACCACAATGTCGTGTCAAAGAAGGACACCTGGTTCTCCAATAAACCTACTGGATTTTTATGAGATTATTAGATTGTTATGATTCATAGAAAACCATAAAAATCTTGAGATTGTATTCTAGCAGAAAAAACAAACAAACAAACAGTCTTCTAAAAAACAAAAAACAAAACAAACCACTATTGCTATATTCTAGTTTGAGTTTTTAAAATAAAATTAAAAGTACAGTTTCTTTGAAATTTCTTTCTTCCAAGAATTCTAAATTATCAAATACTTTATAGTCAAGCTGAGTTTAAACTGTATATATGCATATATAAAGTTATATATGTGTAAATATTCTTAAAATATTTAGGAAACTTGCAATCATGTTTAGGCTATAAAATAAACTACAGCGTACATTCAGCAGAGTTCTTTAAATGTTACAAAAAATTAATAAGCTCTACTAAACCACAATCTTCCACAGTTGAGGCACACAGCATAGTCTTTGGTGATTCATGGTTTGATGTTTTTGACAAATGAATGTTTAGGAAAAAACAGCATCCTCTACACTTGAGGGAAAATATTTGTTAGAAATATTTGAAAATTGAATATTGTAGAACACACTTGTGATCCCATCACTTGGGACACTAGGCAAGAGGACTATGAGCTCAAAGACAGCCTGGCCTCTGTAAGGAGATCCTGTCACAAATATAAGTAAGAAAATAAATGACAAAATTATGTTGACTCAAAAATGTAAACTTAACTTGATCGGTGAATATGTAATCAGTTCACTGCTTTATATCTATGGTAGTGAATTTCTAAATATTGTTTCTGTGTATTGAGGTCTACTTAGGCCAAGTATTTATTATCAACAAAGTCCTGGTTAGGTTTTTGTTTACTCAATACAAGCTAGAGTCTTTTGGGAACAGGGGGTCTCGGTTGAGGAAATATCCTCATCCAGTTGGAATGTGGACAAGCCTGTGGCCATATTCTTGGCAGTGTCTGGAAGAAGAAGGAACAGCAGACTGTGGGTGGTGTCATCTTTGGGTAAGTGGTTCTGCATGATAAAAGAAAGCAAACTGAGCCAGCCACGAGGAGGGCAAAGCCAGCAAGCAGCATTTTATATTGAGATTCCGATATTAATTTGAGCACTTGGAGACAAAAAAGAAAGCAAAGTTTATAGTTTACTAGTTATGTAATGAATGGTACATCAAGTTGACAAAGGGTTAGTTATCTTGTTTGGGTTTTTGTTTTGTTTTATCTTTGTTTTTGTCATCTTGACACAAAATACACCTTTAGGTAATTGGCAGACTCAACTAAGAAAATACCTTCACAAATCTGGCCTGTTGGTAGGCCTGTGAAAAAATTTTTTTAATTTTTTAAATTTATTTTATTAGTTTATTCTTGTTACATCTCTATGGTTATCCCATCCCTTGTATCCTCCCATTCTCCCCTCCCTCCCATTTTCCCCTTATTCCCCTCCCCTATGACTGTTCCTCAGAAGGATCACCTCCCCCCCGCCCCCCCGGATATGCTCATAGGGTATCAAGTCTCTTCTCAGTGACCTGCTGTCCTTCCTCTGAGTGCCACTAGGTCTCCCTCTCCAGGGGATATAGTCAAGTGTGAGGCACCAGAGTACATGAGAAAGTCATATCCCACTCTCCACTCAAGTGTGGATACTGTCCTGTCCATTGGCTAGATCTGGGTAGGGGTTTAAATTTGACCGCCTGTATTGTCCTTGGCTAGTGCCTTAGTTTGAGCGGGACCCCTTGGCCCAAATCTTAAAACAGCATGGTACTGGCACAGCAACAGGCTGGTTGATCAGTGGAATCGAATAGAAGACCCAGATACGAATCCACACACATATGGTCACTTGATTTTTGACAAAGAAGCCAAATCCATTCAATGGAAAAAGGATATCATCTTCAACAAATGGTGCTGGTCTAACTGGATGTCTATGTGTAAAAAAGAAATTTTTTGAGTAATGACTGATAGAGAAAGGCCTAGCCCACTAAGGACAGTTCCACTCCTGCAAGGTGGTACTAGTTTGTAAGAAGGCAGGCTCCACAAGCCATGAAGAGCAAGCTAATAAGCAGCATTCCTCCACAATTTCTGCCTAGAGGTTCCTGGCCTGACTTCCCTCAGTAATGGACTGTTACCTGGATAAATAAGATGAAATGAACCCTTTCCTCCTTCAAGTTTCTTTGGGGTCTGGTGTTTTAGCACAGCAATAAAAATCCTAACTAAGACAAATGTTAAAACTGCTGAAGCATGCCAAGGAAAGTCATCTAAGCTGCTTATCCAGGGAACCCGCCACTCTTAGCAGTGACAAAGGCTACTTAAGGGCTGTCAGGAGGAAATCAATGGGAAATATTGTCAGCAGTTTTGTGTATCTACTAGTAGTAAACCTGTGGATGACATCTGACCAACATAGTGGTTTGTTAGAAGTACTACCCAGATCCAAGATCTGCCCCCCTTTAACTCACACTCTCCCAAGTCAGGAAGATGGGATAACATGGGTGGATTGTATTGGTACATTTGAGAGTTTTCAAGATAAATGATCTTAATATTTTCATGTAATTCTAAGATACTACATTCCCTTGGATTCTAGTTGACTTACTTTAATCCGAAAGCCTATTCAGATAAAATATATATTTCTAATGGGCACAAGAACATTTTACAGTTTCTCCTCCTTAGAAATATAGTGCTGTAAATGACAGCAGAATGACAAAGGAGGCTCAGGTACAGTACAGCTCATTAAACACACTCAAGGAAACTGGTAAAGAAATGCGATCTGATATTTCAACCAGGTTCTTAAATTATTCCATTTTGACAATAAATCTGGACTGGATATGTGAGGAGGAAAAGCGGGGTGGAGGGAGAGCCAGAGGGGAAGAGGGAGAGGGAGGGACTGGAGGGAAGGAGGAAGGAGAGGGAGAAACAGAGGGAGAGAGGGAGTAGGAGGGGGAGAGAGGGAGGGAGGGATGGGGGGGGGGGAGAGAGAGAGAGAGAGAGAGAGAGAGAGAGAGAGAGAGAGAGAGAGAAACCTAAACTAAGAAAGCCATCAGCATTGCAGATTAGTTGGTAAGGTTGTGTTATTTAACATAACAGTAGGGAAGCAAGTGGTTATTTTATTACTGATGGTTGCTGAGGCTTTTTTAGAGGGAGCCAAAGCTGAGCACCTCTCTGCTTTGCAGCCTTATCGCTGTAAAGCAGCCACCTTGAAAACACAACTCACTCCATCTATGCTACATGTTCTGGTCCTGGCAGCTGAGGAACAGCAGGTGATAGACTCCTAACCCCTGGGGAGCTGGAGCAGTCAGACAGCAAAGAATTAAATACTCAGTACAAATACTTCCTCCTATCACCTCTATTTACAGACAGCTTGCACTGTGTGACACATGCCCTACACCTTAAGTCACCTAATGTTTGAAGCTCTTGCAGAATCTGTCTGCTAGCTTGAATTTTAGTGACTCAGAGATTCGAAGATCCTTTGAGTAATATGTCTTTGATGCTTGTTTCATTTCATTATAGGAGACAATGTTGGATATCTGATATATTTCATTTTGCATGACTTGTCCTGTGCACAAACATGGATGGTGTTTTGGCAAACAGTTGTCCAAACCATACAATGATGAACTTGCAATAGATGCTGTTTTTAAATTGCTTATTGGCTGTTCATTTGTTACTTTTGCTTCAGTGAATTTCTGTTGTTCATGTTGCTACTGTTTTTGTTTTTCTTAGTATTTGTTGTGACAAATGGAAACAGATTCAGGTGTTCTCACTTTACACATTTGTCTCCTGATTTTGTATTCAAGATGGAAAATGGATATGATATGGCAAACTTGTACTTGATGAGGGATCTGTATAATTCTCTTAGGTACTCATTTTCCTTATATTTATGCATCGTATAAATATATTCAATCTTTTAAGGGTATGCAGATTGAATTATGTGAAATAAAGTTCTGCTTTCCAAGCCATGAAAGATTGATGAGTTAATGACTGAGCAAGGAAAGGGGAAAGAATAGTTGTAAAGTATAAGTTGAGGATAGTGATGGAAGGAGTTAGGAGCAGATGTTAGGACCATGATATACCAAGTCATTTTCCCAAATGAGCATGCAAATCTGCAGGCTTTCCTCCACATACACATAGTGAAACTGTGGGAAGGAAAAAGGACCTTCGTTTTTTTTTCTAGGTTCATGACTGAAACTCCTTACCCAAATAGCAGATTAATAAGAAAAAAACCCATGAATTTATTTAATATATAACACAGTGGCTTTTAAGATTTATTTATTTTATTTTCTGTTGGTATGCAGGCCTGGTACCTGTGGAGGTCAGAAGAAGGCATCAGCTTAGATATTTGCAAGTCATCATGTGAGTGCTGGAAACTAAAACTGCAAGAGAAGCACATGCTCTTAAAAGTTAAACCATCTCTTTCCAGTACCTATAAGTCTTTAGAAATTAAAGACCAAAGATACTTGGAACATTTCACTTCATACTAAGCTTATAGAATTAATGACAAGTTGTACAGAAACATGTCCAGTCAAAAGAGGGTGTGTGAAGTGGTAATAAAGCAGACAAGGACTTAGCAAAGCATGCTTCATTAGGTCCTCCTTAGGTTGCTGTGTGGCACTCTTGGTAACGTGTGTCTCCAGGTCTTATAACCTGCTTTTATGGGATGATCAAAATGGGGGTCATATGTCCATTTCAGGAGCAGAAGGGGGGAGTAGGAATCTTTCTGGTCTCCATGGTGTGTGTTATGCATGTAGGGGCAGGAATGAGAGAAAGACTGACAAAGCCAACAGCTTCTGTGTATTCTAAATTACTCCTCACTAAAATATTCATACTTTAGGGTAGTGTGATCCGGGTACCACTGCGTGAAACTGGATATATTTCATAGTCTGTGTACATCTTAGGTTCTTAACATCGAAGCATGTGAAAGGGAGACCTGAGAGTTGTGAAAAGTAATTAGGAAAATTATCAGCATCTTTGAATCGTATCAGACACAGATATCCTTAGGAATGCTAACTCTTGTTATCACCAATTCACTTCTCCAGCGTCACCACGTAATAAAACCAAATAATTTGAATTATCAATGCAGTCACTAATTCCAATCCTTGGGATTTTGCCATAGAGAAATTGAATTATGTTCACTGAAGAGTAGTTGCTGTGCACTTCAAAAAATTTGCATCCAGCACTGCTCCCCTTTTTATTCCAGTCTTCAGTGGCTGTCATTCAGGTCTCAGGGACCATCCATGACACTCAGGAGGTGATAAGAGCCATGTGCAGACAGGCCAACAGTTGGCAGATGAAGAGACTTTTGAAGTATTTTGTGGTGTTGATACATATTGCCTATTTTAGATTTAATTAAGGACTTAATTTTTTAGATGCATTCTTCTAATATCTGCATCCAGATATATTACTTTATAAATAAAGCTAAGTCCTTAGGAGAAAGGCATGTTTTGGTCTACTATATTCTAGGCATGACTTTATTCATATTTGAGAAGAAATAATGGTTACAAATTTTTAAGGAACTACAGAAAAAAGCTTCATGTGTGCCTCTGTAGACTTATACTTACAGCTTAGCAGCCGGTGCTTTATTTTAGTTAGCAAAACTCCAGTTTTGTAAAAACATGAGCCATTTCCATGCTGAATGGAGTTCACTTAGTGATTTTCAGTCTTTATGCTTCAGAGTGAGTACATTCTACAGGTTCCTCAATATCTACACACGATAAACAGTAAAATACTATCGATCAATGGCCCAGAATAAGGTAACAGCATAATGTCAATTTAGAATCAGCTAATAAAAACATCTTTACCTACTTAATAATTTCTCAGCTTCTGTTACTTTCTATGCAGGAGGCTTTGAAGTCATGTGGGAAAAGGAGATGCTTGGGGTCACTGTACAGCGTTGGCAAGGAATGAATTTCAGTCAATTAAGCCACGAAGATACAGGGAAGGAATGGTAGACTTTGGCTAGAGCTAGGGCTCTCAAAGTTAGAATGAATTAAGTTGTTCCCTTGTGTCAGGCAGGGAGTATCTTACCATGAGGACAAGGAAAAATGAATCCCCCTGAGTGCACTGGTACAGCAAAGAACCTTTTCTCAGATCTGCGTGATGGCGCATGCCTTTAGTCCCAGCACTTCGAAGGCAGAGGCAGGCGGATCTGTATGAGTTTGAAGCCAACCTGGTATACAAAGCTTGTCTAGGACAGCCATGGCTGTTACACAGAAATACCCTGTCTTGAAAAACAAAACAAGATGACAACAACAACAACAACAACATCAACAACAACAACAACAACAACACACCCTTTCCCCCACTGAATCAAAGAGCAGAAATGAAGAGGCTGACAAACAGGTATGAAGTTTCAATTCCAGGCATGTCTAACCTTCTAACATTGCCACATGACATGTCTTCTTCTAAGGTCACAATCAAGAATTGTGTAAGTAAGTCACCCACAGATGACAAAATACATGTTTTTACTGTTACAATTGGTTTGGATTTGTAAAGATATCATATATTTTAACAATGCAACTTGCATCATTTTTCAAATCAGCTTGTTTTACTTAGTATTGTGTATTTGATTTTTAGTAATTGAATTTACAAATCGATATGGAGATAATTAACATCTTAACAATATTGTCTTCTCCTCCATTAATATAAACTATGCTTGCATTTATTTAGTTCTACTTTGACTCACCAAATTTAATTTTCCTGTGTCCTATTATATATATTTTCTTGAGTTTCTAGCTAAATGTTTAACTTTTGACTATACGAACTTAAATGGTATTGTGTTTTTTATTTCAAATTTGACTAATTGTTGCTGGCATTTGAAAAAAAGTGATTGATAATTTTATCTTGGCTTTTACAAAATTTTTTGAGATTATGACATAATTACATAATTTCTCCTTCCCTTATTAATTTTACTTTTTGTAACTATTGTACTAAAGTGTTATTAATCAAGCTTGACTTAGTTTCTGCTACTCCCTTAATGTTGGGCCGAGGTCCGTTCTTATTTGCTTCATTGTACTTAGAAGTTTACCTATCTCTCATGCACTAAGGATAACAGAGCATTGCTGAGAGATGATACAATGAATGGTTGTATTGGGTACCATCCACATTTTCTTCTTCTCTGGCCTGTGTGTGCTTTCATTTACATTGTGCTTTTGCCCTCCTGAGGCTCCATTCACCCTGTGGACTTAAAGCACAGACATTCTTCATCTTTGTCACCTTTGCCATCTTGTCTTCCTTTGTGGTATTTAAGGAAATATTTCTAACATTTCCTCAGATCATTATAACTGTAGAAGGTTGTCACTGTCATTTCTCAGATTAAGAAAGCATCCTTCTTCTTGGCTGGAAGGTTTTATGAGGCATAGTGTCAAGTTTTATTAGAAACATTTTTTTCCAGGACCATAGTAAATCTTTCCCAAAACCTCTTATTAAGCATTAGAATAAACAATTTTCCAGTACTAAACTAATATTTCATTTTGTAGTCATTAGAAGTAGATCTCCCAATATTTTATTTAGGATTACTCCCTTTCATCTTTACAGTTTTTTTCTTACTGTATTATGATTTGGTATTTATCTCCATGATATATTGTACTAAAATTTTATAATAGTAGTTTTGTTTTTTAAATTCAGGTATTTTTGTATAATTTAAATAACATTTCTTAAAATTGTGTTTACTTTTATGGTAAAACAATTGATTCTGGAGTATCTGAATAAGTTAATCATTAAATTCTAGTACATTTACTAAATGTATTTCTCTCCATTTTAAATGTTATGCTTCTTTAAGTATTCATTCATTACTGTTTTATTTTAAAAACTTTTGTACCAAAATTTTTTGTGGTTTGTTTTCCTTTTGTCCCTTGCTTGTAAAGCTATCTTTTTCAATAAACAAATTATTAATGAGATAATGTAACTCTTGGGTAAAGTGCAATCTCAGACTTCAAGAGGCCTTCAGTTCTGTCTCAAGAAGTATGAAAGAGGATGAATAAAGGAAGGATAGAAAAAAAGGGAATTGAAGAAGGGAAGAGGGAAGAAAAAATGGTCCCTGTTGTTTACTGCAATCTAATGGCCTCTTGACTTAGGATCTTTCACTTGCTAGGCCAGTGCTATTCATCACTATATCCCACACACCCTACTTTTGAGGCATCCTCTCTGGAAGTTGTCAAGACAGGACAGAAGCACTATGTGCAGTAAAAACAGACCTCACACTTGCAATGCTCCTGTCTCAGATTCTGAAGTACCTTGGATTACAGGTTTCCAATAACAGATATAGCTCTTATTACTGAAATTTAAATTTTTGCTAAAACAAGTTGTTCCCATATTTAATAACTGCAAGATCTATAATGTTTTCTTTTAGCAAATGGATGTTTTTTCTTGTTTGTAGATAATTAAATAGGCATGGCTTATTTGTTTTGTTACAGAGTCATCTATCCTATTTCATTGATCTACCTACCTGGTTTTATGCTGATAGCATATCACTGATAAATATCACTATAGTCTGTATATACTTTGAATTTGTATATTTAGAATTCCTTTGGTAATTCCTGAGGGAATTATAAACAGATCTACCATATGACCCAGCTATTTTACTCATGAGCATATACCCATGGAAATCCATACCCTACCCCTGATATACTTGACCTCTGATGTTTATTGCTTACTTATTCCATTTCAACTAGAACCTACCTGCTTGTTCATCAACAAATAAATGCATAATGGAAATCTGTTACATATATAAAATGTAATATTATTCAGCTTTAAAGCAATATCAAATCACAAAATTTTCAGTTAAATGAAAAAAATCAAACAATCTCAGTAAGAAAAAAAAACCCACATAGTTCCAATCATATGGGTATTCTAGGATTTCCAGGCTCATGAATAAGTGTCATGGTTATTCATAAAGCATAATCCCATGTCCCGAGAAGTGAAATTTCATCTTTGTATGATTCCATTTCTGAATCAGGCAAAGCATTGGAGCCTTTCCCTGGTCTTGCATTGTTCTGTCATGTCAACCAAAACGGCTTGCTGGCATCCATTTAGAACAGTTCCCTCAGTGGGAGGTGTCTTTCTCACATTCCCATAATAATCACTTGCTTCACATGCCCATCAACCTAGCACTTGGCAGCCTACTATTTGTGTAGTGCTGCTGTATTTACTTGCAGTGATAAATGTAAGCACTTGTATTATGTAATGTGTGGGCTGGAAGAGTATCATCAGACGTGAAATGTATTGCCTTTTCTTTAATCCAAAGAGAACTACAAGGTGTGTTGGTTCCATTCTTCTGGTGAGAAGAAACATAAATGATTGTCCCTTATTTTATGCATGGTCCATCATATGCTAAATCACCAGAATTCTAAATTTCACTGGTTATAACATAAGCAAGACTCATTTGCTTTTCCCCATGTTGATATCTGCTGCCTCATCCCCATTTTTCTCATTAACTTATATTGACAAATCTGATAAAAACCCAAGGATTACATATGCATGCACTTTTGGTGAATATATTGTTCCATCAATCTGAATATGGATCCATATGCCAATATTTTCTTTCCTTGGTGTATTATGAGTCTTGTGACCGTATAGAATAAATCCTTCAAGCTGATTTTTCATTCATAAATGTACTCTGATGATGTTAAATGGTTCACATTTCATGAAAGTTTTAGAATCTTCTAGTCAACTAATATTGAAGTCATGATCATATTTTAATTGGAATTCTATTTGGTTGTTGGTTCACACTGAAAACACTATATTAAAAAATAAAACTACTTAAATGTTAACATGTTTATACATCTTCATTTATTTAGGTTGTTTTCAATTTCTCCTTGTTTGAGATTAATGTTTTGTATTTTAATATTTGTTTTTATTTTAGCATTTTCCTTAGTAGCTCTTCCCTCTGATATTTTGGTAGTGGTTCTCCTGTTTGCAAATTTTTTCCATGTTATACCTTGAGAGTTTAGCAATATTACATAGTAGCTTAAGTTTTTTAAAAATTGGGTTTCTTACATGGTTCTCCTTACACCTTTCAACCTTCCATCATTTGTTGCTGAGACACCTTCTTTCCAAATGTCATAAACCACCGCAATGTATTTCATTCTCTTTTAAATTTCAGCACACAATTAATCCTTATGCAGTTTTAAAAATACCTAACCCATGCATAAAAACAATATAATCCCATTGTACTCTGGTTTGTAGAGTTTCATTGAGAAGTGTGCTAATCTCCTAACTTTGCTTATCCAGTAATTAATATATAGTTTGTATCCAGGTGTTTTTGTGAGGGAAGGGGAGTTATATTGGGATTGATATAGTCATGCCTACAGAGGCAGGAAGTCATTTCCTCTGTCTTCCTCTCTTTCACTCCATCTTATTTGTTGAGATAGGGTCTCTTGCATCTGGAGCCCAGCAACTTAGCTTGCAAGTCCCAGAATTCTTCCTGTCTCCACCTACCTAGTGTTAGGATTTATATGCTCACACCAACATGTGTGCTTTTTATACTGGCCTTTTACTCCAGCCTCGTCCTTCTCCGGAGACATCTCCCCAGGACCCGTCTAGCTAATTTTGAGTTGGATTTTTACTGATTTTCATGAATGTAATTATTATGCTCCTCAATGTGATTGTTGTTCTTACTCTACTTGAGGTTCCCTTGAGTTTTTAGAACTTACGGATTTACCCATAGTATTAAAATAAAAAGAATATAATTATTGCGGAATGAGGCTAACTTTTGCATTTAGTGCTTACTGCTCTTTGAACTGACTTGTTTAACTTGTTTTTTATTTTCCCTGTGTTTCAATTTTGGATAATATAGTTGGGTTCACAAATCTTTTTTTTTTTCATCTATGTGAGCTTAGACGTTGGAAATCTTTTAATTTATATGTTCTGTTTTTAGATTTTGTTACTTTTCTTCAAATCTATGAACACCCATGGAAGCTTTTTTAAAAAAGTCTTTCTCTTGTGAGACCACCATATCATTAAGTTTCCATTGACTATTTTTATTGATTTGTCTCATGGTTATGCCACACAATTTTCTGCTTCTTCCTTTTTTTTTTTCTCTCTCTCTCTTTTTTTAATAATAGTTTTTTTATAAATTTATTCTTGTTACATCTCAATGGTTATCCTGTCCCTTGTATCCTCCCATTCTTCCCTCCCTTCCATTTTCCCCTTATTCCCCTCCCCTATGACTGTGACTGAGGGGGATTACCTCCACCTGTATATGCTCATAGGGTATCAAGTCTCTTCTTGGTAATCTGCTATCCTTCCTCTGAGTGCCACCAGGTCTCCCCCTCCAGGAGACATGGTCAAATATGAGGCACCAGAGTATGTGAGAAAGTCATACCCCACTCTCCACTCAACTGTGGAGAATGCTCTGCCCATTGGCTAGATCTGGGTAGGGGTTTAAAGTTTACTGCCTGTATTGTCCTTGGCTGGTGCCTTAGTTTGAGCAGGACCCCTGGGCCCAAATCTGCCTATCATAATGTTCTACTTGTAGGTTTCTAGGATCCACTGGATCCTCCTTCTTTGCTATTCTCCCATGATTCTCTCATCTAGAGTCCAAATAGGATGTTCTCCCCTCTGTCCCAGTTTCTGGTAAGTGAAGGCTTTCGTGGGACATGCCCATTGGGCTAGTATGCAGATATGTGAGTATATACCATTTGAGTCTTTCTGCTTCTGGGTTAACTCACTCATTATGATCATTTCTAGCTCAATCCATTTATCCACAAATTTTGGGAATTCCTTGTTTTTAATAGCTGAGTAGTATTCCATAGTGTAAATGTACTATTCCACTCCTTGCAATAGACCCAGAAGATGCTCCAGCACACAACAAGAACACTTGCTCAACCATGTTCATAGCAGCCTTATTCATAATAATCTGCTTCTTCTTATATATAGTTTTTCTATATGAGGACTCAAATTCTGAGGATTATATTTCTGATTATTTGACTTTTTGTTTCACCCTCTTTAAAAATACTTATTTTCCTATGCAGGCACATAGCTATGAATCAGCAGGATATCTGGAAGGCTTGTTTTTAAACTTATCAAGTTGAAGAGTTAAAGGATCCTCTACCTAATATCTGTGTAAGTGTTCTGCTAAGGCCTGACCCCTGCAATGCTGCCAGGAGATGCCCTGGATGTTCAGTGTGTTGTGCATGATAGCTGAATAATGCTGCCAAGCTCTGCTCGTGCCCTGGGGATTACTCAGCTCAAAGCTTTCAGCCCATTGACTTCCCCATGCATGGACAGTTTCATACTTTGCTCTGTACTTGGGGGGATCCTGTGAATGTTCTTGGAAGTCCTCAGTCAGATACTTGCATTCTCAGTGGCAATCTGTGTATGTATCATATTATAGGTATCTCAGCCTTCTCTAACCTGGTTCTTCAGCACAGTGACGTCATGGAAAATTATAGGGGCCACATGACTGTGTCCCCTGCCTTAGACAATTCATGTGCTATCTATCATGGTATATCTGGAAAAAAAAAATGTTACTCCCGTTCTCCACATTTGCTTTGTGGTTTTAATGTTCAACAATCCCACAAAGAGAAAACAGTATACTGTATCAATTCATTCTCAACAATATTTTGTTATTTCCTGGTTTTATGATTTCACTTATTTAATTTAGGCATATTTTTGTCCATTTCTGATCATTTCAATATCAGAAGCCCTTAGAAGTTTTAATTCTGTTTACTCCACCTGTTGTTTCTGCTTTTTTGCCCACAGTGCCTTCCTGATTTTTTTTTTTTCATCTCAATCTTTAAATCCGAGGTTCAAATTTTGCTCTGGGGAGTATTTAAGGTTATTTCTGTTACAAGTTTAATGTAGTGAGAAATGGAACCAGCTTACAGATATAATGCCTCCTTGCTAGGATCAGATGCCTTTGGCTTTAATCTCCAGATGCTAATACCAACACTTTTCTCAGGCTACCTGCAAGAATCCCATGGTGTGTTGTAGGCTACACACTGTTCTTTAGTTTTTTCTTAAGATTCAGGTCATATATTTTTTGTGTATTTATTGGATTATTAAGGAGTGCAGAGATATGTGCTTACTCACTATAAAAAAAAACAGACATGTCCTTATTAAAATACATAGGCATTGAAATGTAGGCCTTGCAGATTTTATGAAGAAGCTAGGAGTTTTCCTCATAGCTCATTTATGTTAACACTGAAGAGCTTCTCTCTGTCTCTCCTGATTTTGTTGTATGACAGTGGTGTGTGTGTGTGTGTGTGTGTGTGTGTGTATTTATATGTGTATGTGTGTTTATATGTGTAGATATGTTTGTGTGTGTGATAGTTGATTTTTTGTGTTTTATGTGTCTGTTTTTATATGTATGTATGTATGTATGTATGTGTTTCGTGTGTGTCTATTTTTTCTGTGCGTGTGTTTATGTGTATATATGTGTGTATGTGTGTCTTTTTTTATGTTTTGTGTATAAAGTTTTATTCATTTTATGTTCCTCCAGGTCTAATATGTTTTTCAAATATTATGATTTCTGTTACTTATTTTGAAAAAAGAGACATCTAATACTGAATTTATCTTATTTTGCTCTGTTACCTCATTTTCCAAATTATTTTCTCTTTTAAACTTGTTTTAACGATTTTAAAATGTTTTAATGCTCCCTCTCTGTCAATTGACACATGAATTATTGTCTTGTCTGCTTTTAACCACAGCCTTAAAGAATACAGCTTGCTCTCTTCCAATCTATATCTACTCACAGTAATACAATATTTAGCAGGTACATCATGCTCTTAAAAAATAGTTTCAGTCTTTGCAGCACATCTTCCTCTACCTGGATTTGGGCTCCAATTGGTATCCTTGTGGAGCTCCTGATCCCTCCAGGTGCCTCTATTGCCCAACCCTTCCAGAAGACTCCCTGTGCTCAACCCCAGAATTTGACTATGTGCCTTAGCATCTGCTTGGATCTCCTGCTACGTGGAATGTTTCTATGGTATACTCCGTTCCTGTTCATTCTCTTCAACTGCTTCAGGTGTCTATGCTATTTGTCCAGCTGAATGAGAATTAAGCATTCTCTCTAGGGTCCTCCTTGTTATTTAGTTTCCAAGGACTATGCATGATGTGGACCAGATGTAGTAGATAGGCAGCACAGTTTCCTTGTGGGCTCCATAATATGGGAGTAGGGACTACTTCTGACATGAACACTGGCCTCCCATGTTGGTCACTTCCCCCAGCAAGGTGGCCTTGCCAGGCTATAGAAGAGGATATAGGCAGTCCAGATAAGGCTTGATAGGGGAGGTCAGATGTTAGGGGAGGAGAGCTCCCTTTTCTGAGGACTAGGTAAGGGGAGAAGAAGGTATGAGGGAAAAAGGGTGGATCAAGAGGCAATAAGGGAGGGGGAACAAATTAAAAATTTAAAGGAATATATATATATATATATATATATATATATATATATATATATATTTCAAGATTTATTGGCAGCTACAAATGTCCAAGTTCTTGGTAGATAATTAAAGTTGCTATGGACAACTGGTTAAGAGTTTTGGAAATAAAAAACTGAAGATATTTTCATTCTTCTTTTCTATTACAAATGACTGAATTCCTTGAGCCGTTCCAACTGCACACGTTCAAACTCTTTCCCAATGTGATGATATTAAGAGATGATGCTTGCAGAAGATTATTGAGTCATAAGGGTGTAGTTTTCATAAAAGAGGCTTGCTTCTTTCTAAAAAATGAAACAGCCTAAGGATGGGCACAGTGGCACACACCTATTAATGTTACCAGGCAGGAGCTCAGAGTAGAAGGATTAGAACCTCAGGGTCATCATTCATATGCAAATTCCAGTTTGAGGTCAGTCTGGGCTAAGAAGTTCTAGAGCCAAAAGATAAAGTCAGCAAAAGAAGGAAGGAAAGAAGGGAGGGAGGGAGGGAAGGAGGAAGGGAGGGAGGGAAGGACGGAGGGAGGGAGGGAGGGAGAGAGGGAGGGATATGGAGCATAGTTATGTGCTATGTGAGTATAGACAGAAGATAACTCTCTGTAAATCAAGAAATAACCAATCACTGACTCTACCAGAACATTGACCTTCCCAGTCACTAGAACTGTAAACATGTTCCTTAAGCCATTCAATCTATGTGATTTGTTGTATTGATTGATTATAAAATTCAGATTTGAGAAGGCAGACATGGTGGCTGGATATATAGTAACCATTCTGGGCACAGGAATAAAAGCTTATTTGGAGGGTTAGAAAAAGTAAGTTTTCTTACTGCCAATGTGGAAGTGTTTTATTAGTTGTACATAACCCGAATCCTTTGTATTTATTAAAAAGATACAAAAATCTATTTCAAGTGCTGTTGATTTGAAATTTTGTCAGAGATAACTATATAGTAAGTGGACACCTAAGGAATAAACTGTTACAAGGGAATATTTTCCCCTATTTAAGATATTTCTATTTTTATAACTTCTCTCTAGCATCTTTTCAAATATATGTGCATTTAATGTCATTTATCGCTTATCACAATTTCTTCTTTCTTGCTTCCTTCAATTTAAAGCTCCTTATTTTAGAGTTTTTATGTCAGTCAAAGTTTTATCCAAGAAATAGAAACAGCAGATTTATGTATAATAAGGGATTTATGATAGGGATTTGCCATCTGTATTTGTGGGTTCTGGGTGTAAAGTCTTCATGGTGCTATTGTTTCTGTTTCTATGCTGAATTCATTAGAACAAGAAAAAGTGGAGAAAAGAGGAGTGGGAAATGTTGGTATCAGAAATGAATGAGCACCTAAGAGCACCCTGGAATTCAGGCAGTCTTTCACTGTTTCCTAGCGTCCATTTCCAAGGTTGGATAGTCTGCTTGAGTGGCTAACATGAGCTGGAAAGCAACTCTCTCAAAAGCAGAAGTATTACAAGAGAGAATCTGGCAGGAGCAGTACATGAATGGCTTCACACCATAAAAATGAGCTAGCCAGAACACAACTACTAACACTAGCTAGAAACTACAGAAAATTTGTTTTCAAGTCTTATACAAAATGTATCTCATTAACACTTTTAAGGGATAGAAAGCATCCTTAGGGTTGCTAATTTGGCCCTACGCATGCCCGTTATAGGCTCTTCCTAATCAGTTTCTAAGATTTCCTCCCGAAACAAACAAACTTCTTTACAATGTACTTGTAAGTTTAACAGGACTGACCTATTTGATACAGGCTATATCGCAAGTGACAGCAGGTGATTAAGGAGGGTACCCCAAAGAAAATATTGCATCTTTCTCCTTGGCTGTTTTGTTCCTTATTCTGTGACAAGTCAGCTGCCAAATTAAAAAGACCTTTAAACATCTCTGTAAAGGAGACTCTGACCAAAAGCAGAATGTATTTGAATTGTTAACTGAGTTTGGCCATCACTTGAGTCCCCTACCTTGGAAGTTACCACAAAGTCACCTCATGTTTTCCCTGCTTCAGGTAACTCTAGCTAGTCAGCCCTGGAGTCTATCAGCATACCCATGGACTGTCAGAACATAAGGAAAAGGAAGCCGCCTCCTTCCTGTACACAGAGTGCAGGAGTCATGGAAGCTAAGGACAGATGATTACTGTTTAATTAGTGTTATCTAACTGAGCCATCTTTCTGATGCAACACCACACTTACATGGGGCCAGATTTACTCTTTGAATTTTTATTTATCTGAGAAAATTACCCAATACAATGACTTGTTTATGAATGAAGTGTTTGTGCATCAATCGTCAGAATTCTGTATGAAAGGATAAATATAGAGGAAAATGCGATCTATATAAAGCATGTCATTAGGTCACAAGCGTTGATTCATGCTAATTGGAAAGTGGGAGGAAAGGTTGGGATTCTACACAGAATGTTCTCAGTAAAGGAGTAGAGAAATGTGTTTGTTGTTGTTTTTTTTAATTTTGTTTTTTAGATCTTATCATCCATTTTTTGAATACCAATGTGTGTTGTGTGTTTCTCAAAAAAAGCTGAATGTTTTCTGAGCACACGAGATTCATTAAATGTGTGAAATCTGTTGACCACAGCTCCAGACAAGACTGATAATGGGTTCAGAGCATATTGTGCAGAACCTCTGTAGTATTTGCTCCATTTTCTAAAGAAGATTTATTTTGTTTTGTGTGTTTCTCTGTGTCTTGTAGCCATAAAGCTATTGTATAGTTTAAATTCTGATTTTCTGTCTCAATGTTGTGTAAACATTTTGGAATCCACAATTTTACGTGTCTTATCATAAGAAGATATTCAGCATATCTAGTCACATATATTGGCAGAATGAAAACTCCTGATCCTGTTTGATAGCAATGTAGATGTTGTCAGAGGAAAACACACGCTAAGTTTTCTATTATTTTCCCAGTGGAGAATGAAGTTTTCATGAAATTTTACTTGATAGTATTTTTATTGATAAACTATTTTCATACAATATAGTTTAATTGTGTGCCTTCCTCCAGTTCCTCCGAGATTCTTCTCAACTCCTCAACTTCACAAAATTATGTTTTATTTGACATTCGCTTTCAAAAATATCAAGAAACAAAAACAAATGAAAAAACCGAGAAACACAAAAATACAAAAATACAAAAATCAAAACAAATACAAAAATACCAATAAGACAAAATTTTTCCAAAAGTAAATAAATAAACAAATCCAAAAGACCACAAAAATGCAATTGAGGTCATTTTGTGTTGGCTAACTACTCCTGGGCATGGGGTCTGCCCTGAAGTATGGTTATTATGTCTATTGAGACTCCATCAGAGAAAACTGATTTTCCCTTTGCCAATAAGTATCAATAGCAAATAGCTTCTTAGGTGGGGATGGGACCTGGTGTCCACTTCTCCCTCTTGGTGCTGTGACCTCATCCAGCTTTAACTCCTGCAGGTCCTGTGTATGATGCCACAGACTCTGTGTACTTGTCCTTATGTGTCAGGCACAAACTCTTTCCTTGGAGTTCTCCATCATGTCTAGCTCTTACAATCATTTTTGGATTCTAATAGGCCTGTTGTTACTTGTCTTTTGCTTTTGCAACTTTTGGTAAAAGTAACTTTTTTTTTTCTCTTTATTTATTTTATAAATTTTTTTATTTATTTTATTAATTTATTCTTGTTATATCTCTATGGTTATCCCATCCCTTGTATCCTCCCATTCTCCCCTCCCTCCCATTTTCCCCTTATTCCCCTCCCCTATGACTGTTCCTCAGAGGGATTACCTCCCCCTGTATATGCTCATAGGGTATCAAGTCTCTTCTTGGTAACCTGCTGTCCTTCCTCTGAGTGCCACCAGGTCTCCCCCTCCAGGGGACATAGTCAAATGTGAGGCACCAGAGTATGTGAGAAAGTCATATCCCACTCTCCACTCAAGTGTGGAGACTGTCCTGTCCATTTGGCTAGATCTGGGTAGGGGTTTAAATTTTACTGCCTGTATTGTCCTTGGCTAGTGCCTTAGTTTGTGCGAGACCTCTTGGCCCAAATCTGCCTATCATAATGTTCTACTTGTAGGTTTCTAGGACCCACTGGATCCTTCTACATTGCTATTCTCTCATGCTTCTCTCATCTAGAGTCCCAATAGGATGTCCTCCCCTCTGTCCCAGTTTCCTGGTAAGGGAAGGCTTTCATGGGACATGCCCATTGGGCTAGTATGCAGATATAAGTGAGTATATATCATTTGAGTCTTTCTGCTTCTGGGTTAACTCACTCATTATGATCATTTCTAGCTCAATCTATTTATCCACAAATTTCGGGAATTCCTTGTTTTTAATAGCTGAGTAGTATTCCATAGTGTATATGTACCACAGTTTCTTTATCCATTCTTCTACTGAGGGACATTTAGGCTGTGTCCATGATCTGGCTATTATGAATAAGGCTGCTATGAACATGGTTGAGCAAATTTTCTTGTTATGTTCTGGTGCATCTTCTGGGTATATTCTAAGGAGTGGAATAGCTGGGTCTTGAGGAAGCCCTATTCCCAGTTTTCTGAGATAGCACCAGTAGATTTCCAAAGTGGTTTTACTAGTTTGCATTCCCACCAGCAATGAAGGAGTGTTCCTCTCTCCCCACATCCTCTCCAGCATGTGGTATCACTTGAATTTTTGATCTTAGCCATTCTGATGGGTGTAAAAGTAACTTTTATTTGACTGATGTAATTGTCATCTCAGAGGCCTACTACCTCAATCGGCTAACCTAGGTCTAGTCCTGGAAGCTTCTAGCCTCCATATAATCTAATTGAGGCCTAGAAAAATCTCACCCTTTCTAGCTATTTCTGATCTTTGTCTAGCTTGTTGAACTCACCTGTTCTGGCTCAAATTCTTCTCCAAACTCTTCTTCCCTCCAAGACCACTAATTCAATCTGGCTTCTCTGTTTCTCACTGAATTGCTCTGCTTAGCCTCAAAGCAACTCTAGTAATCTGCTCTAATCTTCTGGCTCCTCTTCTCTCCCTGGCTCATACTGTCTTCATCTGTGCCCACCTTGTTCTCTCTTCAACCTCTTTCTGTAAAACTACCCCAGTAAAAAATTGCCTCAAAATGACCTGCCCTGAACATAACTCCACTGCACTGTCTCTCAACAAACTGACTGAACAGAACTGACTGAACAGCACTGACTAGAACTCAGAGATCTTCATGCCTCTCTCTCCTGAGTGCTAGGATTAAAGGCATGTGCCACCACATCTTCTCTCTCTCTCTCTCTCTCTCTCTCTCTCTCTCTCTCTCTCTCTCTCTCTCTCTCTGTGTTGTGTAGTTATATTCACACACGCATGTACATGTGGAGGCTAGAATTTAGCATTAAATGTCTTTATCACACTCCAATTTGAATTTTGGTTTTTGTTTGTTTTTGCTTTACATATCCTATCCTCTCCCCTATCCTCTCCTTTTGGTCCCAGTCTCCCTACCTTTTCTTCCTATTATCCCTCCTCTACTCCTCTGAAAAGGGGAACCCCCTTAACAACCCACCCCAGCATTTCAAGTCACATAAGAACTGAGTGCACCCTCTTCCACAGTGATCTGCCAATGCATCCCTACCAGGGGAAGTAATCTCAAAGCCGTCCACAGAGTCCATGTCATAGACTCTCCTTACTAGAGGACCCACATGAAGACCAAGTTGGCCATCAGCTACATATGTTTAGGGAGTCTACCTTCAGTTCATGCATGGTTCTTGTCCTTGGTTGGTGCTTCAATTTCTGTAAGCTCCTCCTCCCTCGGGCCCAGATTATTTGACTGTTAGTCTTCTTATGGAATTCCTCTCTCCTCTGGGTCCTTTTATGCTTCCTGCCACATTTCCATAAGGCTCACCGCACTCTGCCCAATGTTTGGCTGTCAGTCTCAACATCTGTTTCTATCTGCTGTTTGGTAGAGCCTCTCAGAGGACAGCTCTGCTGGCTTCTGTCTAGAAGAATAACAGTATCATTAATAACATCAGGGGTTGGGTGTCTCCCATGGAGTGGATCTCAGATGGACCAGGCACTGGTTGGACATTGCCTCAATCTCAGCTCTGTCTAATCACTGTACATTTTGTAGCCAGGATAAATTTGGGGTCAAAGATTTTGTGGGTAGGTTCGTGTACCCCTCCCTCCATTAGAAATCCTGACTGGTTAAAGGGTACCCTCTTCACTCTCCATTATCACGACTGCTAGACATCTCAGCTAGAGTCACCCTCAAAGTCTCGTAGAAGCCTACCCTGTCATCGATCTCCAGGTTATCTCAGAGTTGCCCTCACCCAAGGTTTCTCTTCTCTCTGCAAGGCCTCTGTCCTCCTGCCCAGATTTTCCCACATCTAATCCTTACCATCACTTCCCTCTGTACTCCTTCTCCTACTCTGTTCTCTCTCTTCATCCACTTCTGCTGTCTATTGTATTTCCACTTCTGAGTGAGACCTTCTAGGTCTGTCTGATCTGACAGGAAGACAGACATGCCTTTCATCCCAGGATAGAGAGGTAAGTAGATCTTTGAGTTCAAGGCCAGAGAGTTTCAGGTAAAGAAAGACCTGCTTACCTTTCTTTCCTGGGATTAAAGGTCTGTTTACATTCCAGCCAGATTGCACAGACATAGAAGGTCTTTGGATGTGATCTCTTGCCAGACCAGCTATGTTCTGAGTGAAAATTCCTCTACAGCTTTTAATATCTTTTATTTCTTCTGTACATTTACATTTGATTATTATTGTCATGATCCCTCCAGTGGAGTCTGTGTGACAAATGATACTGTACAACCCAAGGCAATGACTCCTACCCAGGGAGAGCCTCCTGGAATGGGCCTGATGTTTCTGCCAGGAGTAACTGATTGCAGCCTTTCTTTTTTCTTACTCATTTGTTTTGAAATATCTGCCTTTGTTTTTACTTTCATATCAGAACTTCTCAAATGTAACTGTGTTGCTAGGCGATGTCCTATATTGAGACTGCAGCCAAGGGTCATTCAGAGTATTTTACCATCAAGTTCCATTCCACTTGTTAATAAAAACATGGCTAAGGATTAATCATAGTTTATATTATGGCTTAAAAATAAAGTGTTTAAAAAGCTCCAGATAGTGATGAGAAGAGCTAAGAAAAAACTGTCTTGACACACAGATGTTTGCCATAATGAGAGAACATTGACCTTTGATAAAGAGGACATATGGATACTGATACCATTCTAATGACTTAAGAATGATGATTCAAGATTGAGGACAACATTATTATTTTGCATTCTGTATTTTAAATTGTGTGGAAAAAAAAAGTAACCACCAAAACACTCCCCGTTCCAAAAAATGTGTATAAAAACCTAGCTTGCTTGCCTACAAAGTACACTCAGATTTAAACACTCCCCTAGGCTTGTCTCTGATTGTCACTTGCCTATCTTTGCCCACCGACACTTCAAGAACCCCCATTCCCAAGGACCTATACCCGACTGAGATGGTCCACAGTAATTATGAGCCATGGAGAAGTTTTTTTTGGTTTTGGTTTTTGTCTGTTTGTTTGTTCTTTGGGGTTTTTGTTTGTTTGTTTTGTTTGATTGTTTTTTTGTTTGTTTTATTTTGTTTGTTTGTTTGTTTGTTTTTGGTCCAGTTTATTTGTTCTGTATGCTTTTTGTATCTTGATAGGCACTTCTTTTTTTTGCAATAATTTTGTTAAAAGTATTTTCTATGCCATTGACTATGGTTTTTTCTCATTTCTATATCCCTGTGATTTGTAGCTCTTGTCTTTTCATAGTGTCTCAGATTTACTGGATTATTTTATGCCTGGATTTTTAGACTTAGAGCTTTCTTTGACTGAGACATTCATTTCTACTGCTTTGTCTCAATGATTTAGAGTCTCTTTCCATGTCTTATAATCCATTAGTGATGTACTTTTGAAGTTTTAGTTTTGACATTCTAAATTTTTTATTTCAAGATGGGTTTTCTTTATTGATTCTCTTGTTTTTGAGTCTGGAAATAATATCATTGTTTCCTTCAATGGTTTGTGTTTTCAGGGTCTTTATTAAAAATTATCTGTATCTTCTTTTAGGTCTTTAAACATATTCATAATTGCTATTTTGAAGTTCTTGTGTTAAGTCACATTTCTCAGGGCCTACTGTAATAGAATTTGGAGGAAGCATAGTGCCTTATCTGTTCATATTTTTGTTTTGTACTCGGATCTAGCCATCTAGAGCTCTAATGTTTGAAGTAATTTAAGTGTAGATATGTTTTTGTCTTTGCTAGGTAGGTATTCTGTTCTTTGGTTGCCTTTGCCCACCCTGGAGATAGGGTGGGAAGAGATGTTCCAGAAGGCAGGCTAGACTAAGAGTAATTCTGGAAAGACAATGGAGTGCCTGAAGGATGGGGAAAACCACATACCCATGTCCCAGTCCTGTGCAGCCACTGGGGGACCCTGGTAGAAAGTGTTTTAGTGTATAATCAGATGACCCAAAGGAAAGGAGAGGAGATAGAAAAAAAGGCTGAAAGGTTTATGATAAAAAAATAAGGGGTTTCTAGGACCGTTTGAATCCTTCTACTTTGCTATTCTCCCATGCTTCTCTCATCTAGAGTCCCAGTAGGATGTCCTCCCCTCTGTCCCAGTTTCCTGGTAAGGGAAGATTTTCATGGGACATGCCCCTTGGGCTAGTATGTAGATATAAGTGAGTATATACCATTTGAGTCTTTCTGCTTCTGGGTTAACTCACTCATTATGATCATTTCTAGTTCAATCCATTTGTCCACAAAATTCGGGAATTCCTTGTTTTTAGTAGCTGAGTAGTATTCCATAGTGCAAATGTACCACAGTTTCTTTATCCATTCTTCTACTGAGGGACACTTAGGCTGTTTCCATGTTCTGGTTATTATGAATAAGGCTGCTATGAACATGGTTGAGCAAATTTTCTTGTTGTGTGCTGGAGCATCTTCTGGGTATATCATTATGATAGGCAGATTTGGGTCCAGGGGTCCTGCTCAAACTATGGCTCCAGCCAAGGACAATATAGACCGTAAACTTCAAACCTCTACCCAGATCTAGCCAATGGACAGGATGTACTCCACAGTTGTCCTGGGGAGTGGGGTATGACTTTCACACTTACTCTGGTGCCTCATATTTGACCACGTCCCCTGGATGGGGAGACCTGGTGGCACTCAGAGGAAGAATAGCAGGCTACCAAAAAGAGACTTGCTACACTATGAGCATATAAAGGGGGAGGAAGTCCGCCTCAGTCACAATCATAGGGGAGGGGAATAAAGGGAAAATGGGAGGGAGGGAGGAATGGGAGGATACAAGGGATGGGAAAACCATTGAGATGTAATAAGAATAAATTAATAAAATTTTTAAAAAGAGAGATAAGGGGACAGCGGGCGTGGTGCTACACACCTTTAATCCCAGCACTCAGGAGGCAGAGAAAGGCAAGTGGATCATGGTAAGTTCAAGGCCAGCCTGGTCTACAAAGTAAGTCCAGGACAGCCAAGGCTATACAGAGAAACTGTCTCGAAATACCGAGAGAGAGAGAGAGAGAGAGAGAGAGAGAGAGAGAGAGAGAGAGAG
>OU015742.1:160992601-161005583 GCA_907169655.1 Acomys percivali | reverse complement strand
AAGAAGAAGAAGAAGAAGAAGAAGAAGAAGAAGAAGAAGAAGAAGAAAGGGAGGAAGAGGAGGAGGAGGAAGAAGAGGGGGAGGAGAAAGGAAGAAACACCTGAAGTAGAAACTATAAAAAATATAGAAACAGTCTAAAGATCTTGTATGGATGTCTTGTAAAGCAGGAAGAAACAAAGACCCTTTGGTGGAAGTAGAGGCTCCATAATGCTCTGCTTGGCTTCTTTCTGCTATGGCAGATATCTGGGCTCATGATCTTGTTTTTCACTGATTAATAACGTGTACAGATGTAACCCTGGTCAATATTCACTGATACCAGAATAGTTTGTCAGTTTGGCTTTGGTGAAATAAACTGTTGAAATTATTTTTGTAAACAATGTTTGTGTCTCTTGACTTATTTCTTAACCTGGCTATCAATCATTTATATTTGTTTAAATTTAAGTTCCACAGCACAGTGGAGCAGTTTATGTCCATCTTAGTCCTCTATGGTTTTTGTCTTGCAGCAAACACCCCAACAATACTTATTACTTGCACTTTGTAGCTTTCTTGGGCTCCAGCTCCTTCCTCCTGATCTTTCTTGGACTTCCACCCATGGCAAATTCCCCTACTTCCTCCTCTTAATTCCTCCTCCCCTGGCTGGCAGGTAATCCAGCCCTATTCTCTCCCCTGGTCATCAATTGGTTGTAAGCTACTTTACTGATATATCAGGGTGACAGTTGGGGAGCAGTGTTTATACTACATTGAGACAGAAATCAGAATTTAAAGTACACCACAACCTTATGCCTACAATAAACTGTATTTGGAAGTACCCACTGTATACACATAGGTTTTTGATATGAAAATTAATGAAGGTTTGCAGTACTCACTTCATTACACTGAGGTTGGAGTGGAAGAGATAAAATTTATGTAATAAAAACCATAATCTCTATAATATAACATCTAGCAGAAAAACACATAGTACAAAGCAATGGTTTCTTTCAGTTGTGAGAACAGATAAATTGATATTTACCAGCATGTGAAGCTCACGGAAGAAATTATAATTAAATAGAATTTTAAGAAATACCTTCCTTCCCAGGCTCAAGTATTAGAGCACGTGGTCTTCAGATGGTTTTACTGGGGAGAGTGTGGAACCTTCCGGAAGTAGAGGCATGCTAAAGGTAGAATGCCACTAAGGTTGGACATTGAGTGTTTTTAGCATCCCTGGGATTCATTGCTCATCTGCTTCGTGATTGGTTGGAAATGTGGTATATCACTTTCTTGCTCCAGCTGCTCACTTTCACACCTCCCCTGCTATCAGAGACTCTCCCTCCAGAACTGTAAGGCAGAATAGACTCTCGTCCATGAAACTTATGGTCATGGTATTTTATTATAGCAAGACAAAAGTAACTAATGCATTCTAGATATTTATTGAAAGGTGACAAAAACTAAAATAAGAGGTATAAATCAGTGTTACTGCTCATAACCCAAATAAATTTAAATTTTAATTAAAACATATAGAAAGCATGCTTCTAAAAATAAATTTATACAATAGTCTGGGAAACTTTACTAGAAAGAAGTCATAGTATGAACAAAATTTAATTTATACTGTAGTTATCTGGACCTACTGGAGTTATTGCTGAGGGAAGATGATTCCATGTCAAACTGATATAGGTGCCAGTCACGTAATTCACTAGTCTATGGTTTTGTTCCTGTTGAGTTACAGGTCAAAGAAGTTGAAATAAAATGGAAATAAGGTCCATAAACCTCTGATATTGTGAAACTGAATTCAACTAGCTTCTTTAGTCAGTACTAAGGTTACTGGTACAACTGGTTTTGAAGAAAGTGTGTGCATAACGCCTGCAACATCTACATACAGCTCGCAGTATGAAGTGGGGTGGGGGACCAGTTGTGGCTTCGCTTTTAATGGGTTCCAGCAAGGCTTCTTCAGTGGAGAGAGAAGCATCCTGTCAGGATGTTGTCATAGGAGAGAGGAACAAGGGCAGGTACTAAAGGAGAATCAGAAGTTTATAACTTGAATATTTAAATATGGCTTAAGATTTATTCATAAATAATTAAAAATATGATGGACAGTGAGGGTGTGTATAGATTAAGAGAAATAGGGATAAAGATAGAATAGATGTCCAAATGGGTGCCTAAAAAGCTAGATGATAAATGGGTAAATGATTAAATCAACACTCAGTCAATAGTTAATACCTTTATTTCAATAAATAATGCAAATCTAAAACTAACTACAATGGATAGATGAAAAATTATCAATAAAGATGGAATGTCTGGATTTCCATGTGCAAATAATAGTTCGTGGGAAAGATTTGCTAAGAAGGCAATAGAGCATTGATAGGTGATTGACAATTTGTAAGTAATTGCTATGTTCCCCTAAATGGTTAAGGGTTTCATTAGTTAGAATTTCCACAGTTCCACCCTCCAGGCTGTACACTCTCTCCTTAAGAGCATACACACAAGTGTCTGCTTCACTTCCCATCATCTCTAAAATGTGTCTCTTCAGTTCTTTGAGCCACAAGCACGAGTGTTAATATGTTCATGCTTTGATATAACCAGAACAGCTCTCATGACACTTCACAAAACTCTGAAGGCAGCACTAGCTCCCAGTGCACTGGAAGATCTTCAGAGGTCAACATTATTCAACTACCTGAAACTGCTAAAAGAGAATAGCGAACACTCAGCCCTGCCTTTGTTTTCTAACATAGTACTCACATGCTCTCCACTGTAAGCATGATTGAAGTGAGATACTTGTGACATCACAGATGGCTGCTGTCCTGTCTTCCTTTGAGTCACAGTGGTCTTGATTTTACTTTATGTTTATTTTTTAGTCACTCTAAGAACTTGTTATTTGTTTTCCAGGGCTTTTTTTTTCTTCTACTAAAATATAGATTTTTGTTGTTATTTTTTGTTTTTATTTTTTATCAGCACTTTTGTCTTTCAGAATGACTTGCCATGTGGCTTCCACGACTTAAGCAGATTATCCAATGCACCTTTTTCTTGGCAATTCTGCAACAAAAAGACTTGTTCATTTACAGATAATGTAGGTGTCACTGATCACACGGAGGAAAAAAAAAACATTCACACCTGATTATTTCTGTAGCTTTTTCTCACAATAGATTTTTAAATTAATTTCCTCCTCCATCACAGAGGGCTAGAACATGTTCTTTGGGGTATTCTCTCACGTTTGTTCTTCACTTTCACAGTTAGCAGGGAAATACCTGTGTGGATTTCCTGAAATATAAAAGCATAAGCTGCTTTTGTCACACATGTTAGAGTGGATTATGAATAAGTTAAACATATTATGAGACTACTCCTCCTAAGAGAAAGCTGTTTATCAGTTAAGTTCCCACAAGCAGAAAGAACTGTAATCACAGAAAATTACACTATGAAGTATGCTTTATGACATTTTCTTTGTCCTTCATTCTAGATTTGATTTGGTCGCCACCATTGTTCTTTCTTTCTTTTCTCTTATATGTCTGATGTATATCATTGCATACTTTTAAAATTAATATTAAGTATAAAATTTAAAGATGCTTAGAAAAAGATGATACATAAACTAGAATTCATTAGGTAGGTGTAAGCACAGCCTCTGTAAAAACAATTCACATGCATTTAGATTATGGAGAAAATTAGATAAATGATGATTTATCTAGAAAATTAACAAAAGGTTCACCAATGCATAAGCTATATAGACAAAATAAAACATGATCCTCAATATACCGAACAAAAAGACATCCAGGACATGAATGCCACCCTCAAGATTAGAATAAGGAGAGAAGAAAAGGAAAGGCAACCGTGAATTTATACCTCTACATTTTTATTAAATGATGGTATACAGAGTACAGCTTTTAAAGGATTGTTATAGGGGCCGGAAAGATAGCTCAGTGGTTAAGATCACTGGCTGCTCTTCAAGAGGACCCAGAAACCACACAACGGCTGACAACCATCTGTAATTCTAGTCCCACATGGTTAGCTGCCCTCATCTGGCCTCTTAAAACACGAGGTAGTGTTCCACATTTCACATCAGGCAGTAGCCTGGGGTGTCTCAGGGTGTGGCTGTAGTATTGAGCTGATCCGGGGTGCTGTTTGCTTCTGGACACAAACAGAGGAACCTCAAGATCAAAGGTTTTGTTTCCCCCTCAAGAGCAGCGTATCACGCTCAAGGTGAGCATTACAATTCACTCTTTTTAAATGAGATTGCTGGCACCAGACGGCAGTGGAAACGTGGGCATTCCCAAAGCTTGTACTGATACCTCAGTGTTACAGCTCTTTGGTTAAGCCACTATATTAAAGGCAGGGGTGCACACTAAAGCCCAAAACTGACCAGAAGGCAGGTCTGATGATACGCAGTTCTGGGAGGTTGCAGATCCAACAAGTCTCAAGTTCATGGTCATGAGGCATGTTTCAGGGGCTGCCTGACCATGACATAGCGGTGAAGAGCAGACGCTTCCCCTGGCAGCTGCCTTCAGGGAGGAAGGAAGCCCTTCCTTCCCCAGAATAAATGACTTCTTACCACTCATGGTGGAGGAATGGATGGAGAAAGCAAGCAAAAAACTTTATTTAATGAATCAGGGACATTATAAACGTTGGCCAGTGGAAAGGGTTTCAAGGGTAAATGTGTTTAAATCGCTTGGCAAGGAGTGCTAGGGATATTTGATCTACATGTAACAAAACAGCCCTATCATAAGAGTGGAAAGTAGTATTCAACATGATTGGGGAGAAACTCCACGTACAGGTAAATGGCATTGGTTGAAAGCTAAGGCATTTTATTAGCATAGGGTGGATACCTCCAAGAACCACTCCCTAGGTGCTTGCTGCACAGGTTTCTGATCAGGAAAGAGTGGGGCCTGTAATCTGCCCTGAAGGCTATGTGATGCTCCTTAGGAGATCTGGGGGTCCCTAGATCAGGCAAAGAGCGAACCACACTAAGAAAGAGAATCCTTCATTTTATACCTATCTCAGAGGCTATAGGAAAACTCCAGATCTTAACAGCAGGGTTCCACAAGTAGGTACATGAGTGGTACACAAGTATTCACTCATCTTACATGGGAAAGTATGAAAACTACACAAAGTATGAAAACTTCACAATATATTTTGTACTCATTAAAGAAATGTCAAAGTACAAGGAAGATGGAAATTGAAAAGACCATAACTACCAAAGGTGTAACAGTTACATGCTCTGTAGTATGCTATAGATTCCACTTGTATTTCCTGATCATAGGCTTTAGATAGTATAACAGCAATGGTGTGATAACTCATCTGCAAACAGTGGTAGAGTTAGGCAAAAATATTTAGAAACTAGGAGACTTTAAGAAGGAACTAACTAGGGGGTTGGTGTTGGAGTTTATCTGGAGCTACTATGTATTCAAAAATTAAATGCTTGTCCCCTCAAGCTCCTTATTGTCCTACAAGTAAATTCTCACATATCCGTATCCAAAATGAGTTGGTGTGTGAACCCAAATTATTGCTAATCGTGTAATAAAGCTGCCTACAGACTGGGATGAGCAGAAGGGAGATAGGCAGAGTGAAGATTCACAGGCTTGCGGGGTCACAGCAGAAGGAACTCACGAAGGACAGAGGAGCAGGAAAGGAGCAGGCTGCCGTGGGTTAGTGTAACCAGGGAGTATGTGCCTAGAGCAGCTTGCACTAAGAATGGGCATGATGGTGCAGAAGCTGCCCAAGTGGAACATGTGCAAGTTCCTATGGGGATTTTGTCTGGGAAGCAGACAAAATAGCTTAAAGGGTTAACATCTGCCCAGATCCAGAGTTTCAAGGATTATAAAAATCTAACAGCTCTTTGTGCCTTTTATTTATAAAATAGTGGGTTAAGGAATAAGTAATAACTAATTCATATCCCACCTTTAATTAACATATACAGAACATATTTTACAAGCCTGAGAACCTGAGATAGATCCTAGGTATGAGATATAATCCCAGTATGATTCATAGGATGCCTTCAAGAGCCAAACTTTATGATCAATAGTTAAAATATGAGTTATGTAAATAGAATATATATATATATATATATATATATATATATATATATATATATATATATATATATACACCTAGAAAAGACTTATCAACATCATTACCCACAGAAAGCAGTCACAGCGAGATTGGCATTGTTAAGAGGTCAGAAGGAATCTGTCCAACCTTCCTGGGTAGGTTGAGCTGTAGAAGAAACAGATTCATTTAGGAACTCAAGAAATCACAAATGAGTTACTCTGAAACTGGGCTATCTTATATGTTTGCGTATAATTTGCTACTCTTCTTTCTCTTTTTGTTCTTCTGTTAATTGTTTGCTTCTTCTGTTCTGCCTCCTTCTCAGGGTAGCCTGGTCTGTTGTGCACCTCTGTCAGCATGAGAGCATAGGCAAAGAAAACGCCTGGGGAGGAACAGCTTTGGAGAAGTGCTTTGGTTTATTGTGGGAAGGAGTATTTATGGCCCTGGGGAGGTGGCCAAGGTCTCTTGGGCAAAGTTTCTGTGGCCATGTACTATTGGCCAAGGCAGGGGTGTAAAAAGATGCTTTTTCTGCATACTTAGAACCAGGAGGAAGAAATCTTATAAGATCCAACAAGAAGTAAAGCCTGATAATAAATTACTGCTAGGATTGATGGTGAGGGAGGAGGCAGCTTTGTGGTGTCAGGTTGGGGCAGGAGAGGTGTTCACACCCTGCAGTCCTTATGTTTTGGGGTATCCTCTACTTTTCCTCCATAACCCAGTCCCACACCTGTTAATTCTCTATGGTTTACCTGTCAAACAGCCCAAGAAAAAAAGAAGGTACCTAAGTTTTAAAAAGAGTTCCTAGTTCCTATCAATGACTATAATCATTAGTTTCTCATTTTTCAAGTAATGGAAAAACATGTAGCTTTTATCAAACATCAGATATTTCTCAAAAATCAGTACACATAGTCTTTAAAGCTTTTAGTTGTCACTGTTTAGTTACTTTTGGCTCATTTGGATTCTCAAACTGTATCTTGGATTTGTCTCCTCAAAAACAGACACGGCTTACTATTCATTGCAAGAACCTTATATACAGAATCCACGAAAATGTGTACATGGTAGGTTTTATTCAGTTGGATATTTGTACACAGACATCTGTAGTTTTCCCAAGTAGATTGATATTTTGACTTTCAATGACTATTTCAATACTTTGGTGTGATGTGTCAGCTTCTTAAAGAAATACTTATATGATACTGTGTGTTAGCCCTCAGCAGTTTTCAAAAGAATTGAATATAACAGTTTAATAATGGTAATAGTTATTATCTCAAATATATAGTCTTAAACTTTAAATTGATCAGCCACCCATTGAATATTGTCTTGCTTGAAAACTATCTTGTTCATGAGTTTTCCCTTGAGTAAATAAGATACTAAGAGGACATTAGTTACATTTATCTGTGACATCAGCCATCAGACTCACTGACAGTCTGTGACAATGAAGCTAAAGATAAGCTTTAAGAAAATGCATTAAAAGCCTGTCAAAGATCCATTAAGTGCTGATTCCTCTGGGAGAGATGCATTCATAGCATCCAGTTCCTGACGTTGATTAGAAGCATAGTATCTGAAGGCAGCTCACTGTTTGTTAGCCCCCAAAATTACACTCTGGAAAGATAAACAGCATCTGGCAGAATTCTGCTATCATGAGTTCTTTTAAATCCAGGCCAGAAAGAGAGATTCTGTATCTTATTTCTGTGTCCAACATGCTGCTAATTTTTAATCCGCTACGAAGATATGATTAGTCAATGAACATATTTTGTTAACAAAATCTCCCACAAACAATCAAAATGCAAACTACTTTATTTTGGAAACTATTGAAAGTGTCTAAAAGACTTGCATCTGGCACCCCAAACATTTCAACTCTCATCAAACTATGCAATGGCCTAGTTTTTGGCCATCCCTGCTCATGATTATTCCCAATCTTTTTGGAAATAACCAAAAGACTAATTAGGTCACTTGTAGTTTGGCTTTTGTGCCAGCCCAGGATCCCAGCTGGAAGTGATGGCCCTTAGGAGAGCAATCACCATGTCTAACACTGCTTGGCTTTGGGGATGATTGACATTGTTCAAGAGCTGAACAAGCTTAACATTGAATGAAATGCATTGAGGCAGAGCTGACACTAGGAAATGATCACATTTGCTCTACAGATATTTGCCAAGCATTTGCTATATTCCATCCATTGTGCTACGTGCTGGAAATAGAGATAATAAAATGAAATAGCCTCTGTACAAAAACAATAACAACAACAACAAAATCCCACATCCTATGGATTGATACAACAATGTGATTTACAATATTATGTGGTGCATGCTATCCCTGATCCAAAACTAGAGAGGTCACTAAAATACAAAATAAAAATATTAAAAATAAATTTTAAATGGAAAAAGAGAAAGGATTGGAAGAAGAATAAAAACCTTGACTCAGGATATTTCCAGGAAAGTGTGAAATAGGAAAAATAAGTCAATAGGAAACATGATGCCTTATGAGGCAAAATATTTAATATGTAGTTAAGCTCATCACCTTTAATTTCAGTGCCACAGTGTATTTGATTCTGATTTTCCAAAAGATCATTCAGATGTTCCCGATTTGGGGGGGAGGGAAGGTGGATACCCTAATTACATAATACCAAATAAAATCTCAGTATCAGGAAAGAGTTACATCTTTTTGTGTTATTCATCAAGCAGGGTCCAATAGATGCTCAAATAGGGAAAGCCATTGTCAATGCAATTGGTTACTCTCTATAGCTTGATGATGAGACCCTATTACTGTAGACACCACATACTTATGTCACAGAACAAGGACAAATATAACAGGTACTCAACTGGAATTGTCACTACAACCGGCTAACTTTGAGTTAGAAGACGTTTTATATGCTATGGGATGATAAAAGTAACCATTAATCTCACTCACACACAAATTTTGTGAGATGTAATAATGGACTTGCAACATATCCCGCTGGTGCAATAGTTGTATGAATGCTATTGGACTAAACTACTTTTTAATTAGTTTATGGGATGCTTTATGAGATGGAATACATATGTGACGCTGTTAATGAAGTTAGAAACTGAGACTAGATATGTTATGGGCTCTAGAGGAAAACCTTCTAGTATTATTCTGCTAATTGAGTACAGAAATAAGATGACTTCTGAAGACATATTGCTATACCCATAGATCTGTACACCACTCAGTTCTTAATTTAAAAAAAGTTTCTTCTTGCAGTAAATAGTAACACAGGAACTCATAGACTTCCCCTATTGTTCATATCTTTAGGTCTTTGTTTAACTATTTTAGTACTCTGTGATCTTTGTTATCCAAAATTGGCTTGCCACCTACTTGGCTGTGTAAAAAGTAGGCAATTCTTATCATTTATTAAAATTTAAGCCTTGTGTTTATTAGATTTGTGTCATTAAATGATATCACCTCCCTTTTATTAATTAGCATCATGACAACTTACAAAATTTTCAATACATTAAACAACACTAACTTATTTGGGGTATACTGTTATAGTTACCTTATTTGTATTGTCTAAGAAGCCAATATCTGATACAAAGAGACTGAAACATAATTCAAAGGTGCAAGCACTAAGCTGGGCAGAATCTAAACTGCTACTAATGTAACATTAAATGAAAATATACTGCTCTAATCTTCATAACCTACATACATCCCAAGTACTTGCCAATCTGATCTGTCTCAGCCTGCTTCTCTCCATCAACTACAATGTCAACTGTCAAACCCTCCAGGCTCCTTCCACCTCACATTAAAGTCCTACTGTCCACTTCCTTTCCTTCTGCCCAGCTGATTGGTTAAACAACGCTTTATTGATAACTGCTACATCTACTCAAGGCATTCCTCCACAAGTCTCCCTTTTAGTCTGATAAAGGGCCTAGCTTTATGTATACATTTATATTGTTACACATATATAAAATATACACATTGCATATATACAATAAACTATATACAGCAAGAATGCCTAAATAATCAGAAATTATATTAATGTTATATTTGTAGTGTTTTATTGTTTTCAACCCCATCAGAGACTTGATGAGGAAAAAAATTAATTACATTAGTAAATAGGAAGTGCAGGTTTGCAGCTTCCAAAATGGAAAAAAAACAAACAAAACACAGAGACACTTTGCTGCCCGGAACAGTCACTCAAAACTTTCTAACATGTTGGAGCATCATCTTCAGCCTTCTGATCCAGTATACCTGACAGACATATTTGTGAAGCAGGGACTATTAAGGACTTGTCTATCCTGTCTTGGCAGAGTTTGGCTGTCAACTCCAGTTGCATCCAAGCTTGTCCATTTCAGTCAGAATTCTGTCTGTGGCAGAAAACAAGGACATTTTTTCCCAGTGGCTGGTTTGCCACATCTGAAGCCATCTCCATAATGAGGTTGCTTGATGCTCATTACCTCCTTTGAGGCAGGCTGTGTGTTGCCAGGAGTCAACCTGTCTTGTTTTCAAAGAATCCTCAAAACAATAAAAAAAAATCTTTAAATGACATATTCTGTAGGTCTGTGAGGTTTTTAAAGACTTTATCTAAATATTTTACCTTATCTATCTATTGAACCTAGGATGTATATCCTTGTGATAAAATTGAATAGTACAATGAATTTAAAAAAACTTATTTTATATCAATATACAAAATTCTATACAAAAAAATTAAAAATAGCCTTGTGAGTAACAATTGAGGCCTTAAATTGAAGAGTAGATTAAATAATCTACCTTTTGTCCTGTCATCTGTATATATTTCTATATTCTCAGAGAAAAATCCCTGAGTCTAATCTCATTCTTTCTCTGAATAAGACAAATAGTAACATAACCAATTTCCAATGAAAATAAACATACATAGCCCAAAACCTTACCCAACCCACTTTAAGGGAATGGGACATCATTCTCTTTTTAAGGCTTCTTCTGGCTCATTTGGGGCAAGTAATATCTATGTAGGAGCCCATATTAAAGAGAGAAAATGGTTAAACAAGCTAGAGATATAATTTATGGTCCAGTCTCTAAATATTGAGAAATTCAGGCTTAATAAAAGTCTTATATGGGACAATCTGAAGTACTTGAGCAATTGGAATCAGGAGCTTTCTTGAAAGCTATCCTGGGAGCTGTTCTGTTCTGACAATGAACAGCAACCGAAGCACTTGTGGCTGGAAGATTAAGAATGCAGGATGTCAGCATCTCAGCATGCTGGAGGATGAATCCTGTCAAGTCTGATCCAGCATCAGTGTCCAGTTCTTTTGTTCTGAAAAAATATATTTTCTCACAAGCATTACTAAAACTATAAATGCATGAGATGTGCAGGATGCACGGAACAATCAAGGCTGATTCTCTGTTCTTTGTATGAGCAGAAGAAAGACATCCTGCTCCTGTCATGGGCATTCTGTGGCCAAAAGGAAGCATTGGCTATGCATAGACATTCATGTCTCAGCCAGTGTCAGAGTTATTCTCATGAGATGGGGTTAACAATACAGGTTATCTGCTTGTTCTGTAGTTTGAATTCATGTCTGTATAGACTGACTTAAGTTAGCAGTCTCCCTTTCATCTAGGCCTGTTTCATTTTGACCTCTTTCAAAGAGGATGTATAATGTTACCATTACCAAAGAACATATAATCATTATTTAATTGAAATCAAAACAAGATTGTATACTTATAAATGTCCTTCTCTAGGCTCTATGGTGCCTGATGTATAGGCCAGGCTACTACCTGTTTCCCAAGAAAATATATCTCATTTTAGAGATAAGCCAGTTGCCTTGAGCAAAAGAAAAGGCATTAAGCTTTAAATAAACTTATGCATACCCTAGGCATCTTGTACCTGGGTTTTTACATTAGTTGTGGGTGGTTTTGTCTCATCCCTTCTCTCATAAAGGATGGATACTTTCACCTTTTAGTTCTAAATGTCCTTCTCCAGGCTCTATGATGCCTGATGTATAGGCCAGGCAACTACCTGTCTCCCGAGAAAATGTATCCCATTTTAGAGACAAGCCAGTTGCCCTGAGCAAAAGAAAAGGCATTAAGCTTACCCTTTTAAGCATATGAATTGTAGCCTTTGAGGTTTGGGGACCTAACTAGGCTGATGTGTACTTTGTCACCTGCAAGTCCTCTGAGTCTTTTTGCATCTGGTGTGACTGCCACCTGTCTCTGCCTCATGAAAGCAGCTCACATTTAGAGAGATAAGCTCTATGCCAGAACAGTGACACCTCAGCTCAGCATACAAAGGCTTTTTGATGTGGGAGGCATGCAGCTTGCATGTCTGTCTCCTCATCTGACCGGGGCCCTTACATAGACCAACAGAACATATCTCTTAGGCTAATTACACTTTGGCACCAGTTCTCCCAGTAGAAGCTCCACTTTTAAGGAGATTTGCTGGTCTTTTTAGAGCAGTGACATTTTTCCTTACATAAACCTAAGATTGATGTTTATCCATACTTTAGATCAGTAAAGACATATAATCTATTATTAAGAAAAAAGAATATGCATAGTAAATTTGAGGAAAAATTTGTCAGTTTGATTCCTAGGCTGTCTCTGCAAGTAACTTATCAGCAGGGGTTTATGCCTAGAACTCACAGAGATATGTAGGCTCAATTACCATAACAATTTTACTTTATTATGAACTTATTAAACAAGCATATCTCCCTTACAATCTGACTAGCCTAAATAAGAGGAAAAGGAGATTAAGGAAAACAAGAATGAAACCTGGATGTCAGTTCCTAGGAATGATTCTCCTGGTGTAGTCAGCAGGATTTCAGCAGACCAGAAAGTCCACCAAACCTGCTTTTGGAACCTGGAGCCATAGGAACCTGGAACTTCAGTCAGAACCCAAAGCCATGAAGTCTTCCCTGGGGCAGTTCTCTTTAGGACCATCTCAAAGCGCAGGGATGAACAGCCAAAAACCAAGTCCCAACAAAAAGCCCAGCTTCCTGTTTCAGATACACACACACACACACACACACACACACACACACACACACACACACAC
>OU015742.1:160967580-160992591 GCA_907169655.1 Acomys percivali | reverse complement strand
AGCCCTGCACAAATATTTCATCTCAATTCCAGTCCAAATCTACAGAAATCACAAGTAAAATTCAAAACTTAACAAAAAAAAAATACTAAGTTTTGGGTCAGTTGTGCCAATTTAGGCTTCATTAAGTGAAGTCCTGTCCAAGTTTTTTTTTAATTTAGTTATTGCTAATTATTGCTAATTGCATAGGAGGATCCTTTCCAGAGAGAGCTGAAAACCACCTTGCAGCTAATGAATTCTGAATTTAAGCTGCTACCAACTCTATAGAAAAGAGTTTGGTTCCTTCTTCCTTTTTCATTGTTGGTAACTTAGCCTCACATCTCTCAGCTTTCTGCCTTTCTCCTTGAAAAACAAAAGCCAACAAAAAAGCCAAAAAGGATCCAGAAGCTTTCTGCCACAGTGACTTGGAGAGGGACCACAGCAGTCTCTATTTTATTATTTGGGTTATCTCTTGGGAGCTATTCCCCTCACCAAACTATAACAAAGTATGTTTTTTCAAGGGTGTGGCTACACTCAATTCATTGGACACCAATTTGATACAGTTAACTTATTTGTGGGGTCTAAGAAGCCAACAACTGATACAAAGAGACTGAAACATAATTCAAAGCTGCAAGCACTATACTGGGCAGAATCTAAACTAGTACTAATCTAACAATAAACCAAAATATACTACTCTAATCCTCATAACCTACATATATCCCAAGCACTTGCCAATCTGATCCTGCTCAGGCTACTTCTCTTCCAACTGTCAACTCTCAACCCCTCCAGGCTCCTCCCACCTCACATGGAAGTCCCGCCTTCCACTTCCTATCCTTCTGTCCAGCTGATTGGCTAAACAGCGCTTTATTGATAACTGCTGCATATACTTAAGGCATTCCTCAACAATATACTTGTTAATTGTCTGCTTCAAATCTTCATCTCTACTAAATTATTTAATTTTCAAAATTTTTATAATATAAATACTATCAGTATTTGTGTGTTTAGCAAATACTGCTTCTTCGTGCTTATTTTTCCAAATAGCATAGATAAGTCAGCATATTTGCCTTTATGTTCTCATATTTAAGTCAGTTCTTGACCCAGAGTAAATAGTCAGAAAAGAGGTGCTGGTTGATTGAATAGATGCATGCAGTGTTGAGAGAAGTGATAGGCTGGACCGAGGAAAGGAGTGAAAATGCAGATCCTGAGAGCACTGTAAGCCTTCCTGAGAAATTTAAATCTCACATGAGAACAATATAGGAAAACAAAAAGCTTTAAAATTTGACAAACTAAAAATTTACTTTAGGTTGCCCAGCTGATATGTCACATGAAATTATAAGTACATATATTATATGAAATATATATGTATGTAAAACAATGGAAAAGTTGTAGAGAAAACTCTCATCGATCATGAGCTGGTGACATTAGCCAACCTTTGAGCTGAATATAAAACATGCTAGCATAAGAATGACAATACTATTGAAGAATGTTCCCCACACGGACACTTTACCTTCATCTAGCCCTGAAGTGCATGGAATGTTGTTTATTATTTATGTCAAAATCTTTTTTTTGCAGGGAGCATCAAAGGACTGTTTTGAAACTAAAGCAAATTCATCTTAATACATGAGAGATGTATTAGGAAGAGACAGCTTTGATCTCAAAAGTATACGCCTTTATCAATATTTACCTTTATGCTGCAGGCTTTGACATTTTAGTTCAAAAATTTCCAAGGCACACTATGAACACATCTTACAAAATTCACTGAAAAGGCATGATTTCCCCTCCTGACTCCGTTTTATCATTTCCAACAATAAGGTGTATTTATTTAATACTGAGGACACGTGGATTTGGCAACAGCAATGCCCCTCAATAAATTTATTTTCTCTCTTGCCTCTAACTTAGTATTATTTAGCTATATTTGAAAACTGGTTTAATTATGCAAAATAATATAAATCTAACTGTTTTATTAAATCTGATGTAGATCATATTGAAATTGTAAAATGTGTACAGTACTATGGGTGTTTTTACATTTAAAATTTTTTTAAATCTAACAATTATCTTGAAAGGGCATTTGTTTTGGGTATTACTGTGAATATGAAAAGAAGCATATAGATCAGGCATGCAGCCCATGTATGTAGCTCAGCACCCTGATGGCTGATACGAGAGTGTTTCCAGCTCAAGACAGCCTTAGATAGCAAGACCATGTCATTTGTCGCAAAACAAAAAGTTCGACAGAAAATTGTAAAGACACTTTTTTTTTTTTGGTCTATTTTTTTGTTCAGGAGACAATGTATATTGCCATTTCAGTATTGTTACCTGATCAGAACATCATACCAACTCTACATAAGTGCTGAGTTTGGAAAACACACTACTTTTACGTAGAGATTGTTTTAGTTTGAAACAGTCTTAGTTTTTCTTTATTTATTTGCTTAATGTCTCCCATATTCATCAGATAAAGGACAAGTTGAATGCATCTAGAAGATACCCAAAGAAATTCATATTCCACTAGAGAGATCTCAGAGTCATTTGAATGAAATAGTATCCAACTGCTATTTGTTTATGTCCATGTCTCATAAAAAAATTCCTAAGGATGCATATGTTATACAAAAGAATAATAAGCTGAAGAATAGAATGTTTAAATAAATGAGAAGTTAAAATAATATAGGAAAAACCAACAACATAAAAACATTGAAAATTAACACTGACAAAATAGAACATGGAAAATATTCTAAAAAATAACTATTAATTATAGAGGAACCTTGTAACAAACAATATTTTTATCTTTAGTACCTATATTTAAATCAAATTTCCCTAAGCTTAAAAGGACATGAAATTACCAAACTATTATGACCACGAATTTTTGTATCCTATAACTTTATTCAAGTGTTATAAACAAAAATTTATTTTCATTTATATATTTTATTTGTGCCTTATGGATTTCACTTAACAAAAGTAAGTCTATTGATAAAAATATTTGCATTATGACTGTGAACTCCTTAAGGAATACAACATGAAATTTGGCCTACAGTCCAACACCATGGACATTTAGGAAAAAAACATCTACATGTCATCCTGGAGTCAAAGTAACCAAGTGCATTTTATTTAGAGATGACAAATAATGTACTGATTTAGAATACCCAGGATTAAATCTTCCTCCACAGAAAAATCATGTTAAAGGCAAGTCAAAATATCATAGATGTAGAAACCAAAACATTGCTTAGAATATTTGATCTATTTCCTTTACATTCTTTCTCATTGTTAGCAAATACAAGCATTTAATCCAATTTAAGAAGCATTTTAAAAAGACTTGCCAGAAGTCTTATTATAACTAGTTTAATCAGAAAATTGTTTTCCTATGTGTCAATAAATCCTGTTTTTGTTCTATCTCTCATTGTTGAAGTTTTTTAAAAATGCTAGGAAAATCCATTGATAATGCAGTTTAATATGACAAATGCATATGTATATAATATTCTGAAATGTTATCACTGAATAGATGAGATCTGATAGGCTTACGTCAGATGATAGAGGAGAAGGGCACTCATTTCTGAACTAGGGAAGGAAAGGCAGGGAATGAGGAAGGGAGTGTGGGTCCCGGAGGTGACAAGGGAGGGGATACAATCGGGATGTAAAGGAAACAAATTAAAAATAAAAAGAAAAGAAAAGAAAAACGTTTTTTAAAAAAATAGAGCTGGCCTCATTCACAGCCATAGGTGGCCAATACAAAATGAATGCAATGACATTCTTGGAGGTTCTTTGATGCACAATGTTTGTTTAGGGCATTTATTTGTTTACTTTTTACAAATCCTTTGTGTGCACGCACATCTGTGTGTGTGTCTTTTTCTGTGGGTGTGTGTCTCTGTGAGTGTGTGTGTGTGTGTGTAGTTTTGTTTTTATGTGATTTCTGTATAGATGAGCATATGTGTCTCTGCATCTATATGAATGTCTTTTTCTTTGGGTACTTTTCTTGTGTTTGCCTGTTTTTACTATTCTGATTTGTTTTGTCTTGTTTTATATTATTATTATTTTTTAAGATGGCTATTTGTTTTCTAAGGAGAGATAGAGTGTGAATTGGGATGGGAGGAGAGGTAGGGATGGAGCTGTGGCATGAGAATAATCTGCTTTCAATAAGAGAAATACAGCAAAAAGAAAAATAATTATTCTGTTATTTAATAACCAGTGATGCCATCATCATGCCAAGGGAATTAGCCTTTATAGTCAATGATGCCAGATATTCAATAATTTTTAGAAAGATTTTTTGTTGTTGTTTTCCATCTCTTTTTTTCATGATGTGGGGCAGGAATGAGGGCTTAAGCTAGGTAACCATGCTGCTGTAGTGGGAAGGCTCTACTCAGGCCTTTTCCTTTCTTTCTTCTGTTTGTTTGTTTGTTTGTTTCTTTTTCAAGACAGGGTTTCTCTGTGAAGCTCTGGCTGTCCTGAACTCCCTTTGTAGACCAGGCTGACCTCAAGCTCACAGCGATCTGCCTGCTTATGCCTCCCAAGTGTTGAGACTAAAGGCGTGCGCCACAACACTGGGCTTTTAAAACAAAAATTACAGAGGTAGAAGAAAGAGGAAGGACACGATGCTTCCAAAGACTTCATACAGACAATGCTTGTGTGGCTTCCTTTACGTTGAAGAGTGGGACTAAAGACTGAAACTCTGTGCTCATGCATATCGGCTGGGAAGATTGTGTAATAGGCAAAAATGTGTACATCTGTGTAAGGAAATATGTGCTATGGTGGTTCTTATTAATTTGGGAATGAATAAAACATTCATTTTAAAATTTGTTTTCATTCCTCTCTTCAATCAGTTCAAATGTCAGTGAAGCATGGATTATTAAGAAGAAGTATTTATTATTATTATTATTATTATTATTATTATTATTATTATTAAGAATTCAACGAGAACTACCATTCTACAACTTGAGTGAGTTTATCAGAGTGTTAGTGTCTCGGCAAATTCTCTACCTACAAGTAGGTGTGGGGTTTTTTTGGTTTGATTTTGTTTTGCTTGGTTTTGGTGATGATATGAATAACTGCTAGTGAAGTTTAAAGTTTTTATAAAATGTAGAACAAATGGGAAAGAAGTGGATTTTAGATATATTTGATTTGGAGAAACAGGGTTGTTCAAAATATATTTAACCATCTTTTATGTTTACATGGATTGGCAGGAGAGGTCAGAAACAATGACCTGTTTATCTTCTGCACTAAAATAAAGTGATACTCAATTATAACACATCTATAAATGAATAATATGCATTGCAGTCAGAAGGAACTCATAAGCCTGCGTGACAGGAGCTATTTCCTTAAAGACAGCACATAACACTTTAAATGTTCATCCTGTTCATCATGTCAATTTAAAACACATGGCAGACTAAGGAATGAGAAAAGGGCCTGCGAAGAACTAGTTGAAGGGCTAGATTTTGATCCACACAACCATGTAAAAGCCAACAGGGCTTGGCAGCCTGCTTGGAATTCGAGCGTTGGAAGGGAAAGTAAAAGCAGGTACTCCTCCCATCTGTGTACACACATACATGCAAACATGAATGCACACACATAGCATACATACAACACACACATGAGAAAACGTATTAAAAATTCTATATAATATGTTTCATTTATAAAAATATTTACCTGAAACCCAAATATGTAACTAAAAAGGGTAACAGGTAATAGCTCTTACAAAATGTGGGAAATAAATATGATCTTGTGGTTTGTATAACAGAAGATCATTAGAGATAAACAACATTTAAATTGATCTCTACAGCAATTGCAGACTTACTAAAGTGATCATTCCTTTTTACTTGTTTTTGTTTTTATCTGTACAAACTAGGAAACTGATTGAGCAAATAAATCACTCAGGAGATCAGACAAAGAACTAATTATGAAATAGACTTTGCTTTTTATAATTGTTGGGAATTTAACATTGATAGAACAATTGCCTGATATTGTAACAGTCCAAATTCTTTCTTTAGAACTACATATTCTCTCTCTCTCTCTCTCTCTCTCTCTCTCTCTCTCTCTCTCTCTCTTACACACACACACAGACACACACACACGCACATACACACATTCACTCATAAACATAAAGATAGGTGATGGATGATAGATAAGAATGAAAAAGAGAAAGGATACTTATGAAAGTTTTAAATTATCACTGAAATATAATCAAAATTCAAAAATATCAATTTCATTCTGAATTATAAAATTTGGTGTATTATAAGAGATAATTGTGTTACATAAATTTCTATAAAATTATCTGCTGAAGCAATGTCTGAGAAGTGTTAAGTCAGAGTCTAACATATAAGACATCGAGGATATTTATAATGAAGACACTTGCTAGTCACTTTTAACATTTCACTGGAGATTCTTGGGTGTTTATTAGTTCCATCAGCAGCAGTTTCACACCTTACCTTTTTGTGTAAAAACAAAGTAATGTTGACCATTAGCCCTGAATTTTGCCCCTTCATGGCTCATATGTTCACTCCTAAAAGGCTCTCTCCTTTGAACATCAGTATAACTGGATTGTACCATGTATCCAAACCTCAGAATCAGGGCTTAGGCCAGCTCCAGTAGGCCTTTCAGGACATTGCTTATCCCATCCAAACAATCTTTTACTTCCCTTATGGAAACTAATCAGAATACCATTCAGACATGCTTTATACTTCATTCTTTATCTCCATGGCACTGACATTTCATATACACTTCTTTTTTTTTTAATTAATTATTTTTTTGGTTTTTCGAGACAGGCTCCCTCTGTGTTAGCCTTGGCTGTCCTGGACTAGCTTTGTAGACCACGCTGGCCTTGAATTCACCGCGATCCGCCTGCCTCTGCCTCCCCAGTGCTGGGATTAAAGGCATGCGCCACCACGCTTGGCTCATATACACTTCTAAATTCCTGAGTGTGTTAGTTAAAACTGCTGGCCAACCTGACAGTGCCTAGAACCAGGCACGGCACAAGCTTTTGGACGTGGCTTTGAGGAACTCTCTAGCTTTTTTTAATGCCCTGGTAATGTCTACAGGGGATTACCCTGATGAGCTAGCTGCCTGAGGTGAGTAGAACAGCTGTTAGTTCCATTCCCTGTGCTGAGACTATCATGAAACAAAGCTGGCTGAACAGCAGCTTCCTTCAGGTGGTGCCATGGTGATTCCCCACCATGATAGGCTGTATCCCGAAACCACTTTTCCCTTCCCTTGCTTTTGTCAGAGTGTTCTAGTCACAGCGACAGTAAAGGTAGCTAACGCATCAGCGTGCTGTTTGCTTCTCCATTCACCCCAAGTGACTAGAAACATCTTTGCACTGCAGAAGCCATTTAAGGAAAAGTTTGTCGGATGAAACAAGTATATCTTCCTTTATAGGCTGCCATAACAAATGTATTGAATGGCTTAAACAACACAAATTTATTTTCCCTTGGATTTCATGGCTAATGGTGCCACATCACATCTCAGCAGGTGTGGTACCTTTGAGGCCTCTTTCCTTGATTCTCTCATGGCTTACCTATTCTCTTTCTTTGTTCTCATGTGGTGAACACTAGCAAGCCCATTGTCTTTAAGTATATTATAACTATTCTTCTTTAATAAATATTTCTCAGATTAAATTAAAGTCCATCCTGAGAACCTCATTTAAAATTAACAATCTCTTTCTAGGTCTTGTTTTGCTATATAGCCACATTCTGAAATTCAGTGTATGGATCATCAGCTGTGAACTATGAGTATTTATGTCATTTTCTAAAGCTTAAATACTAAAACAAGATAGAAAACAATGGCTTAACTATGAATAAATTTATTATCATCAGTTTAGTCCATAAATAATAACCTAAAATGACTTAATGACAGAAGAAATTCAAAAGTAATAAACTACAATAGAAAAATTAGTTTCCTTTCAAACAATTGTTCAAGAACTCTTATAATTTCCTTTATAGTCATAAAAATCTTTTCATAAGTGTGATAGATAAATAATCTTCACAAACATTTAAGACTGAGCATAAGAGAAAAGGGAGAAAAATGAAAGATGGATTCTCAAGTGCCTGAAATCAAGGACATCATAGTTCTGAATTTAATTACATAACAGAGATATGTGCCTGACTGCCAGTCCAGTTACTCAATGATGCTAATATTTCAAACTTACTATTCCTTTAAAAAGAAAAGTAGTTTCTAATTTAGGGGCTGAAATTACAGGCAGTTGAGCACCTTTGCTACCTGACATGGGTTCTAGCACCTGAACTCAGGTCCTCTGGGAGAGCCTCTGAGCCACCTTTCCAGCCCCTGACATTTCTTTCTCTTATGAAGAGCAGAAAGCTTGCCTTACTGGTCCAAATGTACTCCACTAGATAAAAGTCTTAATTTTAGTATTTAAATTAACTGTGAGAACTCCTTGAACTGATTCACTTTCCTCTAGGTCATTTGTAAGCTTATTATAATTTTTCCTAAGGAAAAATAGGTTATAATTTTAGAACAGAAAATAAGAAAATATTCTTACACAAAAACTGTTTATACCTATGATGAAATTAACAAAAAGGCCCTTGGCAAAAAAAAAAAAGTCCCAGCATAGGAAATTTCACTGATAATAATGTAAATTTTTTCTATGCAGTTGTTTTAATGAGTACATTGCCCATAAAGCAATTGTTCTTTTCCATACTCAGACTGAGGACAAACTTAAAGGAAAATAAAGAATGCCTGCTGTCATCATCTGAAATGATTGCTTTGCTGTAAAAATGCATTTACTTTCTGTGTGTACTCTTTCATCATCATTGATATAAGAACTCACTCTATCTTTCTGCAAAAACTGTCACACAATATATTTGCTCTCAAGACTATTTATTCAAAAGCTGGAGCCTTGACTAGCTGTGAACCATGTGTGATGCTGCTGCTCTCCATGGTACTTATTATCCCTGGAACACTTTCTTAAGTTTGTGAGCTATCATCAGAGAATCACACAGTGCTCTGGCCTCAAGTCATCTGCACCATCATTGGAACTTCCTTGAAGGGCAATAAAAAGAACAAGAGAAAACATTCCAAAGCCAAAAAAGATGTTTCGTTGCCCCTAAGAAGATTGTGTCACAAGACTATCAAGCAGAACTGGGCATTTACCCAGGAATGTGAACTGGGAAAATCATTAGTGCCTAGAAGTACCTGGTCTGCAAGTTATATGAAACAGATTTTTTAAATGTACGTAATTAGTGATATAGTATGACAGATTAAATATTCATGAGCATGTATCACTTTATTGCTGTTTGAAAATGGTGGGTTTTTCTCTTTTAAAAAATATGGCAGACTATAAGATATCTGAAGATACATGATGCACTATACTACAAAAAAGAAACACTATGTGCTCATCTGTCTGTAGACATTTAAACTTCTAGTACATATCTTCTGATGTATGTTTTGTCCCACAGACGTTTATCTGTGTATGTATGTCCCTTTAAGTCAAATCCATATGTTTTACCACATATTTCAAAAATAATTTATCATATTCAAATGATGTCAGAATTAAGAAATGGAAGTCGGCCAATACCACATGAGTTTGAAAGCCATTTTAGTTAAAAAACAACACTGGCTTGAAGGTTGACAGCAGTATCTACACAGTAGCATTTGCAATTTATGGCATATCAGTAGAATAGGGATTAAAAGGAATGATTTAATAGTAACTTTGACCATTATCTTTATTTTCATTGCTTTATTGCAACACAGCCTCAGCAAATAGTGACTCTTTCTCTGTATCTAAAGTGTTTTCTATTCACCCACTGCTCTATCTTTTCATTTCTCTGTCTATCTAGAGGTTTGAACTAATTGAATTCAATCTGCATAATAATAGTTAATATTATTGGATTAAAATGTTAAAATATTCTCATTTAACTTATGTGTAAAACTGTTTCTTTTTTAATGTGGTAATCATTATAAAACTGTTTTATTAAATGATAATCTACAGCATACAATATGAAGAAAACAGTTGAAGGACAAAATAAAGACATTTATATAAAACACATAGTAAATATGATCTAATCAAACTTAACTGACACAAGAATATGTGCAGTCTTTTGCTAATATAGAATATTTTATTCAACCAAATTCTGATATATTAAAACTTCCATGGTTATAATAATTTCACATATAATAATGTATAAAATACAGCTAACTAAATATAAAATTTAGTATACTTATCTATAATTTGTTGCTTTCCATTTTGAAATTTATTCCAATGTTTAACAAAGTTATAAATTATAAATAAATAACTGAATATATGAAGTGATTATAAACTAGGATAATATTCTTATTTAATCATATTTTTCTATTAGGACATAGACTTTCATATTTCCTTGTTATTTATCTAAGAAAGGTATACACATATGTGAATGAAACAAAAAGAGAAATAACCTCCAAATTCAATGTATTCATAGTGATCAGTCTGTTTCCTTCTTAAGGGAAAAATCTACCTGTGATGTACCACATTTTACAAAATTGACTTAGATGATCAATTTAATAGTTTTCAGGTGGTACTTTTTATTTAGGCTACAGGTGTTGAAAGTAAACTTGGGACATTGTTTTTATTCCTGTATTTTTTCCTGTGGTACAAGTTTGATTACCTTTCAAGTCTTCACTATAGCTGGTCAATTGTTTTGCTGATGTAATAAGAGTCCTGTTTCAGGGCATATTAACAGTATCTGAAAAACAATGTGAAACCATATCAGAACCAGCTCAAGAGCACCTCAGTTATGCACTTTAGATTTTTGCTAAGGCATATTGGTGCATCATTTATCATCATGAATATATACTTATCATATGCCCCAATTAAAAGGATCAATCAGTTCCTTCATAGACAAGAGATGCTCTTTCTGTGTAAGATTGACTCATCGTAGGGCACTTTTTTCTACTTCATCTGTTTTTCAATCTGAATATAGAATTGAATGAAAAGAATTACTTAAATAAAACCCCAAACTTAAATGATGCTGGACATTAAAACAGTAATAATTAAAACAAAAGCATCAGGAGAAAGCATCCCCAATAGACTGGACCACATGGAAAATTTGGAGTTTGTGCTGGAAGATTTAGTAGAGGTAACTAAGAGAAATGACCAACTGAATGTGAGCCATGAACCTTGACGAGCAGAAAATAAACCAGGAATCTACTCACTGAGAAGCAGGGAAAGAGATTTAACAGAGAGATTTTTTTCTCTGAACACCAGCTCCACTTCTGTTAGACTCAGCACCCAAAAGAAATGGAAGTCTTGGAATAGTGGTCAAAACTCAGAGTCTCTGGACTTGCTTTACCATTGACAGAGATTTATGTACCAATGGTACAGAAAACTTATGGCCATATAAATACTCATATTGAGTTAGCCTGAGAAACACTTACCTCTTCTCCACAGACTGGTCAGTCCCCTGCTAATATGAGACATAAGTTGTTGCCAGCTGAACTTCAGCCTCAGTGGTCAAGATACTGTCTTCACAAACATTTTTCCAACACTAAGTAATATAGCGTAGAAGCCCACTTACTGGGCATAGGACAAGATTTTAGGCACAAGAATACGCCGTCAGTGTTAGTTGAACCCTAGATAAGATGTATGCCGAAAACCTTCATGCCCATATCTACTTGCAGATGTAGCTACTAGAGCAACTTCAGTGCCAGGAAAAGATACATAGGCCTTGTTTATGAGAATTATATTCCATACAATATTGTATATAGATGGTTTCAGCAATCTTAGTTCAGTCCAGCAATAGGAAGCCAACAATAGCATTGACTGTGATCTGAATACAGTATTATGTTGGTCTTGGGATATGTACTTAGATCTGACACAGATTAATATCTACAGTGGCCAGAGATGTGGCACAGGGGTGTGAGACTAGGATATCCTTCCTCTGAGGAAATGCAGATACATTTACTTTATAAATCTACTCACCTGAGATGTTAAAATTTAAAATACAGATTATTCTTGTTGTTTGTGTTTACTTTTAACAGGAGAGGTAGAGCTATAGACTATACATTTCAGTTTACACTCTACCACTTCCAGGAAGTCAAAGCAGGAACTCAAATGTACTAGTTGTATCACATTAAAAAACCAGAGATAATAAATGCATGCCAGCCTGATGTAGTCACCTCAATCCCCCACTCCTATCTGCATGCACACAGTCTGGGACTTCAAATAAAAAAGTGGTGCCACATAAATGGAGGCTTTCCATATTAATTAACCTGTAATAAAAGCAATCCTTCCGTAGACCAACCTGATCCCGGCAATTTTTCATTGAACTCTCTTCCCAGGTATAAAATAGAAATTCTTTACTGAATCAATATACTGTGAAACTAAACATGACAGATGTTTTCCAGATGGTGATTTTGCCAATGGAAATAGTTACTATGATATCAAATCAGTTTGTTTATAACAGGGAAGTAGAGTACAAATCATCACTTAATACTGCCAACAAAATGATTACCTTGGTTCACATTGATACCCTTGTAAATATAATGTACTATAATATATTACCATGTTACTCAGAAATATATTCATAAATTATTTTTTAATTAATATTCCTTCTTCAAAATTGGAAAAGGTATATGAGAACCACATTACATAGCTATTAAGGTACACTCATATTAAGAATGAGCATGTCAAAGGTTTTGTTCACACTTTGATATTTACTTAATAATTATTCAACTTAGAGATGAACAAAATGTACTCAATATGTCTGTAAAGCTTGTTGGAAATCAGTGGGTTTTTTTTTGATATCTTTATTTTTTTATTAATTTATTCATATTACATCTCAATTGTTAGCCCATCCCTTGTATCCTCCCTTTCTTTCCTCCCTCCCGCTTCCCCCTCTACTCCCTTCCCCTATGTCTGTGACTGAGGGGGACCTCCTCCCCCTGTATATGCTCCTAGGGTATCGAGTCTCTTCTTGGTGACTTATTATCTTTCCTCTGAGTGCCACCAGGCCTCCCCATCCAAGGGACATGGTCCAATATGGGGCACCAAAGTTTGTGTGAAAGTCAGATCTCCTTCTCCACTTAACGGTGGAGAATGTCCTGTCCATCGACTAGACTGGGTAGGGGTTCGAAGTTTACTGCCTATATTTTCCTTGGCTTGTGCCATAGTTTGAGGAGGACCCCAGGGCCCAGACCTGCCTATAGTTTTCCAGGACCCTCTGGATCCTTCTATTTCCTCATTCTCCCAGGCTTTTCACCCCTAAAGTCTCAATAGGATTTTCTCCCCTCTGACCCACTTTCCTGGTAGGTAAAGTTTTTCATGGGGGCGTACCCCTTGGACTAGTGTCTCGATATAAGTGAGTATATAACATTTGACTCTTTCTGCTTCTGGGTGAACTCACTCATTATGATAATTTCTAGTTCAATCCATTTGTCCACAAATTTTGTGAATTCCTTGTTTTTAATAGCTGAGTAGTATTCCATAGTGTAAATGTACCACAGTTTCTTTATCCATTCTTCTACTGAGGGACACGTAGGCTGTTTCCATGTTCTGGCTATTATGAATAAGACAGCTATGAACATGGTTGAGCAAATGTCCCTGTTGTGTGGTAGTGCATCTTCTGGGTATATTCCAAGGAGTGGAATAGCTGGGTCTTGAGGAAGCCCTATTCCCATTTTTCTGATAAAGCGCCAGATAGGGAAATCAGTGTTTTATATGCATGTCTTTTGGGAGTTATCTTTATATCTGCATTCACTTTCTCTGTTAGAGACATTCTAGCTTACTGAGTCTTGACTGGAAGCAAAATTTATTTCAATTACAGAGGTTACAAATAAAAAGCTTTTTTCCCACGTTTTTTATTGATTCATTCATATTATATCTCAATAGTTATCCCATCGCTTGTATTCTCCCTATCCTCCCTCCCTCCTGCTTTCCCCCTACTCCCCTGCCCTATGACTGTGACTGAGGGGGACTTCCTCCCCCTGTATATGCTCATAGAGTATCAAGTCTCTTCTTGGTAGCTGATAGCCTGTTATCCTTCCTCTGAGTGCCACCAGCTGCCCCTCCCCCCCCTGCATCAAGGGGACATGGTCAAATATGGGGCACCAGTGTTCGTGTGAAAGTGAGTCCCCACTGTCCACTCAACTGTGGAGAATGTCCTGTCCATTAGCTAGATCTGGGTCATGGTTCAATGTTTACTGCATGTATAGTCCTTGTCTGGTGCCAATATCCAAACTAAAAAGCTCTTGTGTGCCCATTTCTTCTGATAGACTGGATTTAAGGTTATAATTTAGATTTAGCCAATTAATGAAGTTCCTCAAGACATGTTTTGAACTAATAGCACAAAGAATTGGGCCTCATGCAGACTTCCTTATAGACTTCCTAGTAGATGGATGGTACATAAGATTTTTGGAACAATATCATTCAATTTCTGGTATTTTTATTGTTGGTCGATGATTTCTTTCATCAATGTATATAGTTCCTTAGGAAAGAATTCATACCATGAAAGTGTCCTCTCTGTTTTCTTGTGAATTTTAGAAGACTAGTATAACATTTCTTATACTTCTATGTGATCATATATATATAGAGAAATATATATATATAATTTTCTATATATGTAAATTTAAAGGAAGCAGATCATGATTGCTGCCCACCAATAATCTAACTGATAAATAACTGCCTTGAGATGGAACATGAGGATTGAGAAAACTAAGACTGTCATAGTTATATTTTTTCTAACACATGTAACTATCCCACAAACACCATTGTTGTAGGCAGAGCCTTTACTTACCTTTGTTCTTCTCAGATTTCTTTCATGACAATTCCTCTGGGACAGCCTTTATGCTGATAAGTCACATGTTAGCTACTTGGATGAACTCCAGCACTGACTCCAATCTACAAGCCATGTAAGAGAGCTGTCACAGCTATTCTGTACAGTAATGCCATATAGTTATCCAAGCAAAAACCATCTCCTGATTCCTGTCAAGTCACAAAATCATGACTAAGAGTAATGGACCATGATGCTATGCTAGTATGTCTTGGTGTGTTTTGATATATTGTGATGACACTGAAAAGCAGTGAGTCTCAGGAAACAGAAGAAATGAGAAACCACAATTGCACTTTGTGCAGTAGAATGTATTAGAAAGATCCATTAACTAGTAAAATATGGTTAACTCTTGAAGTGTAAATACTGACTCAAGAGTTATAAAAACAGAATGGAAAATTGTTCTTATACTAAGACTGATGGAAAGGAAACAAACTACTGTGTTGCCGCACAACAGGATGTAGATGTTTCTCATAAAAGTAAATACATTCCTCCTTTCCCTCAAAATGAGGGCAGTATTGGTATTCAAATGAATCCTCAATTCATTCACAGTCCTATGAGATTTATTCTAAAATGTATAAGGTGTTACATGTTTGAAAAGGAACAAACACTTGTGTGTGTGTGTGTGTGTGTGTGTGTGTGTGTGTGTGTGTTGAGAGAGAGAGAGAGAGAGAGAGAGAGAGAGAGAGAGAGAGAGAGAGAGAGAGAGAGTGTCAGAGAAACAGAGAAGGCGGTATTAGGCAAAGAGAAGAATTGTAGTTTGGAATAGCTTTCCTCATCCTAAAATCTTTGCAGTCTGTTGCTAAGGTGACTTTTTTCCCACATAGCAAATACATCCCTTAGAAAAAATAATGTTTCCAGTCTCTTTGAAATAATTAGTTATAAGTATCTCACTTCTATTTACAAGGATTACTTTATATTTTAAATTTTCATTGCTACACTAAACAGTTGTGGTATTCAATCTAATAAGAAAAACCTTATTAACAGTTTTTAATATATTTTGGAGATAAGGTCACACTAAACTGTCTAAGCTAGCTTTGAACTGATTCAATGTATAGCTCATGTGGTTTGTGAACTTGTGGTCCTCCTGTACTGTTGACCATGAGACTGTAAGATTATGCTACCAGGATTACCTCTAATATTTTATCATGTTATTTCAAATTATAATATACTATCATTCATAGAAGTATCAAAAGACTGCAGAATCTTGAGTTGCAGGAATTATCTTCTTTGCCCTATCATGTAGCAATAATCCATAGTTTTCCATAATAAATTATTTCACTTAGTGGAGTATCTCTTTTGTCTTGTCACTTAGATGTACACAACTCAAGTGTTACAATCTATTCTTAAAAGTGAATGTAAACAGCACTCCATTTCCAGAGAGAAAGGGTCCTCTGAGACCAAAAGGTCATAAGGTTCTAGGACACAAAGTAAACAACTATACTTGTTATACTGTGTAAACAGTGGATGAACCTACCTTTATTTTACAGATCAATCATTCTGACATATGTAGAAGAAGCATAATATTATCTATGATTTGAAGTACATACTAGATTGTCTGATTCCACACAATTTTATAATAGCACCTTGCAACACACAATAAAAGACTGTCAACATGAAAACCACCTACCCCATGCACCTTTTTTAGGCCAACCACTTCTAGGTACACACTTTGTAATAAGCCCAGTAAAATCAGTAAGATTACTGGAACTGAGAAGTTCATTACTTGATCAGATTTGATGCTGGGTGAAATCTCATCACAATGATAAATGGACTGATTGCCATCAGGGGTGCAAGGTGAGTTATATACCATGGTCATCGAAAGTCCATTTGCAGCAAATATTTTATCACAGTGAGGCTAATTCTCTTTCGAGGCTCTCATGAAATAAAGTACAATGATCCAAATTGCTTCCTAGAGGTGTGCTAACCAACATAACAAGAGATGCTATAAAGGCCTTTCAAAGTACAGATATTTTACCAGTCAATTATGCTGTGCCAGTCAATTGGGCTGTGGCATTATAGACATCAACCTTGGAAAAAGAAAGTTCTTATTATTGAAGTACATATTACAACTTTTCCTCTCTGGATCCTTTTTAGAACAGAAGCTACTGATATGTACAAGGTTATTTGTCTACCTTATTATGTAGTCTCTCCTTTAAACTAAATGGCCTTCAACATGCATTCCACAAGGAACAAAAATGCTGTCATTTTTATGTTCATCCCCTTTTCAAAGATACCTCTTTCTGAATTTCTTCTAACAAAGCTTATATTCCTATTTTTCGAATCCCCAACCATCCAAAAAATGCTAACAACTATTCATATCTCAGTACCTGCCAATGTCTAGTTGTCTCTTAGGCCATCCAAAGAATACAACAAAACACACTGCTTGCTGACATAAATAGAAGATCCCACTTCACTGCTACCATCCTAAGTGATCTTAGTGTAGGGTTACAAATCTCTATCAGCTGTTAGGCTGTCTGAGCATATCGACAATAACTGTGTAGGAAAGGTTCCTTTTTCTGTTAAGTCAATTCACAAATCGTGAGAAATTCTCCATGAAGCCAGGTGAACAGGCTAAAAGAAATGAGGCAATGCAGAAAGAACTAGCTTCAAACAAGTGAGGTCCATTTGTTTGTGCAATTTCTATGTGCCTTTGGAACCTGCCTGAGCCAAGTATCTGGTATAATCTGTCTACTTGATGTACCTTGCCTTTGCTCACATTCAGACTTCAGCTTTGGAGAACAGAAATGGCTAGCTGATGATTGAAAGCTCATCTTCATGGGCACCTAGTATGTCTAAAGAGCATCAAATCCTTACAGTTCCAGGCAGCAAGTCATAAACTGTTTCTCAAACAGAAAATGGCCATCTTCCAAAGAAGGTATCAGATCCTGAAAAACTTGCTGAGGGTTGTGCCGTGGTTCTTCTACAGATTAATAGATTTTCCTGTGAGTATTCTTATTTGCTTCAGAACACTCAAATGTTGTTAGATCAACTGGACTATAAGTCCCAAGGGGAACAACAGATGGTTTTGAAGTTTGGACTCATTTCAGGTACTTTCTCTCTGGGAGATCAAGCTGAGAGGCAGTTAGTGTACAGATTAAAGTAAGATGCAAATTCCCGAAGTGTCAACCAGATGTGCCTTTCCGAGGGTTTGGAGGGAAGCAGGTTGGTAGTGTGGTAGTGATCAGACATTTCACTCTGGACTGTGGAGCTTCTGCTGCCGACCACTGGGCCCTCAGAAATTTTATAACAATATTAATTATGCCTGAAGCTTTACGAGGTTTATCACTAGCTCTCTGACCCACATCTAGAGTGTCTACTATTTCAAGATCATCTAATCCACTGTGAATAATATCATCAATTTATACATTACTTTTGATTACATGAGCAGTGTATTAATTTCTAAAGGTTAAAGGTGAATAAAGAGACTATAATTACAGCAGGACAATTAATGTAACCTGGATATACAACTGTGAAAATACTTTCTTGGGCTTGCCAGAAATACAAGATAAAATTCTTGGTGGTCCATGCACTTTTCTGATGAATACCTACAAACCAAATTGCAATCTGATTCATTAGCTGAAAGAATCAAGTTAGTTATTGTCTAAGGTGTGCTAAACCTTTGTGAGGGAGGAGGGAGGCTGGAGAGATGGCTCAGCAATTAAGAGTACTCAGTGCTCTGCCAGAGCTCCTAAGTCAGTTCCCAACACCTCCGTCAGGTGGCTCACAACCACTTGTAATGGAGCTCCTTGGAATCCCGTCCCTTTTGTAGTATCCAGACTCACATACATGTACATACATAGATGCACAGACATAAACACATATACACAAAAAATAAAAATAATATTTTAAAAGCAAATTTTAAAAACATTGATTATGGTCAAATTAAATGAATATATGATACATATCACTAAGCTGCAGCTGTACTCTTTCCTTTTTTCCTTTTTTTTTTTTTTTTTTTTTTTTTTTTGTTTCTAGATAAAACCACAGCCCTCTAAAAATCTTTTTGACAAAACACAAACCTCAAATTCTCTTGAGGATGTAGTATTCTTTATGGCTTAACAGTTGAATAAGCACTTGGTATATTGAATAGGAATGAACACACATTGTAAGTGTGGATAATACACAGGCTATGGTCCTTGAATGAATAAAAGGCAGATATTAAGGTGAGCAACATCATACAACTCTTTTTGACAATAGCTGTAATGTGACCAGCTACTTTCAATCTTACTGGTATTACTTCCCAGAAAGGATACACTACACTGTTCAATGGGATCCAAATAATACTTTCATTCATTAAGTTGCTTTTTTCCCCAACAAGGCAAGTGATTAAACAGAAAGATAGTACCAGGATGAAACTGTTGTGATTTAACCCAAGCATATAGTACTTAGGGACATGTTCCTACTATATCTTCCTCAAGAGAAACTTTAATACTGGAGACCCAGCTGGAAAAATGTCAGAAAGGAGAAAATTTTGGAAAGGTAATAGCTAGAGACCACTCTTGGTAAGGTACCTTCTGGTAAAAAATTCTCTCTTGGTTCAGCCAGTATCCTGAGAATTTCACTGGAGAGAATTAGTAGATACAATAGTTTTCATATTGTGGCATAGCTACTGTTTGCTGCCTTCATCCAAGTTGAGAGAGAGAGAGAGAGAGAGAGAGAGAGAGAGAGAGAACAAAAGGTAAAGTGTGGAAAATATTAAGAGTGAACAGTTTGAGGGAGAAAAGTGAGTGATGTCAAGTTGAATGCAGAAATAATTATTGGAGATCAAATGTCTTAAGAAATCTGTCACTTTGAACTTGGACAATAGGAGAGGTGTAAGCCCTGTTCTATGTCACCATTTTATAGACAACATCTCCAGCCGGAATATTCTGTCTCCACATAAATAAAAAATTGAGCATGTGAATTCGAGCCTGAATTCTATTACATTTATATAATTGTTAGAAATGTTAAGACTTCACTAACTGAATAGTCATATCTTTAAATTCATCAATAGTTCTTTCTGTAGACCTCATGTTCATCTCAATTATGAATCAATCACCTGCCAGTGCCCTGAACACCAAGTAAGACCCCACCCACAGCCCATCAATATTCATGAGAACCTGCCCAGCCTCCTCTCCTTTACTCTGGACTCCAGGCCCACAACCCCAGCAGAAGCCCCTTGCTCTATCAAAGGCCACACAGTACTCAGAACCCTAGAAGTCATGCCAATTTCCAGAACCCCAGGATCCCAGATACAACATTGGCACCCAAAACTCAAGAGAACCTGTAAGTTTCACAGGCTACTCAGGCCAGAAGACCAGAGAGGAATAAGAAACCAATGGAAAAAATATCAATTGAACAACAACAAACTCAGAAATTGGCAACTAAATCTATAATTACTCTAAACCAAAATGTCTAGATGCCAGTATAAAGACACAATCAACAACAGTCAGGATAATAGGTCACCACCAGAGCCCATTTATCCTACTAAAACAAACACAACAATATAACCTCAAAACTAACATTTTGAAGATGATAGATATCCTTAAATAGGAAATCAATAAATTCCTTAAACAAATCCAGGAACACACACACACAAAATGGAAGGCACTGAATAAGTCTCTTAAAGAAAGCAATATAAATAAATAAATAAACAAACAAACAAACATATGGAAGAAATGAATACAACTATTCAATACCTGAAAAAATAAATAGAAACAAACAAACAAATAAAAACATAATTTGAGGGAATCCTGGAGATAGAAAACCTAGATAAGTGAACAGGAACGCTAGATGCAAGCATAACCAACAGAGTACCAGAGCTGGAAAAGAGAATCTCAGGTGTAGAATATACAATAAAATAAATTGATACATTGTTCAAAGAAAATGTTAAATCTATAAAAATCCATAAAATCTAAAACAAATTAGAAAAGATAAAATTGAAGAATGATAGGAGTAGAAGGACAAGAATCTCAGGTCAAAGACCCAGAAAATATATTCTTTTAATGTTAGAAGAAAATTTCTTAACCTTATGAATGAAATTCTTATAAGGCACAGGACCTTACAGAATACCAAATAGATTGGACTCGAAAATAATCCCTCCCTGACAATATGATAATCAAAACTGTAAACATACAGAGCACAGAAAGGACAAAAAGTACATTATTGAATCTACTTCTCAACTGAAGGCCTTAATTGTTACTCACAAATAAGGTTATTTTCAATTCATTGGTATAGGATTTTGTATATTGATACAAAATAAATGTTATTTTGATATATTGGTATAGAATTCAAATTTAAGATTATTCTTCACACATATTATATATGTGTATGTATATATATTTTTTCTTCTCTAATATTAGGTATTATACCAATACATATCAATTATAATACAAGGCTTACTTCCAATACTTTGCTAGCTGTTTAGGATAATTAAGAATTACAAGTTAATTGTTAGTTGATCAAATAATGGTCATGTCAATTACTAGTCTATTTTTATCACAAGAATATATATCCTAAGTTTAACATAGATGAGATTCTATAGATAGATAAGGTAAAATGGTTAGATACGGTCTTCAATAACCTCAGAGACATTTAGAGTTTGACATTCAAAGATGTTTTTTATTATTTAAAGATTCTTTGACAACAAGACAAGTTAACTCCTGGCAACTCCCAGCCTACCTCAAAGAAAATGATTGGCATCAAAGAACCTCCTTATGTAGATGGCTTCAAATGTGGCAAACCAGTCACTGGGCAAAATGTCCTCATTTGTGCCACAGACAGAATTCTGCTTAAAAATAAACAAGCTTGGATGCAGGCAGAGTGGATGTCCAAACTCTGCCAAGACAGGGTAAGCAAGTCCTCAATAGTTCCTGCCTCAAAAATATGTCTTTCAGGTATAGTGGGACAGAAGGTTGAAGATATTATAGAGAGATTTGGGTGACTGTTCAGGCAGTAAACTCTCTCTGTCATTCTTTTTCATTTTGTAAGTTGCTGGGTAAAACCTTCTGGTTTACTCAAGTAATTAATTTTTATTCCTTCTCAAGTTTCTGATAATCAGATATTACAACTTTACAATTAAGCTTAGGTTTTTTTTTTAGTTATAAAAAGATGTTTTAATTAATAGAGAATAGATGTGATAGATATTAATTTACATTCAGAATTTTAGACTCATCAAGATATGAAAGATATTTTATTCAAGGATGCCAAATTCAAATAGTCAAAACATTATGGATATAACATTTATATAATTCCTGATTATTTTATGGTTCTTCTGGTTGTATGTAGTTTATTTTATTTATGTGTAATAATATGAATATAAATGTAAAAAATGAAAAAAATAAATAAAGATTTTAAAAAGTATAAAAATGAATCTTGCAAAGAAAGCTGCCAAGAAAAAACACCAAGTATTATATAAAGGCAGACATATTAGAAGTATACATGATTTCTCAACAGAGATTCTAAAAGAAAGAAGGGCCTAGACAGATGTACTGCAGATTCTCAGAGATCACAGATGCCATCCCAGACTACTATAAGCAGAAAATAATTTCAGTCACTATAGATAGGGAAAACATGATATTCCATGACAAAGTCAAATTTAAGCAGTATCTACCTACAAATCTAGCCCTACAGAAGTTAACCTCCTAAACAAGGAAGTTAACTAAACCCATAAAAATACAGGCAATATACATTCTCACAACAAGACAAACAAAAGAACGGAAGCACACACACAAACACTTCCACACAACCACCTACAATAAAATAACAGTAATTAGCAAGTATTAGTTAGTAATATCTCTATCAATGGACTTCACTCCCAAATAAAAAGACATGGGGAAGGAAAAGAGAGACATCATTTAGTCTACCCTTGTTTTCTTTCCAAATAAGACAAATAATAACTTGTAACTAACTTTCATTGATCATAACCTTCTATTGCCCAAGAAAGCAACCAAAAACTTACCTAACTCCCTTAAAGGAAATGGGGCATCATTAAGGTTTCTTCTGGCTGATTTGGAATGAATAATACATAGTAGGACCTCAAATAAAATAGGGGAAATGGTTAAACAAGCTAGAAATCACATTTGTGATCCAGTCTCTAAATGTTGAGAAATTCCAAGCTTAGTAAGAGTCCTGTGTGGGACAATCAGAAATACTGGACCAATTGGGATTGGAAGAGTTCTTTGAAAGTGTCCTGAAAGCTATCTTGTTCTGATGAGGAACAGCAATTGAAGCACTTGATGCTGGAACGTGAAGGATACAGGATGTCAGTGTCCAGCATGCTGAGAGGAATGCATCCTGCTTAGGTTTGGATATAGGGATTGAAAAGAAAGAAGGGGGTAATATAGAAACATATAGGGAAGTTAAAACAAAAAGTAGATTAGTGTATCTACTCCTCAACTTAATGCCTTAATTGCCACACACAAGGTTATTTTCAGTTCACTGGTATAAAATTTTATATAGAGAGGTAAAATGAGATTAATTTTAGATACAGAGGTATAGAATTCAAATGTAAGTTTATTCTTCACAATATATATACTCTAATAAGAGATATTGTACCCATATAACTGAATTGTAATACAGGATTTACTTCTAATACTTAGAAAGTGCTATTGCAGACTGTTTTGATAAATAAATTATACAAGTTAATTGTTAGCTGATCAAGTCATGCTCAAGTCAATCACTAGTATACTTTGATCAAAAGAATATACAGTTCAGGTGTGACAGATAGATATGATTCTGTAGAAAAATAAGGTAGTATTGTTAGATAAGGTCTTCAGAAGCCTCAGAGACATGCAGAATATGTCATTTTAAAATATTTTTACTATTTTAAAGGTTCACTGACAATGAGACAGGTTAACTCCTGGAAACACCCCAGCCTACCTTAAAGAGTTTGATGAGCATCAAAGAAGCTCCTTATGGAGATAGCTTCAAATGTGGTAAACTAGCCACTGAGAAAAATGTCCTCATTTCTACCACAGACAGAATTCTGCCAAAAAAAAGGGCAAGCTTGGATGTAGGCAGAGTCCATGTCCAAACTCTACCAAAACAGGGTGAGCAAGTCATCAACAGTTCCTGTCTCACAAATATGTTTGCTGGATGTATTGGGCCAGAAGGCTGAAGAAGATGCTCCAACATAATAGAGAGTTTTGGGTGACTATCCAGGTAGAAAACTGTCTCTGTCATCTTCTCATTTGGAAAGGTACTAGCCTGTACTCCCGGCATACTCAGGTAATCAAGTTTATTCCTTCTCAAGTCTCTGATGGAGTTGACTTAGTTTTACAATGAAGCTTAGTTGTTTATGAGTTAAGATGGCTTTTAGGTCTAGATAGATGTTTTAAGTTGATGATGACAAAATGTTATGGAGATTGATTTACATTCAGAAGTTTAGATGCACCAAGACAGGAAATATGTTTTCTTCAAGGTTGTCCAATACAAATAGCCAAAACACTAAGAATGTAACATTTATATAATTCCTGATTGTTTCATGGCTATTCTCTCTATAGGCAGTTTATTGTATATATGTGGAAAAATGTAAATGTATATGTAAAAAAAGACATGGGAAAAGACAGAATGGATGCAAAAACAGAATCTATCCTTCAGCTGCATACATGAAACACAACTGAACATCAAAGATAGATGTTGCCTCAGAATAAAGAGTTCTAAAAATATTTTCCAAGAAAATGGACGCAAGAAACAAGCTGGTATAGCCATTCTAATATTTAACAAGATAGACTTCCAATCACAATTAATCAAAAGAGATGGAGAAAAACATTTCATACTCATTAAAGGTAAAATCCACCAAGATGATCTCTTAATTCTGAGCATTTGTGCCCCCAAATCATGGGCACCTACATTTATAAAAGAAACATTACTAAAACTTAATAATAAGAGATTTCAATACCACACTCTCACTAATGAACAGGCCATCCAAACAAAACTAAACAGAAAAATAAAAATGCTAACAGATGTATGACTCAAATGTATCTAACAAATATCTACAGAACATTTCACTCAAACAGAAAAGAATATGATTTTTTTTCTCAGTATCTCATGAAACTTTCTCAAAAACTGACTTCTGTAGAAGAATTTTAATCCACCAACATGGCTACTATGGCAAGGAATCAGATCCAAAGTTCTAGGTTTGTGTGATCTCACTGGAATATATTTGCACACCTCTAATCCCAGATAATGACATCTAACAAATAAAGTGACGAATTCAAGAAAGATTTGATAGAATGAGTCAGAGATAGGGTATGTCTGACTTTCTTGAGAGAAGAAGAAGAAGAAGAAGAAGAAGAAGAAGAAGAAGAAGAAGAAG
>OU015742.1:160938133-160967570 GCA_907169655.1 Acomys percivali | reverse complement strand
AGAAGAAGAAGAAGAAGAAGAAGAAGAAGAAGAAGAAGAAGAAGAAGAAGAAGAAGAGAAGAAGAGGAAGAAGAAGAAGAAAAGCATAGGGAGGGAGGGATGGAGGGAGGGAGGGAGGGAGGGAGGGAGGGAGGGGGGCTATTTAAGAGCAACACAGAGAGAATGAGACATAGTACAGTACAACGGAGAAGAATACAGTACAGGAATACAGAGACTTCATGATGATAGTATAGCAGAGTTAGGGAGTACAGTACAGTTCAGTGCAGTTCAAATGAGTGCACTTGAGGTCATGCATTTCAGTGGCAGTTTTCCCAAGAGGAGCAATTAGTTGAGAACCAGAGAGAATCCAATTTGAATCAATCGATTGAAGAGGAGTTTTGAGCCAGATCACCTGAGTTGAATCAGCCAGCCAGAGTTCAGAAATAAGCAGAAAAGGTGAGTTTATTGAGCAGGAACTCTTGGAGGCTGAAACCTGAAGCCTTTGAGGTCTAGGATTGAAGAAGATTATATTGTATGGAGGCTAGATGTTTCCAGATCTAGGCCTAGATAAAAATACTCTGGTATCACTCCAAGCTATGTATTCGTAAAGCTTGAGTACAGCTCTCATCTCATCCCCTCCTTAGAGGAAATTTAAAACAACATTAACAGACTTCATAATAAGTCGTAAAGCAAGTTTATAGCTCCTGTAATCCTATCATACCACTGTGGATTAAAGCTGGGTTTCAAAAAGTAAACAACAGAAAGTCTACAAACTCATGGAAACAAAACAACTCTCTACTGAATGATTGCCACTTCAAAGTTGAAATAAAAAGAGAAATGAAAGACTTCCTAGAATCAGTGAAATGCACAGCATACTCAAATTTATGGGACACAGTAAAAACAGTGCTAAGAAGAAAGTTCATAGTTACAAAGAAGGAAGCTATCTTAAATGAGTCTGCTAGCCATGGCAACAAGGGCATGGAGAGGGAGCACAATAGGTTTTAGTTTTACACTGATCTGTAATTCAAGTACTTGAACTTATTTAAGTAGGCTTTCTTTTTACTTTAAAATGACTACGTATATATTCAAAATGACAATTTCTTATTGTAGAATATCAAATACAAAATTCTTAAATTAATCTTCATGATAACATAATGGGTTACTTTACTGCGATCTTCCTTCTGCCCTTCCATCTTTTGGGGGGAGTTGGGATTTATAATTCCTTAAAATTTATGCTCTTAAATGTTTTTATTGGTTTTAAACAGATAAGACATGTTTGAGTGAATCAATTCTGTTAAAATGCATATAATTTAGATGCTTTGATAAGTCAGGAAAATAAATGACCAGTATATGTCATCTACAGAATAAACAAGATGTTTAAAAGCCTGAAGTCTTTAAACAACTGTAAATTTGAGGCCAATGTAACAATATGAGTAATTTTCAATAATTTGATATAATATTGAATTCTTAGATATGTTTTTATCTTATATTCATTTACATTTCAACAATGTGCATTGACTTTATGTTTTTATTCATTGACTGTCTCTTTTATTACATAATTAGATGATATTACTTGAATAGAGAGATACTGTATATATTTTCTCCACATATTGATTCAGAAAAACCACCAAGATTTTTCTACAAATGTGTTTTTCAGAATGATAACTGACCAGAACATTTTTAAGGCTCTTCTGGTTTACAGTATTTTCCTGTGCAAGCATTGTTGATTTAAGGGCTTGGGAGGGAACTCAGCCAGTGAAGAATGTACCCTACAATCACAAGCATGAGGACCTGAGCTTGATTCCCATAACTCACAGGTTTGATTCCAGGAACTCATATAAAAAGGCTAAGTGTGTACCAAAGGTTTGTCATCCCAGTGCTCTAAAGCTGGAGACAGAAATATCCTTTAGAACAGTCTTTCTGAACATGTGGGTTGCAACCCAAAGGTGTTACATACCAGATATACTGCATATCAGATATTTCCATTATAATTCATAACAGTAGCAAAATTAAAGTTATGAAGTAGAAGTGAAATAATTTTATGTGGGGGGTCACCACAACATGAGGAACTGTATTAAAAGCACAACATAGGAAAGTTGAGAACCACTTCCCTAAAGGTTCACTGTGCAGACAGATTAGACTAGTTCCAGGCCAGTGAGAGACCAAGTCTCAAATAATCAGTGGATGATGCCTTAGGAATAATGTCAGTCATCATTCTTTATCTTCATGTATATACATGTGTATCCACATCTGCCCACTCATGTTCAACTATGTACACATGAACATTCATATCAAAAATTAGTGAATCAATATAACAAATCAACACGAAATAAGTTATTTTGATGTATAAAAAAGTGATTTGGCAAGGTCGTGGCGAGCAGTGTGGACCGTGTTTGGAAGCTCCAGTGAACAATTCAGGGACTTGCACAGATTTCTGAGCCAGGAACACCAAGGTCCTGACACCACGGCAGCAAAGTTGCTCCACGGTTCGGAGGGACCAGGGTGCGAAGGACCTGTGTGCCCCTGCACATGGGAGGAGCGTGGATTTTCTTGGATCAGAGCAGCAGTGGCAGAGGCAGGAGCAGCAGCAGCGGCACCAGTGGAACCAGCGTCAGCAGCGGCAGTGGCTGAAGTTTGCAGCTCAGAGCCTTCCAGTGGAGGCGATTAGTGTGGTGGCCGGTGGGAGTTGCTGCGGGAGAGGGGACTCTGGACAGGATTTGGGTCCCGTGGTGCCTTGTGACCCAAACTGGACTCGGCAGACAGTTCAGCCCCAGAGTCCCAGGTTCAGCGCAGTGCGCAGTGCTGTGGAGACACTGGCTCAGTGCAGCAAGCAATTCGGCCCGAGGCACCAGCTCAGAGCAGCCACAGCTCCCCTGCTGTGACGCAGGCTGGGTGGAGCGCTCAGTTCTACCTTAGGCACCAGCTCATCTCAACGAGCAATTCTGCCTGAGATATTAGTTCAGCTCAGCGGGCAGTTATGGGGAGCTGACACAGGCTGAGGTCAGCATGCAGATTGAGCCTAGAGGTCCTAGTTGGATGTGCCAGGAAGATTAGGCCCAGAGACTCTTAGCTGAGCTGTGCACACAGGCTCGGCGGCACCAAGACTCTGGCTGGAATATCCACGCAGTATAGGCCCAGAGTGCTGGGTTGAATTCAGTGTGCAGTGTGGGTCCAGAGTCCCTGGCTAAGCTCGGTGCACAATTCCACCCCAGAGACTCAGGTGGAGCTTGGCGTGCAGTTTAGGGCCAGAGTACCTAATTGTTGTTGGCAGAGAGTTGGGCCCAGAGACTCTAGTGGAGTTTTTGGCAAAGTCCTGGCTCTAAGACTCTGGTTGGACACAGTGTGCAGTTTGAATCAAGAATTCCTGGCTGAGCTTGGTGGACAGTTTGGGCCCTGAGTCAATAAGTGACCACAGCATGCACTTTGGGCCAAAAGCCCCTAGCTGAGCTTGGTGCACAGTCCCAGCCCAAATAATTCTGGGCTGTGTGCATTTTGGGCCCAGAATACCTAGCTGAGCTCAGCAGACGGTTCAGGCCCTGAGATTCTAGCTGAACTCAGTGGGTGGTTCGGGCCCAGTGTCCCTGGCTGGACTTGGCAGGGAACCCAGAAGGCTGTGGATACCTTGGCCTGACCCAACACTCATTCAGAGACCCAGAACAATTGCAGGACCCACAGCACATGGGAACTGAGACTGACTGGCTGTGAGAGTCCAAAACGACAGGGCTAACCTCCTGCCAACCACACCAGTGAAGTATCAGAGCTTAGAGCCTACATAAATTATGAGAAAACAAGTGAATCTATCATCAGACTCACTCCATCCAACTCTGGAAGCTACCCAAATAAAACAAAGATGTCAAGATGTCTACAGGACAGCGTAAAAGCATACGCAAGAAACCCCAAAACAACATGGCGTCTCCAGTTTCCAGCTATCCCAAAGAAAACAACCCAGAGAACTCAAATACAATGGAAATACAAGAAAATGACCTCAAATCCTTAGTAATGAGGATATTAATGGAGGAAACAAATAAAATTCGTAATCAAATGCAGGAAGACGCAGCCAAACAGGTGAGAGACATAAAAGAAGCACATAGAGTAGAACTGGAAAATTTTCAGGAAAATGCAAACAACCAGATGAAAGAAAGAAATAAAACGGTTCAAGCTCTGAAGACCTATAAAGAGGCAATGGAAGAAACTCAGGAATATACAAACAATCAGATGAAAGAAATAAAAAAATCAGTTCAAGATCTGAAGACAAAAATGGATTCAATGATAAACACACAGACAGAAGAAAAACAAGAAAGTGAGACCTCAGAGAAGAAGGCAAGCAACACAGAGGTGAGCTTTTCTAACAGAATTCAAGAGATGGAAGAACACATCTCGAGTCTAGAAGATACAATCACAGATCTTGAAGCAACCATTAAAGAAAATGCCAAATCTGGAAAACTCCTGACACAAAACATCCAAGAAATCAAGGACACCACGAAAAGAAGAAATCTGAGGATAATAGGCTTTGAAGAAAGAGAAGATATCAGACTCCAAGGCACAGAAACTATTCTCAACAAAATCATAGAATAAAATTTCCCCAACCTAAAGAAAGAGATGCCTATAAACATACAAGAGGCCCACAGAACACCAAATAGAATTGACCAGAAAAGGAAAACTGCCCATTACATAATAATCAAAACACCAAACATACAAAACAAAGAAAAAATATTAAAAGCTGCAAGGGAAAAGGGCCAAATAACACTTATTGGCAAACCTATCAGAATTACACCCGATTTCTTAGCAGACACCAAAAAAGCTAGAAGGGACTGGACAGAGATCCTGCAAACCCTAAGAGACCACAGATGCCAGGCCAGACTACTTCAATCAGCAAAAATATCAATAAACATTGATGGAGAAAACAAAATATTCCATGACAAAAACAAATTCAAACAGAACCTATCCACAAATCCAGCTTTACAGAAGGTACTAGAAGGAAAACTCCATCCCAAAGGGGCAAGCTACAACCAAAACTACTCAGGAAATAGATAACTATACCATGGCAAAAACACAACTACACAAACACTCGATTGGAAACAACATCAAAATTAAGACTCTTAACAGTCACTGGTCGTTAATATCTCTCAACATCAATGGTCTCAATTCTCCAATAAAAAGACACAGACTAACTGAATGGGTGCATAAACAAGATCCAACATTCTTCTGCATTCAAGAAACACATCTCACCTACAATGATAGGCATTACCTAGGGTAAAAGGTTGGAAAAAATATTCCAAGCAAATGGTCACAAGAAGCAAGCAGGCGTAGCCATTTTAATATCAAACAAGATAGACTTTCAACCAAAATTAATCAAAAGGGATGCAGAAGGACACTTCATACTCATCAAAGGTAAAGTTAACCAAGATGACATCACAATTCTGAACATCTATGCTCCCAATACAAGGGCACCCACATTTGTAAAAGGTCTGCTAAAAAAGCTTAAACCACACATCGATCACCACACAATAATAGTGGGAGACTTCAACACCCCACTCTCACTGAAGGATAAGTCATTGAAACAGAAACTAAGCCAAGAAATAACATCATTAACCAATGCCATGGGCCAAATGGATCTAACATATCTATAGAACCTTTCACCCAAACAGGAAAGAATATACCTTCTTCTCTGCACCCCATGGAACCTTCTCCAAAATTGATCACATCGTAGGTCACAAAGCAGGCTTCAACAGATACAAGAGGATTGAAATAATACCTTGTATCCTATCAGATTACCATGCTCTTAGGCTGCAATTCAACAACAACAGAAACAACAAAAAGCCTACACTGTACATGGAAACTAAACAACTCTCTGCTAAATGACACATGGGTCAGGGAAGAAATAAAGAAAGAAATCAAGGAGTTTCTGAAATTCAATGAAAATGAAGGAACAACGTACCCAAATTTGTGGGATACGTTGAAAGCAGTGTTAAGAGGAAAACTCATAGCACTAAGTGCCTTTAAAAAGAAATTGGAAACATTGCACATAAGCATCTTAACGACACAACTGGAAGCCCTAGTAAAAAAAAGAAGCAGAAACACCCAAAAGGAGTAGACGTCTGGAAATAATGAAACTCAGGGCTGAAATTAACAAATTAGAAACTAAGAAAACAGTCCAAAGAATCAACAAAACCAAGAGTTGGTTCTTTGAGAAAATCGACAAGATAGACAGACCGTTAGCCAAACTAACTAAAAGGCAGAGGGACAGTATTGAAATCAACAAAATCAGAAATGAAAAGGGAGACATAACAACAGACACTAAAGAAATACAAAGAATCATAAGATCCTACTTTGAAGGTATATATGCCACAAAATTTGAAAATCTAAGGGAAATGGACGATTTTCTTGATCAATTTCACTTGCCAAAGTTGAGTGAAGAACAGATAAACAAGCTAAATAGTCCCATTTCCCCTACAGAACTAGAAGCAAAAAAAAGCCCAGAGCCAGATGGTTTCAGTGCAGAATTCTACTAGACCTTCAAGGGGAGCTAATACTGATATTCTTTTGCTTTGTTTTGTTTTGTTTTGTTTTTGTTTTTGTTTTTTTCACCTTAAGAAAATCAATAGCTTTATTTTTCCTCCATACAGAGCAGTTATGGTAGGTCACTCTACATTTCTTCAGTATAGAGTATACAAATATACATGGAATACCTTAAGGAAATCAATAGCTTTATTTTTCCTCAATACACAATTAGAAAATTAGTTGGAGAAGAGATTTTGTGAAGTAGAGTAGAATATGTACAAATCCCGGGGTGTTCAGGAGGGAAGCTCGGCTGCCTAGAGCCTGTCCAGCAGCGGGGAGGCCAGGTCTTTGATGGTTTTAGAGTTCAGCTGAGGGATCGTGCTGATCTTCAGAAGTTGGCTGCTGGCGTACTTGTTCTTGACAGCCATGAACTTGGTGAGGTTCTCCTTGACTTTCACCACGTTCTTGGCCATGTGCTGCATGACTTCCAGGAGCTCACTCTCCATGTACCCTGTGTAAAACTGCTGCTTTAAATTCCATTTCCCTTGGCCCAGCACCTTCTGAGTCAGGCAGGAAGCGGCGGCTGCAACCTGCGAAGGGTGATAATGCACCGTATCATAGTCCGCGAGAGTCAGCTCCATCAGATACTTGGCTAAAGTGTGCTGTTCCACGTCAACCTCTTCGGCTTTTGAGGCTCGCCGTAGGAAGTGGAGTGGCAAAGGCCGGCCCAACTCGAACTTCAGCTCTTTCAAAATCAGGGTCTCCATTTCTCGGAATTGGGAACTGGTGTAAGCATTGCCTGTGATATAAACAAAGTCTTCGATATTTGGAGGACACATCTCCTCATATTTGGAAGCCAAAAGCAGAGCTGTGATCCCAACCAGCTGCAGCTTCTGCCGGCAGACCGGCTGAGCCTGTAGGAACCGGTCCATGACAGCGACACACATGTACAGAGTTTCCTGCAGAAGTTCGAACTTGGAATGGACCTGGACCAGCCAGTCCACCAGGATTGCGCGCATACGGCCATTTATTTCCCTTCCATCCAGGAAGTGTGGGTTGATAGACTGCAGGAGCTCAAGCTGCCTGAAATATTGATAGATGTCCTTCACATAGTCACTGCAGAGCTGAGGGCTCCCGCCATCCTCGTTGTCTATGTCCTCAATCTTGCAGAGCAAAGCATCAGAGAAAGCTTGGCAGAGACTCTCCTCCTTCATGGAGACATCTTCAGGGGCAGGCAAAGGGTCCTTCAGAGCCAGCGTCTCCATCTGCACTAGCTTCACAGAAGCTGTAGGTTTCGGCTGTTTGCTGACATTTGTCACTTTGGCGAGCTGAACCGGTGCTTTGGTGCTCTGAGGTTTCTTGGCCACAAAACTGCCCTCCAAATAGTCACATGGCTCTTAGCTTTAGGATTAACTTCTGTGTCAATAGTCTTCAAATCAATGGACACCCTCGGGCGTCGGAGCAGCACCATGAGGGCTGCCCTGGGAAGAGCCGACGAGGCGCAGCCACCGGGGTCCCCAGCACCGTTTAATACTGATATTCTTCAAGCTACTCCAAAGGATAGAAATGGATGGAACATTACCAAATTCATTCTTTGAGATCATAGTCACATTGATACCTAAGCCTCACAAAGACTCAACAAAGAAAGAGAATTTCAGACCAATTTCTCTTATGAACATCGATGCAAAAATACTAAATAAAATTCTTGCAAAACGAATACAAGAACACATAAAGGATATCATTCATCATGACCAAGTAGGCTTCATTCCAGGCATGCAGGGATGGTTTAATATACGGAAATCCATCAATGTAATCCACATATAAACAAACTGAAAATAAAAAACCAGATGATCATCTCTTTAGATGCAGAGAAAGCATTTGATAAAATCCAACATCCATTCATGTTTAAAGTTTTAGAGAGATAGGGGATACAAGACACTTTCATCAACACAATAAAGGCTATATACAGCAAGCCAATAACCAAAATCAAAGTAAATGGTGAGATACTCAAGGAAATTCCTCTAAAATTGGGAACAAGGCAAGGCTGCCCACTCTCTCCATATCTCTTCAATATAGTACTCGAAGTTCTAGCCAGAGCAATAAGACAACAAAAGGAGATCAAGGGTATCCAAATGGGAAAGGAGGAAGTCAAACTGTCCCTATTTGCAGATGATATGATAGTGTACATAAGTGACCCTCAAAATTCCACCAGAGAACTCCTACAGCTGATAAATACCTTCAGTAAATTGGCTGGATACAAAATTAACTAAAAAAAGTCTGTAGCCTTCCTATACACAAATGACAAGCTTGCAGAGGAAGAAATTAGGAAAGCCACACCCTTCACATTAGTCACAAGCAATATAAAATATTTAGGAGTTACTCTAACTAAGCAAGTGAAGAACTTGTTTGAAAAAAATTTCAAAACTCTGAAGAAGGAGATTGAAGATGACATGAGAATATGGAAGGGTCTTCCTTGCTTATGGATCGGGAGAATTAACATAGTAAAAATGGCCATCCTACCAAAAGCAATCTACAGAATCAATGCAATCCCTATCAAAATACCTACACAATTTTTTAAAGACATTGAATGTTCAATTCTGAACTTCATATGGAAAAACAAAAATCCCAGAATAGCTAAAACAATCTTGTACAATAAAAGGTGCTCCAGAGGAATCTCCATACCGGATCTCAAACTGTACTATAAAGCAATAGTAATTAAAACAGCATGGTACTGGCACAGCAGCAGGCTGGTTGATCAGTGGAATCGAATTGAAGACCCAGATATGAATCCACACACATATGGTCACTTGATTTTTGACAAAGAAGCCAAATCTATTCAATGGAAAAAGGATAGCATCTTCAACAAATGGTGCTGGTCTAACTGGAGGTCTATGTGTAAAAATAATGCAACTGGACACATATTTTTCACCTTGTACAAAACTCAAATCCAAGTGGATTAAAGACCTCAACATAAAACCAGAGACACTAAGTCAGTTAGAAGAAAAAGTGGGGAAGTGCCTGGAACATATTGGCACAGGAGAAAACTTCCTGAACGGAACATATTGGCACAGGAGAAAACTTCCTGAACAGAACACCAACAACCCAGGCCTTAATGTCAACAATTAATAAATGGGAACTCATGAGGCTGAGAAGCTTCTGTAAGTCTGGAGACACTGTCAAGAGATGAAAGCGACAGCCTACAGACTGGGAAAAGATCTTCACCAACCTTACATCTGACAAAGGTCTAATTTCCAAAATACAGAAAGAACTCAAGAAATTAAACACCACCAAACCAAATAGCCCAATTGAGAAATGGGGCTTGGAACTAAACAGAGAATTCTCAACAGAAGAATATCAAATGTCTGAGAAACACTTAAAGAAATGCTCACCCTCCTTAGTCATCAGGGAAATGCAAATCAAAACAACTCTCAGAGTCCATTTTACACCCATCAGAATGGCTAAGATCAAAAACTCAAGCGACACCACATGCTGGCGAGGATGTGGGGAGAGAGGAACACTCCTTCATTGCTGGTAGGAATGCAAACTAGTACAGCCACTTTGGAAATCTATCTGGTGCTATCTCAGAAAACTGGGAATAGGGCTTCCTAAAGACCCAGCTATTCCACTCCTTGGAATATACCCAGAAGATGCTCCAGCACACAAGAAAATTTGCTCAACCATGTTCATAGCAGCCTTATTCATAATAGCCAGATCATGGAAACAGCCTAAGTGTCCCTCAGTAGAAGAATGGATAAAGAAACTGTGGTACATATACACGATGGAATACTACTTGGCTATAAAAAACAAGGAATTCCCGAAATTTGTGGATGAATGGATTGAGCTAGAATTGATCATAATGAGTGAGTTAACCCAGAAGCAGAAAAACTCAAATGGTATATACTCACTTATATCTGCATACTAGCCCAAGGGGCATGTTTCACAAAAGCCTTCCCTTACCAGGAAACTGGGACAGAGGGGAGGACATCCTATTGGAACTTTAGATGAGAGAATCATGGGAGAATAGCAAAGTAGAAGGATCCAGAGGGTCCTAGAAACCTCCAAGTAGAATATTTTGATAGGCAGATTTGGGCCCAGGGGTCCAGCTCAAACTAAGGCACTAGCCAAGACAATAGAGGCGGTAAACTTTAAACCCCTACCCAGATCTAGCCAATGGGCAGAGCATTCTCCACAGTTGAGTGGAGAGTGGGATATATCTTTCTCACGTACTCTGGTGCCTCATATTTGACCATGTCCCCTGGAGGGGGAGACCTGGTGGCACTCAGAGGAAAGAGAGCAGGTTACCAAGAAGAGACTTGATACCCTATGAGCATATACAGGGGGAGGTAATCCCCCTTGTCACAGTCATAGGGAGGGGAATAAGGGGAAAATGGGAGGAAGGGAAGAATGGGAGGATACAAGGGATGGGATAACCATTGAGATGTAACAAGAATAAATTAATATAAATAAATAAATAAATAAAATAAATAAAAGGTTAAAAAAGTGATTTGATGAAGTTTACTATTGGTTGTTTTTGTGTTGTCAATAGGAGGTCAGTATTTTAACACGAAAGAAATATGCTTAGTCAGACAATGCTATAATTTTCTCCTTTGGATATTGTCCACCAAATAAAGAAGTTTCACTAATATGGTACTATTCTCGGTTGTTGAAAATGAAATCTTATAATACACTAAATTATGTTATCATTTTTAATATTTTTGAACATTTTCACCTTATAGAAGAAAACTTACAACTTTGACATTCCATCTTAAAGTAAGATATTCAATATAGATTATGAGGACCATAATAAAACAATTACTTGAAAATCAGATTAAACCTAGAATGTAATGGGGTGAAGACAGTTGTATTGAACTCACAAGCATTTGTAGCAAAAGCATAAACTAGTTAAAAATAGGACAGTGTGATGGTTAATCTCTCTGCTTAATCTAAAGAGATTAAGAGTTACCTCCAAGAGGAGCATTCAAGTGCACCAATGGGAGATTATGTAGATGTGGTTAGCCTGTGACCATGCACCGAGGAATTATTTCGGTAAGGATAACTGATGTGGGAAGATTCAACCTAAAACTGGAAATCCACACTGTTAGAGTTTAGGTCTGGAACTGCATAAAAGGGAAAAGTAGCTGAGAATGAACATTAAGTCCTTTTAGCTTCCAGACTTTGGATACAATGAAATCCCTCCCAACTTCCTGACTTTAGATAGAATGTAATTCTGCCTTGTTGACTGTACCCTGGAATTGTGAGCAAAAATGACTATCCTTTTGCTCAAGCTCCTTGGATCAGGGCATTGTATCACAAGAGAAAATTAACCCAAATAGACAGGGTATGGATGGTAGAAAAGCCTATCTGCACACTTTACACTCTTAATTTTCTGTAAAGCGCAAGTTCCTATAGCTGAAGTGTGATTTTTATACCTTTATTATAAATTGTTGTTAAGTTCGGTAATTCTAGACTTCAGCTCAGTTCTAGTTGAAAGTGGTTTTCAACAAAGTACATTGGAAAACATGATGGGCCTGAGGTGGTATTTTTGTCTATAGACAATCCCATACAATGAAATATAGTACGTACATGTGGTATTTACTTAAAATGAATGTAAGGAAAAAGCTAAAATAATGCTTACTTCTGTTAATGTAAGAAATATCTGGGGGACATTTTATGGAATTTATAATATATCCCACTTTTTATCTGTACCCTGGTAACTATATTAAGTTTTAAAAAAATATTTGCATTTATTTGTGTGTATTAAATTCCATGAAGATTTTAAAATGTGGAATGTAAAACTTAAAATAATTATAACAAAACTTCACATTTATTGAAATTGGATAACAGAAGATGTGGGGCTTTATACTCTTAGATATTTGATGTACATACTTTGTGATATAAGCTTTCCATTACACTGCCTTCATTTAATATGTTGTGTTTTCATTTCCATTCAGCTCTAGTATTTTTTTCTTATATTTTCTTCCTGATTGTTTCCTTGGCCCCATCATTATTCAATAGTGTTGTTTAGTTCCCCTGAGTTTGTCTACTTTACGCACTTGATATTTTGTTGACACTTAGCTCTGTTCCGTTAGAGTTAGAGAATGTAGTATGCTATTTCAATTTTCTATGTTTCTTGAGACTTGCTTTGTGTCCTACTATGTGATTGATTTTGGAGAAAGCTCCATGACATACTGAGAAGAATCGTTACTCTTTAGAGTTTGGATGGAAATTTCTGTAGATATTTTTTAGGTCCGTTTGGCTTATTCTCTCATTTAACTCCATGGCTCTTCTATGGATTACTTTTCTAGATGTCTTGTCCATTGGTATGAGTGGGGCATTGAAGTCACTGACTATCACAATGTTAGCATGAATCTATGGTTTTAGAGTGACTAGTTTTTCAATTTAATAATATAAAATTCTTTGTGTGGATTTTTCTTTTAAAGAATATGAAGTGTCCTTTCTATTTCTTCTGACTCATTTTAGGTTGAAGTTCTTTTGTCAAATATTAAAGCTATGATAGTAGGGATCCAAGGAAGCCTGAGTGAATGACTATTATTAATATGGGTCTGCCATATCAAGGACTCCAGGACCTCAACCCCAGGGAAGTAGTGAAGACTGACCAGGGTGAGGCTCAGTAGGATGACAAAGTTTACTTAAGAGCCTGAGTCTGAGTCTTCATGTAGAATTAATCAGTGTGTGCAGAGCCTAGCAACTGCTGACTCCTCCTCCTACAAGTTTACAGTCCACCATTACTACCTGCAGAGATCTCTTACAGTAACTAGGTAAAGCTTGCCTTTGGGATGTAACCGATAAATATACTGAGGTTCTAGGTAGCCGAACCTTATCTAATGATCTCTGTTCTACCTTCTTCCCATCTCTGCCTCTAGCCCAGGTTCCAGGACACAAGCCATGCAGATAGAAGCATGTAACTGCTTGTTTCTTGGTTTGATTTACTTCAAATCTCCCTTTCCATCCTTTCATTGTAAAAGGGTGGTATCTATTGTTGGCGATCAGATGCGTTTCTTTAAGGCAGAAAAACAATCCTGTGGTTTTTTTGGGGAGGGGTGCAGGAAATTGAAGCCAGTAATATTAGTAATAATTGGAATAAAAAAAAGTTTTGTATTATTTTCTGTTATTTTGTTAAAGTGGTATTCTTTTTCTTCATCTCATCTCTTTTCATTAACTGTTCCAATATTACTTGTTTGTTTCCTGTGGCTGTTTGGGTATGTTTATCCTTCGTTCTTTAATAAAACAGTGCCTTCTAGTATCGTGTGTGTGTGTGTGTGTGTGTGTGTGTGTGTGTGTGTGTGTGTGTATGCTACCATGGATCAAATCCAGGCCTTTGTGCCAGTTAGGTGACTATTCTACACAAAATAGTCTGTGTTTTGTTTATTTTCTTTCTTATTAAATTATCAATAACACAAGTAGGAAAGTGATCAATATATCCAAAGTACTGATTCTATATGCTTTAAAAATTCTAAATTTTCTAGAATCGAAACAAAAAGTTCCCATGTTAAAAGCTGGTAACATCTGAAATTAATTTGAGTTTCTTCTTTGTTGTTATAGTGGGAGCCATTTTATTTCCTTCTCTTCTTGGGTATATCACAGGCAAGGAGGACAGCGTGGCAGAATTTTTCACAGACCTACAGTGGACAAATGGAGGGAAGTTTTTTAAGGCCAACTGGTTACATCAGGAGAAATGCAGCCTCTAGCTCTGTGCTTCCTGATACCCAGGAAGCGGGAAGAATAACTTACTCTGAAAGATAATAGAAACTTAAGTGTGTTAAGTCCCATTCAAGTAGCCTCACCTGGAGATGCCACTAAGGAAGCCTTCTGCATGCAGAGCATACTTCAGAGAAGTGAACACCAAAAACCAAGTACAAAAAAGATACTGAAATTTAGGCCAGAAGCTCTAAGAGATTGACATATTTAAAACTTAAGTAGAAATTGGAAGTTTGTGTGCAGAGAAGAAAGGAAGAAAAGAATAAATGAGGCAGGAAGGATAGATGGGAGGGAGGGAGGGAAAGAGGGAAGAAGGGAGGAAGGAAGGAAGAAAATGGGAAGAAAGAAAAATTATCAAAATAGTATTTCCTAGTTTTAGCTCTGGACTAAAACAAAAAATAATTTTTAGAACAGTAAGGGCAATGCATAACACAATGCAGAAACCAAACATTAAGTGACCACCTCACTTCACTTTTCAAGAAAAGTTCGAAAAAAAAAATAAAAAGAAAAAGAAAAGTTCGAGGAGGAAATAAGAGAAGGATTCTAGAAATGAGTAATTTGGGTGGAAAAGATGTAAAATGCTGCATGCTACAAATTATATTTTCCTTTATATTATTTCAGAACCAGGAAAATCCTTTTTATCCAAGTACGAGAGATGGATCCACACAACACTGCACAACTTGCTTACATGCTGCTGCTGCAGCCATTCACCTGCATTATGACACCCATAAGGAAATCCCCACAGTTTGCAAACAGAAGACAGGACCTAAGAAATTACTGAAGTCTGTTACTGAAAACCAAGCCCTCACAGACACAAACTCTCTTTTAACAGGAAAATAATTAGCACTTTTCTATTACACTTTTTTTTTTTTCAGCAAAGGAGTCAGGAAGCACACTGTAGTGCGCACATGCCTGACGGTAACTTATTGCAACTGAAAATAAAAATTACAGTTATATACTAATCAAGGTTTAAGACCTCTTGAGTGTCAGTTGGAGACTGAAAAAAGGAAACAAGATAAAATACAGTTATGGACACAATCAATGAATTACCAAAGATTTCAAGAAAACTACAAATCAGTATCAGTAGTACATTTAAAGTATTCACTTGAGTCTGGAGTGGATCAAATAAAAACACTAAGGGAGAAAAAAGAAGATGCCTATAGTAGATGAAAACTCAGGCTGGCCTCACTCCTGCTTCTCAGCATTAATGGATGAATGACAAAATTGATTGCTATAGCAGACATCACTGGCATGTACATAAAACTTACATAACTCTTCTACTGTTATGAACTACATTATGCTGCCTCAAGCCTGAGAGGATGTACAGATGTGCCTTCGGTAAAATGACTAGATTTCAGTGGGATCATGTGGAAGACAGGAGCTCTCATGATAGAATTAGTCCAGTATTTTTGAGACACTTGCTTCTGTGGGTTTCCTCAACGAATAGGTGGCTGCCCATAAGCACCGAGGAAAGCCTAAACCACAAACCAATATTCTCCATCTTGCTCTTCAATTTTAGGTCCCAGAACTATGAAAAATTAAATGTCTGTAGTTTAAAGCTCTCAGTGAATGCTGTTCTGGCAGTGTAAGCAGATTACTACAGATACTTATTATCTTTTGTTCCAATTTTTGTGATTAAAATAGCAGACAGACAAGCAATGTAAGAAAAAGCAACTTTGACTCAAAGTTGAAGAGCACAGCCCATCATAGTAACGAAGTTATTGCATCAAGAACCTGGGACAATTGGTCGCATTATCGGCACAATAAAAACTGGAAAGAAAGGGATACACGCATTCTAGTGCACTTTCCTAGATTTTCTCCCTTATAGGATTGCTGGCCCATGGAATGGACCTACCGACACTTAAGATGAAGCATGCCACATAAATTAGTATAATCAAGATAATTACCTTAAAACCATGTCCAGAGAATTATCTTGCTGACAATTTGAGATTTTTTCAAGCTGAAAAGACTCTCACAACTCTATCCCATGTCAATTTGATTCCCAGGCTTATCATCTTTAAGCCATAAACTACCAAACTCTGTCTCCATGAGTGCATGGCCATGTTTTAATGTCAGTCTGATTGCTGTAGTCCTTAAAATCTTTGAACAATTCTCTCACTTTAAAAGTAAAAAACAAAAAACAAAAACAAAAAAACAAAAAAAACTTCTTACCTGCTATATCTTAGAGAAAATAAAGAAACAAAGCAGTGTATAATGACACAGAGTAAACCTTTTTATTCCTAAGTGAAGTATAAGAGCCTAACTAGAATACTGTTGGTTGTCTGACCCAATCAAGATTAAAATTCAGTAATGCAAACATCATATCGTGACATGTGTGGCTCATGATAAAAAGTGGCTCAAAAGGTTTAGGTATACCCACCCCTTCACCTCAATTAACTTACCTCACTTAGGCTGGCTTCACTCCATGCCTTCCACTTTCCTTGGTGGATGTCCAATGGGCCTGGCACCTCCACAATTCTGGAGTTTCTACTACATTCAGGAAGCAGAGGGTAAATAGGAAGTGAAGCCAAGCTGTTATGTCTCAATGCACACTCCCAGCCATCCGCCTCTTCCAGCAATGCTCCACCTCCTAATGGTCCCACAACTTTCCCAAACAATGCCATCAGCCGAGGAATAAGCATCCAAACACATAGGCCTAAAGGGCTTTAAGAGCATGGGAAGTTGGTAGACAAAGGAGTATCACCTCTGTCTGAGGAGCTATTGCCAGTAACTGTTGGAGAAGGGCGGGTGAGTTTTGTTAAGAGTGCTGTTCCTTGTGTGCCAACAATTCTCCAGTGAAAAAGCCACGTATCCAAGAATATATGAGCAGCACATATTGGTCTAGTTTGGTTAACAACAACAACAAAAGGACACAAAGTTGTGGGAGTAGGGAATCATGGTGGATCTGGAAGGAGTTTATGGAGGTGATGAATAAGTTCAAAGTACATAGTACAAAAATTATCAATGGACTGATAATAATGTAAGTATAGTATATTTTAAATATTGTATGTGAAAATAAAATAATAACTTTCTTTTTAAAAGAAGAGTTTAAGTTATCCTTATTTGTAGGGAAGATTATGATATTCATGGCATTGGTGGTGTGAATGGAAAATTTCCCCTCTAATCTGGGGCACTGAAGCTTTAAGTAATGCTATTTTGAGAAGTTTAGGTGATGTAGCCTTGCTGGAGTTAGTATACAATTAAGGTCAGGCTTTGAGATTAAAAACCTCATGGTATTTCTAGCTTCGTGCTCATAGTTGAGATAGGAGCTCGCAGCTTCCTCCAGGCCTGCTGTGCGCTGTTCTGACCTCCTGTCATGATTGAGTCTTATGCTTCTGATATCATAGGCCAAATTAAACACTTCTCTAAGTTGCATTGGTCATGGTGTTTTATCACAGCAAGAGAAAAGCCACTATTATGCATGGAAAAACTGAAGTCTTTATTAAAACTAATAGAATGCATGAGATTTCAGTACACTTGCAGAAAATTAGACTACTTCTCAAAATAAAAAAAAAACAGTTTTGTATATTGACACAGAATCAGCTGATAAAACCTAAATGTAACTATATTTATAATAATTATAAATTATTTATTAACAAACTTTTAATGAGCTAAATAACTTTATAGTTAAAATGACAAAATATCTATGATTGAAATTGTCATCACAGTGACTTGGGAGAGAGAGCCACAGAGGCAGAGAGGGAGACAGAGAGGAGAGGAGTGAAATAAGAGAGATTAGGAAGGAAAGAAAGAGAGAGGTAACAGGAGGAGGAGGAAGGAAGGATGGGGAAGTAGGAAGTGGGGGCAGAGAGAAGGACAAGGAAGAAAAAGGATGGGTAGAGAGGAAAAGAGAGGATTAATCAAAGATAAAAGAAGAGCCAGCTGCATTCATATGTGTACACCATACCACAGAGTCATTAATGTAGGTTCTACTGATGGGTGAATGACTAAATACGGTCAAGAGAGACAATGGACAATTATCCAGTTATATAAAAATTTTAAAAAATCTTATGTGTGGCTCTATAAAGAGACATGGTAGAACATTATGTGAAGTACCTAGACTGAAAAATAAATACAGGTTATTCTTACTTTTAAGTGGAAGCTAACAAAATTGATGTCATAGGTGTAAACAGTAAAATTGTGATTCTCAGAGACTGAAAGATTTTAAGGAAGAGAGATGGTGAGAAGATGGTTAATGAGTACAGGGTTATAAATGGATAAGAGGAATGATTTCTAGTGTTTATAGCATAGATGGATAACTACAGTTGTAAACTGATGCATATTTCAACACAGGAAGATGGTAAGCATTTGAGGTGTTGAATAAGCCAAATACACATAAGTTATTATATATTGTATTAATGTATTAAAATATTGTGTGATACTATACTCATGAGCTTATAAAATTATTTTGTATCAATTAAAGTAATATGATAGTTGAGAAAAATTGTATCTGGAGAGAGTGTTTACTTTATGATGAAAAAATGTAGTGTGGGTAAATCTGCTACTTTATATACAATAATTTTATTATTGTGATTGATAATAAAATACATCAAGAAAAATGTTTGGAAATCTCTTCCATAAGTGGTAGACAAGAGAACAGTTTCTCTTCTTGGTAGAAAGGAACAAGAAAAGAGGAGAGAGGAAATCGTAGAAGAGCCACCCACCTCTATTCTTGCAGGCCACTGATAAGCAGTGGGCTCCTCACAGTATTCCAAACCAGACAGGACACCACTTTCTCTGTGCTCATCCAAACATCCTGAGATTTCTTACTCTTATGTAGAGAGAGTGACCTCACTAAAGTTTTACTTTTTTGAGATTTTTATTTGTGTGTGTGTGTGTGTGTGTGTGTGTGTGTGTGTGTGTGTGTTTTGTCATGCTCATGCATGACTGTTTGTACATCTCTGCATATGCATGAGTGCGCATGGAGTTCCAAAGTTTGGACTCACTGGAGTTGGAGTTACAAGTATGTGCAACCTCATAGGTGCTGAAAAATTGATCCAATGTCCTCTATGAGAACAATTAGGGTTCTTAAACCCTGAGCAACTTCACTCGCACTTTACAGAAGTCTTAGCTTGGAAGGAGTCCTTGGATTTTAGTTGTTCTGATTCTTTGTGGATTAAGCAAACATTATTTTTGTGGCTTATTAAACATTATTCCTTTGGAATCTCACATCCTCCTACAGCATGTAGCATATCTTACAGATGTGGACACTCCTGTGCTACAGTGACTTTTGATTTGCTCAGACTATGGAAGGGAGACTCCTTAATGATCTTGATGAAAACATCCCTGGAGAAAGAATGTTGGATGTGGGCTCCATGAACCTCTGCCAGTGTACAAATGCCTTTTTCAACTATGAGTATGCATATGTTTCTACCTGGGCTCACTGTGGCTGTTGAAACCTTTGACCTCAATCTTGCTGTGTCAAAGCAATGCTAGTCTGTTTTTTTTTACACTCTTGGGAGGCCAACAAGGGAAATCATGATATCTGTTGAACCATGTTCTCAAAGCAGCTATACTGGAAGATGTGAACTTTGTCTTCTCTTTCTCTCTTGAGTTGCTGGGAGCCCCTACTATTCTTTGACTTGAAGACTCATCACTTCCATCTTTACTTTTGCTGTGGGATGATTTTCTTCTTTATGCTTATACTTATTTTGTCTTTTAGTTCTTTTGTGTTTTCTTTGCTGATCATTAAACCTAGGCCTAGTGCATGCTAGGCAAATATGCTTTGACCAACCTATATACCTGCTCCCCTATGTTCTGTTCATGTAAGACATATGTAATTCTAGAATAAATCCACACTATCCCAGTATGACCTCATCATAGCTAATCTTTATCTATTACAGCTTTATTTCCAAATATGATGAAACACTGAGATTCTATGAAGGACCTGAATTTTGGGGAACACAGGCCAGCCCAGTTTACCCCCTGCATATCTCTCTCTCTCTCTCTCTGTCTGTCTCTGTCTCTCTCTCTTTGCTAGTTAAACCAGACTGGGTAACATTCTTTTTGTTGTTATTATCTTTGTCTAATTTCTTTCTTGGATATTCTCCCTTCTAGGCCACCCTACATAGTTGGTTCCTGGTATTAATATATTTATAGAGAATTGGGATACTAGCCATAGATAATATTTAGAGAAATATTTCTCTATTCTATCTATGTTTGAGTTACTTCTGATTCCCTTTAATTCCTTCTACTTTATTGAAGTTGAACATCCCTTCAGAGAAATGGCCTAAATGAAGGGAAAAGCTATGTGTTACATAAAGGGGGGGTGCAGATGGTAATGTCCAGACTCAAGCTTTATACCAGAAGATTTAAACTATAGCAGAGTTTTGGAGAACAGAGGAAACAGAAGATTGAATTAGGATCCATTTTAATATCTTTTCAAGGAAGTCAAAAATCCTTTTAAACTGGTGGGAGGATTATTGAGAGAGGGGCCAAGTAGGGGAGACAAGCATGTGGGAGAGAGAAGATAGAGGGAGAGCAGCATGTTCTTTTTACTTCAAGAATTGCCTCAAAGGCTGCGAAGGAGATGTGCTCTAGTGGCTGGAGGGCTGAGGAATCCTGAGGCTGACAGAGGGGTATGTTGCATTAGTCTAATTCCATGGCTGTAGGTGAGGATGTGAGCTTCAGATGTAGTAGGGTACCCTAGTACCATCCAACAAACAACACTTTGTTAAGAACAAAAAGAGAAATCCAGAAAACCTCCCTAGTGCTTCCTACTTGCTCTTTTCAACCATTGACTAAGGCAGTATTTTGTTAGCAGGATGAGTAAACTGATGGAGAATATGAAAAACCACATTTCTCTAATTACTATGCCATAATAGCAAAGCAAAGGCATCACCTGTTTGGGATATAGGTTTCCTTCTCTTTATTATTATTATTTTTTATCTCCTAGACATCTGTACCTGGTTTCAAATCTCATGGAAAATTTTTTGTTAATCTCCAAGTCCTTCATGCACAGTCTCGGGGTTAAGCAAAAACACTTATTCATCAGAAATAGTGGACTTACTTAGGTTTTCAACAAAATATCTGATGTAACTTGGATGCTGGTCTTTAATCTGCCTTTAATCTGGTTTATTGTAGGACCCAAAGTCTTAGCTTCTTGTCATTCTAATGTGTGTGGGTTTTTTTTTTAACTAGTAAGCCATGTACGTTGATACACAGGAACTTCTCTCTATTAATATTTAAGCTGTGGAGCTCTCCGAGGATACAGCAGGAAATGGAACACTTGAAAAAATAATCTTGGAGCAGAATTGTACTCTCAATTTTTCAAGTTTTTGGGAGATATTAAGCTATTCCTAAGTACTGAACTACCAAAACCTTTCAGATAAAGTGCAAGAAAATCTGCCAGATTTGATGTGAACGGACAGAAATAGGGCAGGTGAACTTTGAGTGAAACAAGTAATGTACTATTTCACCGTACTTATGAAACTGGATGTAAGCTGACAGTTACTGCAATATGGACATCACTTGTCATTAACCCAAAACATGAAAGCTCTGATAAAATGAATACTATCAGAGCAATATTAAAATTAATTTCTTGAATGCCCCTTGCCAGATTCTGAGTATGGACTCTCATTTTCCTCCTTCTGTTTTACGTAATATGGATGTTAAGGTTACACTGTAGGGGTCAGGCTCAGGGTACACTGACGTCAGTGCTCAGATTTTCCCTTTTCATACTTCATTCTCTTGTGCCACACTGAACACTGGCTTTGCAGTCCATGAAATAGTATCAAAATAATAAGAGTTCAAAAGGAGCCAGAATTAATCTAGGGCATTCTAATAAAATCACCAAAGCTATAACATGTAAAGGTAGGCTTTTAATCAGATTAAAGTTGGTCCAGAAATCTGGAGTTGGTCACACAGTCCTGGAAGTCTGGACCTGAGGAATAGAATGCTTGGCTTTCAAAATATATAGATTATAAGACAATAATACTCTCTGCCAAATGAATGAAAGCTCTCCAAATTATGCTACTGCTTTTAAGCTAAAAATAGACTGTGAAGAGTTTCAACATTCCTCATTTTGTTCAGCTGTCCAGACACCTCTCAGTGACAGCCACAGTGAATATGAAGCCTTAGTCCCACCACCTGCATCCCCACAGACCAGCATCTGCATTTATAGTCTGTGCCAGGTACCTTTCTTACTGGACTCTGGATTTTGTCTGGAGCTTTTCTTTGGGTGTTTTGTTCCTTACTTGGGCTGAGTGTCTCCCCTTAGGCTCTTCAGTCCATTTAAGGAACATCCCGCTTAATTTCCTTCTTTCTAGTGTTAGCAGTTACCATTTTCATTCTTTTTCTTCACACTAAGGCCATGTTGAGAGTCCACCATATTTCCACAAACTAGCCATCATCTCATACCTAACACTGCTGGGTAGATTACTCTGCTTGAGACTCACTATTTGACAGCTGACTTTTGGAGCAGCTAGGTCATCCCTAATTCAGTGTATGCTTCCTTTCTCTTCATCATTAGAAATCCTCAGTTGCAGGTGAAGCTGCTTAAACTTTTAATATTGGGATCTATTGCTAAATAAAAAAGAAAACCTGGTGAACAATGAGTTTTGCTAACTTTTTATTGGTGTAGAAGATTCTGTGTGTTGGAAGGGTGGTTCCAGTTTAGGAGTTATATCCAACTTTAATGTAATCTGAGGTATCTTTTGGCTCTTTAGGACAGCCCAAGGCTACACAAAGTAATCCTGTCTCAGAAAACAAACAAACAATTAAACAAACAAAAAGATTGGCTCTTTGTTCAAGGGATGGTTGGGTCTCAGGTATATAACTGAGCTACAGAGCAGTGGAGCTTACCAAGTTTTTAGAAATCCGAGAAGTGACTAAGCTTATGGTTCAGATATGCAGCTAATCAGGCTGGCTAATAGCCACACCAAGCTGTGGTATGAGTCAGGAGTCTGTGGCCAAGAACAATAAAGCAAACACAGGTAGGTATGGATTTTGTCTGTGAGTAGATTTTCCAAAAGATTTCATGTTGCTAAATAATGATTTTCCCCTCATCCCTGTTTCCTTTTATAATCTGTAGTGTCCATGGAAGTTTGTGCGATAAAACCTAGCTGCCAAAGGAATAGAAAGTAGAATAAAAATATGAGGTCTAGTATTTGTATTAAGATAAGGTGCTAGATCAGAAAATGAAGACAGATTTGCCATTGGATTTCTGAATTTTTCATTCTCAGTTCTATCCTTAGATTAGCATTTTAGTTTTTGCGTGTGTGTGTGTGTGTGTGTGTGTGTGTGTGTGCGTGTGTGTGCATGTGTGTGTGTGAGACAGGCCATACTGTGTAGTCCATGTTGAACTTGAACTCACCATTCCCCTTCTTCAGCTCCCTGAGTACTGGGATTATAGGCGCGTACCATCAGGTCCTCCGTATCTTATTTCTGTCCTACTAACTTCACTGGATCCAATGAATACTTCACTGACATTCAGTCCCTCATGCAATTCAGGTTGAAACATATTGGAGAACAGAGATGGAATTATTAAATATCAAATGATTATTTAATATTAAGTGAAACCATAGTTAATAAAAGGGCAACAAGTGACTAGACTAATTCAAGTTGTCAGGGGATACCCTCTAAGTTTTTGTGACCTGTCATCACAAATGACAGTGTTCACAACTGTACATGTTTAAGATAGAATACCATTGAATGGATCATGTTAGCCATGTCATGGATGATTGCTTAAGGTGTTAAATCCCTGTAACACACTTATTCAGTGTATACGTTTTATTAAAAGGTGATTTAAGATGTGAATCACGCAACTTCTCCAGGAAGTTTCTCTAATTGGGCTACATATCGTGTCCCATGGACAATTCCATAGTTCTAAAGCTATGGCTCTATCTCAGTACCTTCTGTCTGCTTAGACAGCTCCAGCCTGTCTTTCCGGCTCAGCTCAGGCTCACCACCTGGAGGCCTGAAGTAGCCACTGCTGAGGTGTGACTACAAAACCATGCCTGCTTGATCAGTGCAGCCTGAAAAAAAAATTGAAATTCAAGAAGAAGTTAATATCTTGTCTAAATAAAGTAGCTAATTCATTCTGTAAGCTACCTATATAACGTTTTTATAGGATAAGAAATGCCTATATTTAGTCTAGAGTAGTTTTCCTTTTGACTGTGGTACAATGCAATACATAGCTGTATGTTAAATTACCCCTATCCTGTATTATAAGACTTTGTGGATAGCACATTCAATGACAATACATGTGTTGGCCAGCACATTCTGCCCTTTAAAAATTGAGTGAAGGGAAGAATTATGTTTGTTTGTCCTTTATTCCTTATTTAGGATGGTGTCTGTCACAATGTAGGTGTCCCCGACTGTTTCCTAAATACTTAATTCAACTATTCAAACAGACTTGGAAATGATCAGGTTCTCCACGTATTCTCCAAACTCCAGCATTTCACAAACAAATTGCTGAGGGCTTTATGGTGATGTTTTAAAATCTACAAGGATATGCGTTCAGTGGAAATTAAGTCCCTATGTCCCTGGTGTTGAGTATTAAAGACCAACCACATTAGTACTATACTTTTTTTCTGTGTTCCTTTATCACAGTGATGCACAGATTGATCAAGACGATAAAATTTCCAATCAATTTTTGCAAAGTCTCATGATTTCACAACTAAGGATTAAAATGTGCAGTACAAATATGAAGGTGAAGTACAGGACAAAAACAGCTCACAGAGCCCCACACAAGATCCATTTTGAGTTTGCACTGGAGAGAAATGCACTCCCTGGAAGCCACTGTGCTGCAGTGTATGGGAACAAGATACTTCTAAAAGGACAAAATCATATGCTCTTCCAGCCCCGTGACTAGAAAGTGAACCTCAGTTATTTTCTTTCAGAAGTACCACACATTGAATATGGCTTCTCAAATGATACTTCATGCCATCTACAAAAAGTGGCATCTCTCATATGCAGGGGCTTCAACCCTGTGAGCCACCCTTTGCGACCCTCTGAAATTCTTGGTTCTTCATACCATGTGCACCTGGAGAGCAAGCACTAACTAACACCCTATAAAACTCATATTTACAATTCACTAAAGTGAGGAAATGGTGTTGGAAAGCCAATGGCTATTCATTTCTAGAGCTTGGGAGCCCTTCCTCTCCCAGTCCCCAGTAGAAGCACATCTATGGGAGCCCCGTGCCCCCCAGCAGTGGCACCATGTTACACCATGTTACACCAGTTTATTATGAAGACAGATAAATGACTACCGTACCGTATTTTGCTGAAAATAACTTTTCACGTGTATAAAGGCACACATTTAACCATTTCTCTCTCTTCCTTACCATATTTTAACTGAGTGGATTGTAGGCAGTAAACACTAATTTGAATAAAAAGCATCGACACAACTCAGATGGTCTCAGATATTCCCCATTATATTTTGGTTTATTAGTTCTACACTTACTCTATTGTAAATAAAAAATGTTTTCTCTTTCTGATCATTTCGTAATAGAGAAAATTTTAAGCACCTCAGAGCTGACCCTATCTCAAAGACAGAATCCTGTTTCATGTAAGAGGGGCTTTTCCAAGTATTTAACTTCACAAGGCGGCAATGCATACAAAACCGACCCTCTTTGAACTCCTGGTGTTCTTCCATCCCCCACAGCCCTCCTCTCTTATGATGACCATATTTCCACTAAATTATGACAGAGATGGAGAAGTATGATGCACCTTCCAATGCCTTGGCCTGTTCTGCCCTCTAGCCAAGCAGAACAGGTCCTGGAAGACCTTGGACGGCAGGAAGGGGATAAGGTGTCCTATAATTACCGCGTGTCTAAGGACATAGCCGGCCCTTGGCCCTTCCCTTCAGCGTGCAAACGCCAGCGGCGGGCGGCATCGGAAATGAATTTCGGGCCCTCGCCCCCATGGAGCTAGGGAGAACCAGGGAGGGCCTTGGCAGAGTGAAAAGGATGTTGGGGCCACTACCGCACTGAGCCCCTAGTCTCTGTCAAAGCTGATGAGCACCAATGCTGACCCTGGTGAGCAGAGCCTAGGGCGAACCATGGAGGCAGAGAAGGCTCAGAGGAAGGCAGCCGAGCCGCGCACTCGGCTTTGACGTCGCCGGGCTGCGGCTAGCAGCCTCGCGCTCTCAGCACGTAGCGCACAACGTGACCACACACAGCCTTCCTCCCCGGCACCCTGGCAGCCTGCGCTCCGCGTCCACCGCTTCTCCATCCTCCTCCTCCTCCCTCCTATCTCCTACGCGGCGCGCAACCCCCAGCATCAATCCAGGGATCCCGGGCAACTGTAGGGCCCCCGGCACTCCTCCGCCCAGCTTGGGCATTTCTGCCGCAACTGCGGCCCGCAGGGCGGCCGCGCAGCTCGGGTTCCCTCAGCAGGCGGCCGCTCCTCCGTTCCGCTCCGGATGCCAGCACTCCGTTAGCCCCGGTAGGGAAAGCCCTTCTGCGGCTCCCGGGTCTAAACTCCCGCCAGTCCTGACCGCCCCCACCCCCTCCACCTGGCGGGGGCGGCGCGGAAGCGAAGAGGACTCTCGATACGGGTGGGCACGCGTGGACAGTGTGCGGATCTGCTCTGCGCTCGGCATCCTCCCTCTCCTGCAAGTGGCGGTGCTCAGACTCTGCTTTCAGCACCCGGGATCAGTACTGCCGCCAGGAGCACCCTCTTCGCTGGCGGGGCGCTCAAGGCTGTTTGGGAGAGCCGTGGAGGTGGCGACAGCGGCTGAGGCTGGTGCCTGGCGAGCTCCAGACGGGCACTCCGCTCCCGCCTGGACCCTTTCGTCCTCCTCTCTCCTCCTCCGCTCTCTCCTCCCCATCCCCCGTTTCCCACTCCTCCTCTTCCTCCTCCTCCTCTTCCTCTCCCCGCTCGGCGATGAGAGTCTGTGCCGTGTAACAGGATTGGCGTTGCAATGGCAACTGATGGAATGGGGGAAGGCAAGACAGCAGGGCTGGGGGCTCCGGACTGCGGGCGGACGAGCCGCTGCCGCCGCTTGACGCTCCTCTGGGGACCTTCGGGAGTTACTTTGTAAAGGCGAACCCAGTCGAGGGAGCCTCGCTTCGTGCCCGGGTCAGAGGCCACTTCCTGCTCCCTGGCTGTCCAGCGAGGTTCGCATCGCCCGGCGCCCCCGGGGCTCCTGCCCTCTCCTGCAGCTTGCTCGGAGCCCAGAGCTGCTTCCCCGAAGAACACTTGTCCTCGCAGCTCTGCTTCCCATCACCGCCCCCTGCTCCTCCCCGGCGTCTGCGATTTTCCCAGGCACCCGGTGTGAGTGCGGCTTGCGTGTGAGTGCGTGTATCAGGGTATTGTGTAGTGGGAGTGTGTTCGCGCGTGTGCTTGTGCGTGTGTGTGTGCGCGTGTGTGTGCGTGTGTGTGTCTGTGTGTGCCTGTGAGTGTATGTGCATGAGTGTGGGGTGTGTGGGGCTCCAGCGCTCCACTCGCGGCTGCAGCCAGGGAAGGACAGACGGACGGCTCTTCCTCCCATTGCTAACAGTTCCCGGGCCCCTCGACTCGGCCTGGGCACAAGTGGAGCGCGCCTGGCTGGCCGCTGGCCTCCGGAAGGTCCCACTGCGTCCCCCTTGGGCTGGATATGTTCATGTTCACGTGAAGATGGATTTAGTGTACGGTCTCGTGTGGCTGCTGACAGTCCTCCTGGAGGGGATCTCTGGTCAAGGAGTGTACGGTGAGTGGAAACGCGACGCTATCGTGACCTTGTGATTCCTAGGCAAGATAGGCTGCTGAGCTAAGATGCACGACTCGCGCCTTTCCGGGGCCCCTCCTGGCGTGGCATTTGATTTACACTTCATCACATTATTGGGAGCTGGAAGGAGGCAGCGAGCGCGCTGCGGATTGGGCTGCGAGCGGTTCCCCTGGCTCCTCGACTGGGGCTCTGAGTTGGGTCGGGCTAACAGTATTGCACTCAGAGGAATGAGTGGCTTTGCACTTGATTTATCCCCGCGGGGGCTTTTGCAGTCTTAGCTTTAATAAGGGTTTGGCGCGGTGTCACTGCCGTGGTTTCTCCTAAAGGAAAGCCTGGAATGTGACTCCCACAGCCCAGACCCTTTCACCTCCCCCTGCAGGTGCTCTCTTCATTTCACCTTTTTATCATTAAAAAAAAAAAATCTTTTTCCAGTTTCTGTGAATGTCTACAGGACTTGATTTTCTGGCTCAGGAAGTGTGGTGACAGTTGAGTTGTATTCTGCACCAGCCGTTGCCATGAGCACTGACTTGGGGAGGGGAAATAGCAGGCAAGATTCTCAGTGCCAGACACAATTAAGGGACATGTTTGTGTGAATGGATGGGCAAATGCATGAATGAACTAAAGATGAAGTCCGCGTGTCTCTGCTCCAGGGCAGGACACCAGTTTTTGCAACCAGAACAAAATCTCAGCTCTTCAGAAAAGCCCAGATCCAAGAGGCTTGGGACTTAGGAAGGGTGAGCTTATTAATTGGAAGGCTTTTGAAGTACTCCCAAACAAATCCAGGTTCCTTTGCCTGTCAGCAGTTGGCACTCTTGTGTTTAGTCACTGAACACACACACACACTCTCTCTCTCTCTCTCTCTCTCTCTCTCTCTCTCTCTCTCTCTCTCCTTAGCTGAATATAGTGACTCGAAATATCCTTATCTTTTGGCACAAGTTGACAATGCCCTAAAAAAAAATAAAAAAAGAACTTTTGTTCATAGGCTATATTGCAAGGATAACGCGAAAAGGGAAGGTTTGCAGGATAGAGCATACCAAGACTCTCCCATAACACACACCCTCATGCACTTGTAAAATGTGTGGAAAACTCAGGCTGTTGCATTGCCTTACACTCGGAGTGGGCTAGCCAGCTCAATAGCTGCCTGGGTGTCTGTGGAAGTGTCAGCGATTTCCCTTCAGTCTCTAGAACTGCCTGCTGAGTGGTTACTGGTACCAGGGGAATTGGAGTTCTGAAACTCTCTGGGAACCATGTAGTGTGCAGCTAGTGAATGAATCCAGCAGATCTCACTGTACCTTTTCTTTCTACTCGTGTCTTCCATCCTGGGCAAAGAACGACATAGGTTCTTTGGGGGTGGGAGTGGGGTGGGGGGCGGGGCTAGCAGAAAGGGGCGGTCCCCAGCTGAGAGCTTTGCTTCTGCTGCCACTCCCTTTCCTGTCTTCCTCATTCTGTTCTAGGCTTGAGGCAAAAACCTCTTTACTTTCTCTTACCTCTGAACATCTTCATATCCTTTTTCCCCCTCCACTCCGTCTTTCCCAAATCAAAGCACCTGGCCTGGCTTCAGTAGAGCCCTCATAAAACATGGTAGGG
>OU015742.1:160907694-160938033 GCA_907169655.1 Acomys percivali | reverse complement strand
GAGAGAGAGAGAGAGAGAGAGAGAGAGAGAGAGGCTGGGATTCTTCTTAGGGTCCAGCACTGCTGGAGAGAAGAGCTTCACCTGAGTCCTTGTCATCTCCTGATCAAGTTTGTCTTTGTTTTTAATTGGTCCTGATATTTCCAGCTGAAAGGAGTTTTTGTTTTGTTTTTAAAAATACATGATGTGGAGAGACTGGGAGGAGGGTGGAATGTTGGAATGGAATCGTAAAGATTAGAGAGGAAAGGTCCCATTTTTCTGACACTCTCAGTCCTTTGGCATGTCCCCTGTTGGCGAAAAGGTAAGTAGGAAGCCATAATTTTTTTTTAGTGTATGCAAATAAAGTTTTATTGCGATATACCCACTTGATCACATATTAAAATATAGCTATTTTTAAACAGTCATGGCAGAGTTGAACAGTTGCAACCAGGACTTTAGAGCCTTTCATGTAAACAACAACAGGGAGGGGAATAAGGGGAAAATGGGAGGGAGGGAAGAATGGGAGGTTACAAGGGATGGGATAACCATTGAGATGTAACAAGAATAAATGAAGGAAGCCATAATTTAAACAAGCCTTTGTCAGTAAGAGAATGTCTTTCCATTATTCAGTGGGTCACTGTGATGAAGACAGTGGCCTTTGTCTTATTTTAATATAGATGTGTCTGTTAGTCACTTACCAAGGTATGCAGTTGGCTTTGTATGAAAAATATTAATCAGCTTCCCTAGTGATGATAAATGTCATAGCTATTAGGGGGGTAAAAGAAAAACATTTAAATATCACCTTTCAGATCTATTTTATAGATCACAGGAAGTGGTCTTTCAACATGGAAACTCTAGCCATCAACCTAAACATCATCTTGTAACTTGTTAGAATTGCAGAATCAGGAGTAAGGCCTCTCTCAAAAATTCCTTTAGAGGGTAGGCGCCAGCAACCCGGGCCCACCTCCTGGTGACTGCCATGAAGTTCACTAAAGCCAGAGAATAGTAGCACAGACCTCATTGTCCTGACACTGTAGATCAATACCTTTCTTCACGTTAAGTAATCTCATTTTTATGTTTAAGTATTAATGAAAAAGGGAACAGTTTATATTTAGTTATTTGGGAAATAATTTTAAAGGAGAAAAGACTCTTTGTAATGCTATGAAATGTTTCGAACCTTTTACACCAAGATCTTCGAAAAAAGGTTAATTTTAGAATCATGACAACTTTAAATTTTTTAAAAGTTTTAAAAGTAGGAACTTGGCTAGTATGTAAGTCTGCAATCCTCTAACCTTTCTTTCCATTCGTTAACCTGTACTCACCAGAAGTAAAGTCATCTCCAATAAACACAAAATATTATTTATTGGCATTGTGCTTTTTTAAAAATTTTATTAATTTATTCTTGTTACATCTCAATGGTTTTCCCATCCCTTGTATCCTCCCATTCTTCCCTCCCTCCCATTTTCCCCTTATTCCCCTCCCCTATGACTGTTCCTGAGGGATTACCTACAAGTAGAACATTATAATAGGCAGATTTGGGCCAAGGGGTCCCGCTCAAACTAAGGCAACAGCAAAGGACAATATAGGTGGTAAACTTTAAACCCCTACCCCGATCTAGCCGATGGACAGGACAGTATCCACACTTGAGTGGAGAGTGGGATATGACTTTCTCACATACTCTGGTGCCTCACATTTGACTATGTCCCCTGGAGGGGGAGACCTGGTGGCACTCAGAGGAATGACAGCAGGTCATCGAGAAGAGACTTGATACCCTATGGGCATTGTGCTTTTAATAAACTGCTTTTAATAACAAAAAGTTTCTGGCTAAAGTGGGGAATGCCTTTCCTCCCCCACCACCTGGTCTGAGAAACCCTGATTATAAAATTCAGATTTTAAGTTCTAGTAAATTGAGATGTTTGTTTAATGTATGGACTATCATGGTGATGAGCACTGTCTTCTCGCTATATTCAATCATCTTGGCAGTATAACAGTCCGATTTAAAAGTCTTTTTTCCAAAAGCAGGACCTTCCTGACATCAGTCTTGACTATGCTGTTTTGTAAATTAATAGTCCAGTGTCTTAACATTTGTATGTGGTGTGGCATTTGATTAAAAGAGACTTGTATGAACCTGTGTGACCTCCACTGATGGTTCTGATGGAATGCTAAGTGGGAATTGTCTTCCATATTTTTTTCATATTTTGAGCCTTACAGTAACATAAATTATTTGTGTACACTTACGAAAAATGCAGAAAGTTTATAAGAGAGTAACATAAGACAAGAATGTGAACTGTTTATGAGTTTTAATGAGATAGCATTTTAATGAGATAATACCAATTTTGTCTTATTTGTGTGTCTTTTAATAATTAATGTTCTTAAGTGGCAAATTGTACCATCTTAAATTTTACAAACTCACTTACATAAAACATTACCCCAAATACTGTTAGGAGTTCAGTTTTGTTTAAATTCTCCTTTTGTTCATATGGAATCAAACCCAAAAGGTTGTTAAGTGACCAATGATCTGATGCCTCTTTTTCTGGTATTATTAATTTGGTGCAGTCACTGTATATTGTGCTTGGGCTGTTTATTAGATTCGGCAAGAAGGGCCAGACCATGAACTCCAAAAGTGTTAGGAGATTTCTGAAATACACTAAGCTGGGTGCTCCGAACCATTTCCCTGCCAAATCATGTTTTGTGGATCATTATTAATAAGGATCCAATATAAAGAATTGTATTTACTTGCCAAAAAAGAAAAAAAAAGGGAAAAAAATTGTCCATTGGCTCACACTGCATTTTTACTTGGAAATACCATTTCCTTAAACTCCATGAGAGTCAGTAAGCCTTATTATTGCATTAACATAGGGAAATTCCCACTACAAATAAAAAATTCATGCTAGGCCTAGATAGTTGTAGTAGAACTAATTCAATTACTCAGTGCCCTGCAACAGTTAAAGCACTGTCTGCTCAAACCTCCCAAGATTAAAAGCAGAACGTAGAATATGTTCATCAAACACGCGGACTTGACACATTAGCTGTCTGTATTAACTCATTTCAAGTTATATCAGCAAATCTCACACAGTTTAAACCTGAGGCTGTAGGCCGTAGCTGAACAGAAATGACTTGGTAGAATTGAGAAAAGGGAGATAAGTAAGACAGGAAGGTTCTGGGAGAAATTTCCAACTGTCAGTGGGTTGAAGCTGATAAACACATTGACCCCAAAGGATAAAGCTGGAGTTGGCGGTTGGCCATTCATTACACCCAGTCCCATGATGGTACCTGCTCATAACAAAGTTAGTAAGGTATGCTGATTAGGATTCTGTCCAGAGTGGATACAGATACTGCTTGCCTTTGATTGAAACATTTTAGGATGGCCGCCAGTAGAAAAGGAGATTTCACCTAATGTTGTAAGAGAACTTAACATAAAACCACGCTCCATCCAATCAGCTCTGACCTTTCTTCCTAACCTTCATCCATTGTCTGTAGACACTCAGATAAAATTCTCCAACAGGGCCAAAGAAAAGTGTCTGGGGCACTCTGCTTATCGTGTCAACATTTGGGGAATGTTGGAGATTATTTGGTGGTTATTGTTAGGCTATCTTGCATGCTTGGCAAACAGGCAGATTGCTTTACACAGTGTCATGTAGGTATGCCATATATACACACATATATGCATATGTATATATGTCTTCCCTGGATGAGTCTCACAGTTGACTAAGATGTATTTTAGATTGAGCAGGTTCTACACCAAGGCCAAGGTGCCATCTTGTAGTAGATAAGTTGATAATGGTGGCAGGGTTCATACCACTGAGTGTCAGAAGGGAAGACATGGAAGTTAGGTAATTCTGGGAATCCATGACCAAAAAAAAAAAAAAAAAGAAAGAAAGAAAGAAAAAAAAATACTACGAACTCAGTTTTCATCATCATAATTTCTTTGCTTAATTTTTTTTATTATGATAAGGATTCTTTGTATTGCACAAGTTTTGTGTTGTCCCATAAACTACCTAAAAACTTTTGTGAGAAGCAAGATGAGTAAGTTTTTGGTAAGAGTGGGATCGGTCTTCTTCCTAAATGTATTTTTTAATGTAATTTGGGTAAAGTTTATGGAGTTGTAATTATGCCTGTTCGCTGTGGGTTCAGCTTGTGTCTGATTTAGAAAGTGGTAGGACGTCTTGGGCTGCCCTCTGCATAGCAAGGTGATTCATCACCCACAAGCACTGGCCTGGCCCTCATCCCTCTGAAAGAGTACCATAAGAATGATGCTCAAGTATTGTAATCTACAAAGGAAGCTGCAAACAAGGACACATACAAGCTCTGTTCTGCAATTGACCTGCAGAACTGTGCTCTTCAGCAACTTAGGGTGTACTATTGGCATGGAGTAAAGCTGAGGGTTTTTCCTTATTGTTCCCATTTATCGGTATTTTGGAAGCATATTCAACATATTCTATTGAACACATTCCAAGCAAAGTTATGTGAACATCTTCACTCATTACAATTACCATGAACTGAATGGTCTCACAAAATGAAATGTCATGCCTTTGCTTCAATGACTGTCAATGTAAATATTTCACTTAGAGCAAACTGAATAAATTATTACATTCATAGAAATCTGTACATTTTCATTTTCAAATCTAATTTAAAAACTTTTGTCTGTGTAAATTAATAAACTTGTGAGAAGAGACACATTATAGGACACATTATGTCAGGTAGCTAGATATGCTAGGCCATTGGTGAAACTTTATTTTTTCCAGTTTATGCCTATTCATTGAGTAGACATTTTTGATAAAATTTACTAAAACCTCTCATGCGTCATTAGCAGTTCTTTGGGATTTTTATTCTAGTTTAATTCCATTTTCCCTTTTACCCTTGTACTGACTGTGTGTAAACTTTTGAATATTGCTTTTTTCTACTTTTCCAACACATGGAGCTGGGCTTTAACTTAGTTTTAAAACATTTAATTTTCTTTCTCATTGATGTCACTTATTCATGGTTACTTATATTTTACTGTAAAGACCATATATTCTCCAGGAGTTATCAATCACAGAATATAATTTCAACTGCTAGAAACATACTTTTTGCTATCATATGTTTACTTTTGACATTTAAATAGATGCTATGGTAGAATGAAATGTGTTAAAATTTTTCATGTAATGTATTCTTCCTATCTGTAATTGTCCCACCTCTACAGTTTTGATCAAAGAATTAAATATTTCTTGCTGCTAATGATCAAATTAATAATAAGGAATGATGTTTGCCAAGGGGGTCACAGTAACGGCATGTTAACTTTTCATCAAAGAGAAAGCTTATTAACTTTATCTTTGTAAACAGAACTAGAGATGCACAAGTATTTGAGGGGTTTGGGGGAAGGTGAAACGTGTGTATGTGGAAAAAGATGTGATTGTTTCTCCCTTAGGTTCTGCAGAGATTTGACAGCTTATAGGCAGCTGATATCTGAAATAAATGAGTAGGAAACAAAGGGTGTAAGAAAAATGTATCTGGACTTTAAAACCATTTTTTTAAAAATTCTGAAGTAACTAGAGTTTTTCTCAGGTGTATCAGAGAAGGTGGAAAAGAAAAATGCCTATTGTTTGGCTGAAAGACATGTTCAGGGAATTAATTAATTAATTGATTGCCTGAAAAGAAGGGTGGGCAAAGAAGAGAAATGGTGGTTTCTCAGGAGTTTCTTGTTATTCTAATGATTAATTGTGTGATTTGGGACATTAGAAAAGGAAGGCTGATCATATGCACCAGCACCTTCCCTCTGTTATATCTGACTGTACTTGTGAATGGTGTCCATGCTGTACCGTGGGTAGATGTCAGAAGGACGGAGCTATGATGTGCATTCTAAGAAGCACAGACATTGCTTCAAGAAGGTGCTACATAACTAAATCGGTGGACTAGAAACCCTGTAGATATTTAGGATAAGTAAAAAGTAAGTGCAGTGATAAATCAACACAAATGCTAGTTATACTTGATGTAGTAATGTGATAAAGACCATAAACCCATAGAGGTTGCAAGTTTATGGAGGGGATAAAACCATGGAAACACAAAATAAATCTGTGAGAAATGCATTAATGTTTTGCTTAGGACATTATAGAGTAATTATAGATAGCTGCTGGTGTGGTTAGAGGAAACAGAAGGGTCGTATGCCAAGGGTTGCACCTTGACAATAAGTTGGCATGGTGTAGGTAAAGAGGTAGGGAAGAACACTGCCACATGAATTTCAGCTGGACGGAAAGTGACACAGAAAGAAAAGTAAACCTCAAATGGATACGTGACGAATCTCAGGTAATTTCTTCAAAGTTGGCTCAGTTAGAATGAGGTATCTGCCCTCTATGGCAATGTCATCATCATCCAAATATCGGATCATAATCTGTGAAGTAAATTTTATTGGGTGCTATTCTGAAAGTTGTTCAGATACATTGTGACAACCAGGATTTACAGTTGGACTTTGTAAAAGCAACTCAGCTGTTCTTCACACAGTAGGGGAGTTATAGCTCATTTCCTTTGGGACAGTGAGCTCTTGACCAATCTTGGTACACATTTGGGAAACTTAAAACTTACACCCAATTCCTTCTGGAGTTAGAGTGAAAACAACCTTTCAAAGACCCTTTAAAATGTTGAAGAAAAGTGCTGTTCAAAAGCAGCAGAGCATGAGCCCAGAAAGATCTAGAACATCATGTTCTTTCACATGGAGGCACTAAGGTGAATGCATTGGTGAGGTGCAGTGTGCTTCCACTACAGTGCATTTCTATTCAGGTCAATCTGTTGTGGAAAACAGCCAGGCCAAGGCTTCACTGTTCACTCTAAGTATCACCTCATTTTCCCTAAGAAACTCGAGTAAGGGTCAGTGTGCAGATGACATGTAATTACAGCCGAAGATTGGAATTGTGGATTCATTTTCTTATTCATGGAATAAAAAAGAGCAAATGTGAAGAGTTTCCCTCCTTGGAAATCGACATGCCAATTCTCTAGCAGTAGAAACACATCTGCCAAATGGTTTTTTAGGAAATAAGAGACAGGAAGTAACAAAGACCAAATAACAGTTGCTTTTTTTTTTCATAAAATAATTTAATGTGTCAATCCATCTTAAAATGTCTCCTTTTGTGATTATGGGTAAATTTATTCTTATATAAATAAATATGTGCTGAAATACACACAGCAATCATTTTTGTATCATTGGAAAATAAATTTTTTAAATCTTTTTTGCTAGGATTAATTAAAAAGATGCAGTATAAACATCATCAAGTTGAATGAGATGAATATTTTCAATGTGATGTAAAAATATTTAATTCTTATTTTAAAGATTAAAAGTGGTAATAAGGAAAAAAATTCAAGAAACATCTGATTTTGATTTTAAAATGACTAATATTTTATAGCCGGGCGTGGTGGTACCTTTAATTCCAGCACTCTGGAGGCAGAGGCAGGAGGATCACTGAGTTCGAGGACAGCCTCGTCTATAAAGCGAGTCCAGGATGGCCAAGATAACATAGAGAAACCCTGTCTCGACAAAGAAAAAGGAGACCAATATTGATTGCTTCCCTAGATGCTCACCCAGTCTTTTATAATTCTATACTCTGTATTTAATCAAAATTCTGATATTGTTTATATTTTATCATTATAACATCCATATATCTAGGAAGTGCTTTTAGTCACCATGCATGAAATAAACATACATATACATATATGGATATAACAGCAATTAATGATAAAAGGGAAGAGGAAATTGACAGAGAGCAAAGAGGGCTTTATGTGGGGTATTGAGGGAGGAGACGGAGGGGGAATTTATGTAATTATATTAAAATATCAAAAGAGAAAATAATTTAAAATTACCTTTTGCAAATATGCAGCCTCTAAAATTTGCAGATGATGTTTAGAACCCTTATTTATATTCTTAAAGTTAATTAGATGCATACATCTGAGGTTACCCATCTGAGCAATAGAGTACAACACATTTATTGGTCGGGACAAATTTACTTAGGACTTACTGAAAATACCACAATGTCATTACTTGTGAGGAATGCCCTCACTGTATGAAATGAACAATGTTGAATTTGCATTAGCAATTGAACATATCTATAGAGTAAGCTTGAGATATGAATAGACACAACTGTCAGATCATTTTGGAGTTCGTTGTCCATCATCTCTTGGATCTCAGTGTGTGAATTTATCAAGAAGTGGTGTGGTTAATTTCTTTTAATCTTTGTGTTTGTGCCTTTCTATATATGCTTACTTGCATAGTTATTCTGTTTTTTCTTTCCCTTTGAGACTTAAATTTTTATTTAAAAATTGTTTACTTTGCACGTGTGTATGTATGTTTATGTGTATATGCATGTATGTATGTATGTATGTGAGTATGTATGTATGTATGTATGTATGTATGTATGTATTGTCTGTGTAGGGAGGTCAGATGAAAACTTGCAGAAGTTTCGTCTCTCCTTTCACCACAGAGGCTCCAGTGGCCAAACTCAGGTTATTGGGCTTGCTGGCACGGACTCTTACCCACCTAGCTACTGTACTCCCATTTGTCTATTTTAACAGAAATGATACATTTATTGTAGTGTTTTTTTTTTCTGCTTAGCACACAGTTAATTAGAGCACAGTCTTTAGTTAATATAGTTTTTCCTTTGTATAGACTCATCTAAACACATACGTCTAAATAGAGCTGGAGTTATGGGAATAGCACCCTCGTCGGGAACATCCAATACGCAACTGTTAAGTAAATAGTGACACAAGGAAGTAGAGGCAGGAGTTTACAAGCTGCCTGGTCCCTTCCTACGACAAGAATCGCTCATGCTGGGCAGTAGCCTGAGTAGCCTTGTGACTCAGGATAGATATTCTCTGATGGATTTGTCTGTCTCCCTTTCGCATTCTTCGAGCCACTGGAGGTGGCTTCTAAAGACACTTTCTCCCTGTCCACCGTGGCGTTGGTCTTGAACTCTTTTACCATGACATTATTTTTGATAATGTTTCAAAAATAATTTTCCTACCATCTTTGAACCTCGCTTGCTAATGTCTTAATGCTCTGAGATTACTTATCAGAAAAAGGCTTTGAAATCCTTATGTTTAACCTCTCCAGGTTCAGAGAACTGAAAAAGATGTATACAAAACCCATGTATATTTCTGTTTGTAGTACGCATGGATATTTCCCAAGGTAGATTCATAAACGTAATTCATAAATATAACTGCACATAAGATAATTCATAGACATTTGCGTTGTTATCTTTCCCTTCTTTAGTTGTCACGCTAGAAATAGTTCTTACTTGCAGAGTATAATGCCCTTACCGCCTGTTTTTTTTTTAACTGTAAATTTTTTATTGTAAATTATGTCAATGATGTCAAATATGTCAATTTACCTTTCACATAAATTTCAGAATCTATACAAGACAGCATTGCAAAGATTTTGTTAAGAATTTTATTAACTCTACATATTATTTTGAGGAAAGAATCATTTAAAATGTATTATTCTTTTTAACTAAATTAATATCATTTGAATTTCTGTTTGAGTGCCCATTTCTGGTATTAGTGTTTTTTATCTTTAGAAATAAGTGAGTACTTGAGATGCAGCTTCACCTAGATGCTCAGAAGACACTCTTCGTTCTTCTATTAGTCAGGACTTTATAATTCTTTTTTTTGTGTGTGTGTGTTTGTGAGTTTACAGTTTACAAAAGTTTTCTGCAATCAAATGTAGACCCACAAGAATACATTTGCAAAACAAACTTTAGCAATTTAAGTTATTTTCCATGTGTTATTGAAGCTAATTTAACATAGACTATGCATTTTTTAGAAATAAAGGCATTGCTGTATTTAAAAAAATGGTGCTAATTGCCACATTCTAAATTAGAATCTTTATAAAAATTTTATACCACACCCTGATTTTTGAATGAGAAATATTTGGAAGCTTAAATTCAAATTGTTTTAATTACTACCGAATAGTTTTAGTGACAAAATTTAGAGTGCAATATGACCTGTGTATGAACTATGAATTATGAAATTTATTGTCTGGTACATTAATGCTTATGCTGCTTGTGATAAAATATGAAAATCTCAAATAATATATAAAATACAGCTTGAGTGCTAATTTTCAGACTGATCAACACACATACATAAACACACATACACACACATGCCACTAATTTTTCTTAGCATAAAAGTTTTATTCTTGGATTTGAAAGAAGTGATGTTTTTGAAAAAATATTTTTGAGTATTGGCATACATATACTGAGGAATATTTCTTGTATGGTTTATTTTTGGACATATAGGGTATTTAAACATATTCATAATTAGTAAGTACAGTACAGTAATGTATAAAAATGAAGACATGCCTCTACTATGCATTTTGCAGAAGTTTTCTTCCTCTATGTAAAGCAATAGTATGTGGTTATAAAACATCTCCACTGTCAGGTGTACAGCTTTGTTTTCCCTGAGGCTGATGAACAATCACTGGCCTTGGAAAGATTGATAGTTAAATGTCATATTTGGTCTGATTTTGTCTTGAGTTCCCTCTGGGTACGGCTGCAATGTTTTTCTACACAGACTTAATTGAAGAGACTATATCAGCAGATTTCTTTTCTTGAAAATCTTGTTGTGCCGAGGAAAAAGACTGAGCACAAGCTCTGTCCTCCCCTTAGCTAAATGAATTCCTCAACTCTCAAAGCTTACAAATTAGGGCAGCTTAGTGATTTGTTTTAGGTGTTAAGCCACAGCATTGCCACTATAAATGTCATTTTTCCTACACTTATGAATGCAGTTATTGTGTCATGTAGTATAACCCTGTGCCATTTTGACTATTGTGTGATTGATACAGAAACTGCCTCGATGGGAAACCGTTCCTAGTGAGAACAGGAAAGGTATTATGTTCAGCTGTCCTGCCATGCATTTCTAAGCAGCTGATGTTTTCTTTAACTCATAATTACCCGTAACTTTTCACAGGCAATTAAGTCACTCAGAACTTTAACTCTTATTTCTCTCTACAAGAGAAGTGCTCTGAAATTAATTGTACAGCCGTAGCTTACACTTGAAGATTAATCTGTTGTCAAGTATAACCTGTTGTCCAGTCTAGCAAGTTCATAGTGTACTTCAAAGCCAGATCTCTTTATTAAAAAAAACAAACAAACATGGAGTAATGTTGCCTTTGAGAATTCCTTTTCAACAGTGACTGTTTAGCACTTTATCCAGCGCTTGAACGGCGTGGCATAGGATGTTTTATGTACACTGATTACTGAGATTATATTGTCAAGTCCTGTGGACCACCATTATTTTGTAAACACATACTTCACATTAAAATGCACACCTATGTGAAAGAATAGAGTTAAGAAAGATGAGCCCAATGCAAATTCTGAAGAGATTTCCTACATTTGAGAGTTCTTATAGGACACTACTTAGTCTTTGTATGCCTTGATTTCCTTTAAGTTTATGCACCTCACAAGATCTTAGATTCATGCTCTATTTTGGGTGAAGTTGAACAAATGCCTTTATCATTGAAGTTTAACATTGGTCAAGTGCATCTAAGATATGATTTTTCCTATATCTGAATATTAAGCTATTATTAACTAGCAAATAAACAAAGTGAATGTCTATAAAAGATGAAATAGTTGTAAGCAAGTAAAAGACGAACTATCTTATGTATCTGGATAATGGGACGTCTGTGTACAAAACTAAAGCCTAGGTTTTCTTAAAGATTGTTCTTAAATTTATCCAAATTAATTCAGTGGCTTAAATATTCAGTTCTTGTTATTCATGTTTCATACGATCATCTTCCCAGAAAATATTACAGCATTATAGAGCTTTCACAGTGTACAGTAAGGCAGAGGACAGAGTTTATGTATCATGTGGTTGCTTCCTCAGGGAATATTTATATATAGGTAATTATCAGAAAATTATATAGGAAAGAATCTTTTAAAGGAAAGAGAGCTTGGACTGCAAAAATGGAGAAAGATGATCCAAGGCCAGATTCAAAGCATTTTATGTGTGGGATAGCTAGGATTCCCTGAAGTTAACAGTTACTTTCAGATATGTATCCAATAAATGAAGGACCCCTGTACCATTTCATGCCAATCACAGCTACAGGCTACTTTGAGAAAAGGGCAGTGTTACAGTGTTGAAAGCAATTCCAGGGAGAATGCCAGCTGTGAGTACTCAGCAGGTAAGGCTCTTCTCGTCACACAACAGGGGTTCTGCATGATGTACCACCATGCATGCACTGGTCATACTGCATGTTACTTATGTGCCCAGTCTCCTTTTACTTGTTCCCAGACTCAAATATACCATTTTCATGCCATAATGACAGATCACTTTAGAACCTGCGTGATCTCTCTTACGAATCTTCGGCTGACCACTCTTAGCTTATAATAACTACTTTTGACATCACATTCTCTTAGCAGCTTCTTTTCAAGCACTTTGTGTAAACAAAGCCTCAGTTGCAAGCCGTCAACTGCTTTTAAATGATTTGTAGTTCTAGAAAATGGCTTGGACTTACTTAGAACCGTTCAGTGGTTTTAGTTTGAGATTTTTGTACAAGGGCTTGCCATGAACTCTATGAGGTGTATTTGCCTTCAGATCATTTACCGAAGATATTTTTCATGTCACAGGCTTTGTGTATGTGATGAAAGTAGTAGATTCCTTCAAGGAATCCTGTCCTTTATATAAAGTATTTGATGGACATGAGCCTCAGTGTACAACAGCATCTTTCTGTGGTGTTCAGTAAATAGGATGGGCATGTTCTTTTATGAACCCACTTAAACCTGTTGGAGATTGTGCTGCCTTCTTATTGATTGACAGCATAAGATGTAACAACTTGTTCTTTCTTTTGGAAAGTTTTTTTTAATATGACCTAGTCTTGCATTGTTATATCTTGTGTTTTCTTTCCCTTATCATGGCTTCCAAAATGTGTTTATCTAATCCACATTATAAATTCTCTCCATATAAGAGAGTATATTATTCTTGATAATATCTAGTGGCTATAGTACATATTCTGTCATAATACATTATTATATAGGAGACAAAAAGAATGTATTAAAGGCTTGGGTGTGTGCTGTTGCTGTTGGTTTTTCACCATGGGAATGAATGACTATGATTTTTCTCTATAGGTGTGGATGAAAATGATTTGTAAGATAGATTTCCATTTATCATGAATTAAAGTTGTGTTAATTTACCATTTAAATGGTAACAAAGCAACCTACATACCTATGATCAAAACTCCTACTGTTTGACACTTTCAGAATTCATTTGGTTATTCTCCTAATAAAATGGGCAACAAAGTGCTTCTTGAGGTCATTAAAGGTGAGGCTATTGGCCCCTTGATTAAAATACTGGCTTTCATTTGCTTGTTAAAGATGGAAGAATATTCTGTAGGTCTGAGGTTTTTGAAGACCTTATCTAACTATTTTACCTTAACTATCTATAGAATCATATGTATCTGTTTTAAACCTAGGATGTACATTCTTGTGATAAAAATAGGCTATTAATTGACATGACCATTATTTGATCAACTAACAATTAACTTGTATTACTTAATTATCCTAAATAACCTGCAATAGCAGTCTCAAAGTATTGGAAGTAAACCTTGTAATGTAATTGGGTTGTATGGGCACAATACTTCTTATTACAGTAGAGTATATATAGTTTGTGTGTGAAGAATAATCTTAAATTTGAATTCTATACCAATGAATTTCATAGAGGTTTGGGTGACTGTTCAGGCAGCAAACCATTTCTATCATTTTTTTCATTTTGGAAGGTGCTTCCTTACTCAGGTAATTAAATTTATTCCTTCTCAAATCTCTAATGGGGTTGAATACCAGATCATTTAGTTTTACAGTTAAGCTTAGTTGTTTAGGTGTTAAGATGTTTTTAGATCTAGATAGACGTTTTAAGTTGATAGAGATGAGAGATGATAGATACTGATTTACATTAAGAGTTTTTGATTCACCAAAATAGGAAAGATGTTTTTTCAAGGATGCCAAATACAAATAGCCAGGACAGTACTAATGTAACATTTATATAATTCCTAATTGTTTTGTGGTTCTTATTTCTATACGTAGTTTATTGGATAAATGTGTAATAATATAAATGTATATTTAAAAAAGAAAAAATAGTAAAAAAAAGAGCTGGGTGGGGGAAAATGGAAGAATAATTAAATAATTAAGTAAATAAGATAAGTGATTCCACCAGGCTACCACTTTTATTCTGTAGCTTCTTACAATATTTCTTCAGCATTATTTGATAGCTTAGCACCTCAGAATGGTTTTTGTCATTTAGAAAACCCAAATTTCCCATTGCTCTTACAGACTCCAGGTCTGTGCACATATCTCTTGCTGTCACAGCCTCAACAATATAAAGGCCCTTGTCATGAATTCAGACACAGTCAGTTGGCAAAGAGGAAAACCATGGGAGGACAAACAGGAATACAAATGATTGAAAACAAAATAGATGACTTTTGAAGAAAGCAGTTCAACTGATCATAAACTTTGAATCACTGAAGAAGTGATACAAAGATTTTTTAAAAGATACATTAATGATCATGCTATTTTTGTTCTGACAACTTTATCAAACTAACGTAACATAGGAGACAATAATTTTAATTGATTTTAATAGTCCAAATATATCTGTTTTTTAGGGATAACATACATTCTGATTTCCAACACTCACATTTACTATATGTCCATCCATCTACATCTCCCCAGGTGAGATCTTACTGTGATGCAGGAGACTTTCAGTTGAATCAACATTTATCCAAAGCTCTTGTTTCATGATTATGATCTGCATCTGATCCTCGGTAACCTTCCTTATTTTTTGCAGCGTTGAGACTATTTCCATTTTATTGATGAGAAAACTTTGTGCCCAAAGCACATCATTTTAAACTCATGGTTGTGTAGTTTTCTATTGCTAGTGCATCAGATTGCCACAAACTCAGACATTTAAAGATAGACTACGTCTTCCTGATATATAAATTAGAAGACTGAGGTGGGTCTCCCAGGCCTAAAATCAAGGACTTAGTAGAGGGTTTTATATTCCAGAGGCTGTAATTGAGAGTTAGATTCTTACCTTCCTCATTTCTGCAGGCTTCCTAGCTGCCTTGTATCATGGCTTCTCCTCTCTCCATCTCCAGTGGTAGCACATTGCTTCTCTGTGATTTTGTTCATAGTCATATTTGGACTCTCCTCTTCTTCCTTTCATTTCATTTCACTCTAAAGAATATTTTGAAGTTGCCCTGATAACCCATGATGATATAATTTAAGTCATGCTGATTAGCAACCTTAATGACATGAACAGTCTTAATTTCTCTTTACCAAGCAGTCTAGATTATTCACCCTTCCCATGGATTAAGACCTGTTCAGAGTAATACATTGAGTATGTACATGCAGTTTTTCAAATATATGAGAACATTCAGGAAATAGCCATCTAAGATTGTTCTCCTCATAATTATTAGCTTGTCAAACAGCTGCTATATTGCATGCATTTGCTTCTGGTGTGTTATTCCAGTTCCCAAAGAAAAGACAGGATAGCGTGATGTTCAAGGAGCCTCATTCATAGATTATAGCAAAAATTTACCAGAAACCATTATGTTGTTGATGAATAAAGTCTACTTTTCTGGGTAACTCGTTGGTAATTGTCTTGTTATTTTGTCTTGAGTTTGTTTTTATATAAAAGGATATTTTTGTACTTTAGAGAATTAACTATATATTTCAAATTTAACATTGCGAAGATTTAATTCCATCATTTTCAGATTCTCAATGTACACTGAGGCCTATTTGGACAGCACTGAGATCCAGATGGCCTCCAAATAGCACTCATACCCATGTGGCTCCAGGATAACACTCATGCCCACATGACTCCAGGATTGTATTCATAACCATGTGCCTCCAGGATTGCACTCATATCCATATGGCTCCAGGAGAGCACTCATGCCAATGTGGCTCCAGGAGAGCACTCATACCCATGTGTCTCCAGGAGAGCACTCATGCCCATGTTGTAGCTCCAGGAGAGCACTCATGCCCATATGGCTCCAGGAGAGCACTCATGTCAATGTGGCTCCAGGAGAGCACTCATGCCCATGTTGTAGCTCCAGAAGAGCACTCATTCCCATATGGCTCTAGGAGAGCACTCATGCCCATGTGGCTCCAGGAGAGCACTCATGTCAATGTGGCTCTAGGAGAGCACTCATGCTCAGGTCGCTCCAGGACTGCACTCATGCCAATGTGGCTCCAGGATAACACTCATGCCCATGTGGTTCCAGAAGATCACTTGTGCCCTTGTGGCTCCAGGATAGCACTCATGCTCAGGTGGTTCCAGGACAGCACGCATATTCATTTGGCTCCAGGATTGCACTCATACTCATGTGGGTGTAGGATAACATTCATGCCCACATGGATCCAGGATAGCATTCGTGTCAATGTGGCTCAAGGATAGAATTCACTATCACACAATTCCATTGTTTGTTGAAAATTAAGGGAATTAAAATGGAGAGATAAGGACAATCATAGTCTATCTGCTCTTTAGCCTTAACCTAGAATCTGTCTCAGATTTCTTGTTACTTCTTTGTGATATGTGGTAATATTCATATCCACATATGCCAGCTCTATTATATTTTGAAGTCCTTATTTTTGAGTATGAACTATGTACCATAGTAACTTTTAATTCTTATGAAAAAAATGAAAAGTCACACATTATCTTCAATTGCCAATTATTAGGGAATATATGCATACATATTCATAAGAGAGAGAGTATGTGTGTGTGTGTGTGTGTGTGTGTGTGTGTGTGTGTCAGAGACACACAGAGAGATAGAGAGCAAAATTGGAAAATACCTATAAATTTAGAGTGTGAAAGAATTAGAAGATTATATTTTCTTACCCAACATTTATTTATCTAGTTTATGAATATTTTACAGCTCTCATTTTCTCTCAGGATATATATATATGTATATATATATTTGTTTGGTCCTTTTTAACGTTAATATTTATGGGTTTGTGGCATGTGAACAGAGGTTTAATTATATTAAATAGCATAAACATTTTCTGTGTGGAATTAGTTATTTTTGAAGAAAAAAAGAGACATATACTCTGTGATTTTTTTCCCCATTGATGTTAGTCTCATTAAAAGAAAATTTAAGAACATGCTTGTGTTATCAGATACTTTTATTGCTTCTGTTGTATGTATATTGAAAGTTCAGGTTTCTTTGTGAATAATTTATGAGAGCTATATAAAATTTTGTTCTCAGGAATAATTGATGAGAAGGATATTGGCTACATTTAGCTTTTCTGTAAATAAGCTTCCTTATCCAATAGCATTTGAGATTTTCTCACAGTTCTTTATGGTAAAGGAAAACCATAATACCTTCTAACAGAGAAACCTATTTATTAGATGATTCTTTATTACCTTTGCTTTTCCCCTTAATAACCAGAAAATAAAGATCCCCAGAGTTCTATCTTTCCCTTTCTTTTTTCTCTTAGATCAGTAGTTCCCAGCCTTTCCTATGCTCTGACCCTTTAGTACAGTTTCTAATGTGGAGACTTCCAACTATAAAATTATTTTTGTACACTGTAACTACAATGTTACTACTGTTGTAAGTTGTAACGTAAATATTTTTGAAGATAGAGGCTTGCCAAAGGGGTCACAACCCATGGGTTGAGAACTGTTGTCACAGATCCTCTAAATGCCATATCTGTCTGATGTATTCTAACTTACGCAACATATAAAGTTCCTTTTCTGCTCCACCTCCCCACTGTCCTTTTCTACCATTACCCTCTCATTAACAACCCCTCTTCTAAGACTGGTTTAATTATCTCACATGATTTTTCTCTACTTGCATTAATTATCTTCTAAAGGGCTTGATTCATTTTCTTTTTGGCTGAAAAAATCCTTACCTTCTATGGATACTACATTTTTCTTATCTATTCATCTGCTGTTGGGCATTTAGGTTATTTCCAGAGCTTGGATGTCATGATTAATGTGATAATAAATGTTGATTAGCAAGCAACTAGGTATTCTTGGTATGTATAACTCTCACATTCCTAACTATGTGCTCAACATAATCCAAATTAATATTTAAAAACTAAACTCTTGATTTTTATCAGTACCTTTTCTTCATATGAAAACCATCCACCTTATATATTCACTCACCTGTAATACTTGCTTGATTGACATTATACTTTCGTTTTATGCTGATAAAGCCAAACAATCATTTTTATTATAGATTCGGCTTCAAAACTGTCATCAGGTGTAGCGTTATCACCACCGTGATTCATTCCCTATATCTCTCTATGGCTGTAGTAGTTTTCTAGTAGGTCTTCACACCTCCTGCTTAAATGACCTTCCACCTACTGCATATGTCAAACCAAATAAATTCAAAATAGTTCTGTCATTTCGTTTTTACTTGTAAAAAGAAAAACAAAACAAATGAACAAAAACTATTCATTGTTTCCCTTTTACTCTGAAGATAAAGGCAAAATTTTACTATCATTTCTGTACATCAAAGTTTGGCCTCTTTTTGCTGCTGTTTCATATTGGATTGTGTTCCTTCTATTTAAGCATTACTGATAGAGATGCAAAGGCTTTTGCTCCATTCCATAAAAGCTGTAGGCTCTTTCCTCTGTCAGGTTCAGCACATGCTTATCTGTTGCTCTGAACTATTTTACCCCAGGTTTTTCCTGGTTCTCCAGAAGAAAAGAACCAATGAATGAAGTGTGCCACTCTGTGTGTTTGTGTGTGTGTGTGTTTGTGTGCATGTGTGTGTGTGTATGTACACTCATGTGCATGTGTACATAAAAATGAACCATTTCATATAAGCATGGTAGCTGACTAATTCCAAGATCTCCAGTTGTAAGTGGGACGTGAACATGCGGCTTATGGTAGACAGATCTCCGGTGTGAGACTCCCAGAAATATATGGTGATTAAAGATGTTTAAATTTGAATTTATATATAAGAATAACAGTAAAGTTATACTCAAAGACATATAAGCAAGTGGTATTCTGGCCTATTTTTGGGGGAAACCAGTCTTTTGTTCTGTTCAGCTGATTGTATGAGGCTTATTCATATCCAAAAAGTCATGGGCTAAATTTGCTGAATTTTTAAAAATATAAGTGTAATTCAAATGAAAACTCAAAAATGTCTTAAAATGAAGCTTAACCAGACATATGGATATCTTGCCACTTTATCAATTTACACCTTGCAATTAAATACCAAATTTCCTTTTCTTTTTCTATAATTTTCAACTTAATTCATCTGATTTTTTTTAGTAACTCATTAAAGATAGAAAGGTTTTTATAGTTACCTGATTTAACTTTGCATCCACTGTGAAGTCTCTCATATTATAACATAACTTATCCGTAAGTGTTCTTCATAGTATTTTTTTTGGTGTGTGTGTGTGTGTGTGTGTGTGTGTGTGTGTGTGTGTGTGTGTTTTTCTGCTAAATTGTATGTTATACCCTTTCTCTTGCCTTAGTCATTCTGGATGTTTACAGCACAGAGAACCTAGCCGGACACAACACACTCATTTTGCATTTACTGGAACAGAAAATGACTGGGTAGATACCGAAGTGATTTTTTTTTTTAGTTTGTCTGTCAATAACCCATTTTATTATTTTTGTACAAGGAATTAAACCCAAGACTATGAGGGCTAATATAACACTGAGATGTATTTCCTCACCTTTTGCTTGAAGATAGGGTCCGACTCTTCAAATTGTGATCGTTTGGCCTCAGTCTTCCAAATAGCTGGAATACTGGCTGTTTTCATTATCTCTGAATCTTCAGTAATGTTTGAAGTCATTATTAAAGCCTCAAAATAAGCCGACAATAGAAATTGTAATTTAAAATTTCTTTCCTTATCCTTTTAGTAGATCCAGTTACATAATGCGTCTTTTGACATAAGTCCAGTTGAGCTCATAATTTTGAAAAGTAATGATTAGATAGTCAATGTGCACAAACATTTTATATGATTGATTTTAAGCATTTGTAACATGTTAATAACCCTATATAAGCAAATGCTCTAGCTATATGTAAATTCAGAGCCCATAAATTGCCATTTACAGTTTTAATTGATTAACATGATATGATATTAATATGCTTTGAGGTAAAACTATTAGCTTTAAGCCATTTTTATCTACATTCTTAAGAGAATATGTATTTAGAATATAGTTCAATAAAGAAGTATTGGCTATAGAAAAAGATCATAATATTAGGACATATTCTAAGGTTTGTTTTAGGTCTCATTTCGCTGTGGCCAAAATAAAGTTATGATTTTTTTTTCTGCTAAGTATACAGTCATTATGTTTGTCTCATTTGTCTAGAGAACACTTCCTTCTACCTTCCAGTTTTTGGCCACCATGGGTCTTACCCTGTCCTTTCAGGCCACTCATGTGCCACGCTTTGAAGCTGAGCTTCTCTTGTACTTTAGTGCCTCATGGTTTAGCAGCTACTTGCTCTCTATTTATTTTTTGGTTACAATTTTTCATTGAGGAAATCATCATGAGACATTATGTACACAGCACTCTATTCTCTAGACAGTTAAGAAAACACTTGAGGAATTATAACAATGGTCTTTGTCTTTCATATCACATATATTGTCATTTATTTAGTGTGAATGTTCTTTTGTGTATCAGGTATTTTGTTTAATAAATTCTCAAACTATTACTTCAATAGCATGCCAAAATTCACAGAGGAAAAGGCTGGGCCCATATTGTATAATATGTACATAGATAAAAACTATGAAACAAGTAAAACCCAGATTAGGATCCAGAAACATCTTGTCTCTACAGTGTGTCTTCAAGGCTGTTTTGCAGTGGAGTACTGCACACCTTGGAGGGAGAAACACATGCAATACAGGAGTCAGTATTTGAAAATACAATGTAAGTGATTGTTCAGAGTTGATTGTTTTTAGTCTTCTGCATTTATAGGAACGTTTCTGTGACAATCGTATTTTATAGTACTGAAGAACAAATAAGAGGAAGACAATGACATCACGGGGTTTGTAGCTGTGTTTGATAACATTTCACACTTAGTGTTCCAAGGGATCAACGCAACTAAGAAGCGTTATGTTTGGGACACAAAAAGACCACCCTTTCCACCCCAACATAACTAGTCTACTACATGTAGCAAATAAATTAAGTGCAAAATTGGGTGGTGTGGTTGCTTTGTCCACAAGAGAAGACCAACATTGCTTGCAGCTTTTCTTTTGTAAAGGTATTTCTCCATAGAAACAAGTTTTAATCATTTAAGATGAAAAATTTTATGATCTCCACTATCTGAGCCTAATGGTAAAGTTGAGTTACATTTTAAAAGAATTATGATTTTTCTTACATTATTAGCTTGTATTTAATGGTAATATGTATTAGTATGGATACAGTCATCCCCAAAATGACATTACAAAGATGCATACTATACAAAAATGTAATAATTATTTTGATGTAGGCCATCTACATAACTCCTGATATATAATGCAGTTAATAGAAGATCTTTGAATAAAATTGTATAAGGTGTGACTCTTGAATGTATGCACACACTTAAAATATCTTGGTTAATAAAAAGCTTGGAGTAAAAATAAATAAATATGTAAGGCTCTCATTTTATAGCCACTCACACAAAGCAAAAATAAATGAACAAAATATTAAAAATAAGAAAATGGAGAACATAAAGAAAAAGCAAAAAGAAAATATTTGTGACTTACATATAGTTTGGCAGTGGATAAAATTTGTATGTTCATTTGATATATTAGAACAGTGGAGCTGGTAATTGGTATAAACACTATTTTCCATAAGTCAATGTTCTTCTGAGAGGACAAAGTGCTTTATCAATCAAGTAGTGCCTCGATGCTCCTGTATATCACAATGCAGTAGAATGTTCTAGAGCACTGGCCAAATGATTACAGGAAATTTAAGTGTTATGTGTAGCTCTCTGGACACACAACATGTGGAATTAGAGAGCAAGTCAATGTTATATTTAAATTCAGATCTCCAAACACAGTTTACTAAGATTTTTCTTTGATCAGAGTTTATTCCTAAATTTAAAATATCACTATATATATTTTTGGGCATGGGGCAGAATCTGTGCATTTAATAATAAGAATCAGACTTGTGACTACATGAGTCCTTTGTGGGTGTTGTCATTTACACTCCTCAGAAAAGAATATATTAATTTTTATCCTCGTTGATTGTTTAAGATACTAAAAAAATAACATGTTGCACACAGTATGTGCCAGGCTAAGGATCCAGATTCCCCTAACACTAGCTTGAAGAATGTTTTTTCAATCACTTTTCTTCTAGTCTTCAGGTTACAGTCTTGGAAGTATAATATAGATAGGACACAGAGATATTAGAGAATTAATGTACACAGACTTCTTCTCAGATGCACATTGAAAATATAGTTAGATCATTTAGATTTGTGTTTGTCCAGTGAAACAAAAAAGTATTGATGTATGTAATCAAGTCTTGCTATTTGCCATTAAACACATTTCAGTAATGGAAATTTTCTTATTCAGTGTGATAAGACTGAGAGAGAGAGAGAGGAGCTCCATTTTTATATTGGTTGTTATTGCCGATTTGCTTTGAGACAGTTGACAATTACATGTAATGACATGGTTACACTGTGGTTAAATCTTGTTTGATAAGTTACTTCTTTAAATTAGAGCTACAACGTGTTAGATTTAGGAAAACAGAAACTGAGAAAATAAAGATAGGCATGCCCACCTTGAGGTATAGGTTTGTGTGAAGATGGGCCACACAATTGCTGTACACATGGTGTGTTGGCATCTCAGTGCTGCTATTACAAGTCATAGAAAGGACCTTAAAGCATCCAGGTACAGTATCTCATGGTTCTAAAGTTGAAAGTCAATCACTTTTATTTCCCTTTTCTTTATTCATCTGTCATACAATACGTTTCTAATGCAAATACATACAATACAAACCTGCACCCTCCCCTCCCTGCCCTGTACCCATCCTTCCCTCCCCCAGATGCACTGCTTCTCCGTTTGCCTTCTGAAAAGAGCAGGACTCCAAGTAATATCAACTGAACAGGACATAACAAGATTACGTACAAACCTTCATATCAAGACTGAGTGATGCAATGTATTAGGAGAAAAAGGTCCCACAAGCAGTCAAAAGGGTTAGTGGTACCCACCCCACCACTCTCATGTTAGTAGGCCAACAAAGTCCCCAAGGTAAGCAACCACAGCATGTATTCAGAGGACCTAACGCAGACACATGCTGCCTGTAGTTGCAATTTCAGTCTCTCTGAGTCCCTATGAGCCCTGTTTAGTTTATTCTGTGGGCCTTGTTCTGGTGTCTTCCACCAGGAAGGGATCTCTTCCTTCCTCCAGCTTTAGGCAGATGCGGCTTTACTGACTTTTCCAACTTTGAGAGTTCGCCTGTATGCTTTTGACTTAGGGTCCACTCCTTTCCCCTCATATCCAGCCGAAGAGTGAAGAGTAGCATTTTCAAGTCTTTTGTCCTAGCCTGAAATCCCTTCACAATTGATACAAGCCACCATGGTTACCTTCAAGCCCTCTCAGTATCCAAAATAATCTTCACATCTTAACATCTTTAATTACATGGGAAAAGACTTTACCTGCAGAAGGCACATATATTTACAGGCTTCGGGAAATAGATGTGGAAATCTTCAGGGGGCCAGGCTGCTGCCCATCACAGCCAGACCTTGGCTGTAGAAGAACCTTTTTCCTATGACAGATACATACTTATTTATCTTGCTGCCCATATGCAGATGCTTTAGTGAAGTAATTTAAGATTAGGTGTGAGAAATCTCACCTGCTCAACACTCTGATCCAGGGAATGACCTTTTAATAGCTCATTTCCTTCTTTTCACTATGCAAATTATACCCAACAAGGAGAGCCCTTTCTAATGAGCTTTTAGCTATTCCTGTATTTTTAAAAAATGATTTAATCAGTTACTCTCTTATTTTTTACATTTAAATAAAAATGAATGAGAGAATCTAAATTGCTGCATTTTTATTTCAGCACTGGTTGCCCCCAAGTTTATCTTTCTGAATAAAATAAAAAGTAAAACATTTTTATTATTCAATCAAAAGAAGATTATTCTTGTATAAAGAAAATGCAAAATTATGAATTCTTGATATTTTATGTGCACAGCAGAACTCTTAAGGAGGGAGTAAATGCTCCCCTCTGATAGGCTAACAGTTGGTGCTTGCTTGCTTTCTTATATTTGAATGGGTGATGATAAAAAGATGCAATGTTTCATTCCAGTAACTAGGATGCTGTTTCCTGCCATATTAAACTATTTCTAAGAGGTGAAAATTAGGAACTACTGAGAAGCCATTGCCATTTTCTGTTTACTTCAGTAGTCTCACGGCAGTAAATCTGATGGGCTTGGATAAATCATTGATTTACATGTTAAAAATGGTGAATTAATAATTTCTGCATAATTTTACAATATGATTGACAGGAAGCACAAGAGATAATAAAACATTCTGCTCATTAAATATCTTTAATACTTTTGATAGACATAGTATTTAGATGGTATAACATAGTACTTTAAAACATTTCCCTGATTTTTAAATTTATATTTTATGTAGAAAGTCTAAGATAAACTTCCTTGCACAGGCTCTATATTTGGATATTTGTTTAATAGTAGAATATAACTCCTCAATATTATAACTGGACATCAATCAGTAAAACAATACTAGTAATAGTGAATGAAAATGCTTGCTATTTATTAGGTGATATACTAAGTGCCTTATATCTATGCATATGTTTGTAAATATGTACACTTATAGGCATGTATACACATGCATATATACAAACATATAGATGTACCTACATATTCACACACACACACACACAAACACACACACATGAACTTCTGTTCTATTCACTTGGCATATGAGGAGAATAAGGCAAAGAAATATTAAATGTATGTTTCACAACTAATAAGTAGTATTTAAATCAAAAGCTAAATATTTCCACATTCTGAGCTTCCAACAGAATTTGAACTGGATGGATCATTTACAGTACTATTAAAGAGCAGCCCTTATGTGTCTCTAAATCATTGATCTCACTTAGAAATCTTTCTAAGGTTAAACTTACAAAATTGTCAGAGTTTAGATGGCGCAGTTGGAATGTAGAACTTACAGTATACATGATATTAGGCAGCTATTTAGGTGTGATGGTATGGATGAGTTCATGATGTCTCTACAAATGATATGATTCTTCTATGCTTACCAGTATGTGTGGGGCTGAGAACAATGTCATTTTTTTGATGCCGTTGTATCTGTAGAATAATGCGTGGAAACTGACACTCTAGCCCTACCCTCCTTTGCAGTGGCCACTGGTTGGGTCTAAGCTGCTCCTCTTTGAGCTTCCTTGTTATCTTCAGACTCATCTATACTTAATTAACCCATACAATTATGTAGCGTTTACTTTCTATGAGGCTGTGTTCTATGTGTATGGCAATGCTAAATTGAAATTGTTAAGATACGTAATAAAATCATCTCCATTTTAGTGTTGAGAGAAATGAGTAATGAGAAATTGAGCAAACTGCCCAAGGCCATGATGATAATATGCTGAAGACTTAGGATTCAAATTTAGAAAAATATGTTTCCAGAGTCTCTTCTTACCAAATAGTTCAAATCTGAAATAAGTTTCCTTTGGGAAAGAAGGCTTTTCATTCTTGACTAGTACATTTCACAGTATTTTTTTTAATTCCTATTTCAATTGGAAAAAGGTAATGAAGGAGTATGATTTCTGGTACAATTTTATCCTGTTCACATAATTGTACTGATTCGCTGCTCTTGTGCTCTCTGATCCCTCCCTCTTCTGCCCTTTCAGGACTTCTAATACTCTTTTCTCTTTTTCACTTTTATCCTTTCTCCCTCCTCTCTTCTTTATACTTTCAAATATGATCAAGAGATGGGTGGGCTGGTAAATGAATTTATATACTTCACCATTGGCTGTTTGTGTGGGCTACCTGACAACACAGGAGTGAAATATTAGAGAAATGCTTTCTAATTATTTCATGTCAATGACTTTGTCATCATGTCTTCAATCTAAAATATATTCTAAAAGTTCTATGTCCTTGTGATGACAGATAAGAACTTATTAGAATACAGCCACCACTAACCAACCTTTCTTTTGACCTGATATTGACACTGGTCTAGACATTTCAAACTCCTAGTCATCATTCCCTGCCTTATTGTAATGTTATTTCCTTTCAGTATCTTTTCCTATACTGGAGTTTCTTTCTCTTCCTCACCATCTCTGTATTAATTTAATCTCTGATATGTTTTGCTCTACTCTTTATTAATGTATTCACACTTAAAGCAAAATAGGTGAGATGCCTTAAGAAGTATTCTGTGATTCAGTAAATACTGTCCCCAGAGTTGATAAACAAGAGAGGAAACAGTTGATTCATGTTTTGTCATCATTTCTGTATATACTTTATAGAACACTCTTCAGATGGGATGTACTAATTTAAGAATCAAGGTAACGGTATTTATATATACATATGTGTTCTTATATGCATGTAACCATAATGATTAATGAAGAAATCATGAAGTTGATGGGAAGTGGGTAAGAAGTGGAGGAGTTGGATTAGAGAGAAAGCAGAGTGGAAAAGACATATAAAAAGAATACTCATGTAAGAAATTCTAAAAATGAAATTAAAAAATCAAGTTATCAAATTATAGATTTGTATTCTTAGCTTAATTATCAACATACCAGACATAAATATTTTTATAAATAAATAAATAAATATTTATATTGTGTGTATATACTATGTAGACATATATACATATGTTTCTATTAAAGGTAAAACAAAAAAGATAGTGCTCTATGTTTTATTCACTGGAAATGAGATGAATCCTTTCTTACCTTGAGAAGCAACTTAATAATTAATAAATACAAATTATAAATTTGCTTGTTTTTAAGAAATCTTTGGCATGTACTTTACAGGCTTAAGACATCTATCCAATCTGTGTTGTCACCTAGAGAATATATGATCTTGCTTCATCAGGCTTATGCTGGAATCTCATAAGAAATGTGTAGAGACAAGGAAAGCTTGGGGGGAAAAGGGTATTTGAGTGAGTCTTCATAAGACCACCAGAGGTATGACGGAAAGAGGATACTGTTAGCAGAGGGACGGGCATGAAAACTAAGTCATATACTTTGATACTGAGTTGACTGTAAGTGGGAAAACATCTAGAGTAAAGAATCAGGGATGTCTGAAAAAGAGGTAAGGCCCTTATGGGGCACTGTATGGTAAGCTAAGGAGTTAATTTTTGAACGTTCTGGAAATATATAGGTGGGCCTCAACAGATTTTCAGAAAGTAATATGATATGCTTAGCTCCTAAAAACAAGTAACCCAAACCCAAACCAAACCAACAACAAACAGTAGCAGCAGCAGCAACAACAATGAAGTACCCAGCAATAAGGAAGTTCCTAGGACAAACTGTCAATAAGGAGGACAGTAAAGAAGACACTGAAGTAAGTCTAATAAGAAATAAGAAGGACATGGACCAACATAATCGCAGCAGCTTCAAACGGGGTAGTATTTGCTGAAGACAGAACTAGAAGATGCTTACAGCATAGTTATTCAGAGGCAAAGTCCAAATGCTTGTCTTGAGTTCATTTCTTAGTATGTAGAATACAGAACAACGCGATAACGTGTTGTTAAACTAAAGGAAAGGAGATGAGAAAATAGATGTATAAATTTTGAACATGGAATCCAAATGCTCAGAGACACTTCAGTCAAGTGAGAATGCCTTGGGCTTGGGTAGACTCCAGCTCTGGAGGCAAGGGAGAGAAACTGCTTACAGTAACTCAAAGTCATCCTCCTTCACGCAGCGTATTTTCATTCATCTTTCTTCTTGTGCCAAGCACTGTGCCTAAAGGTAGTAATTCAATAATCAGCAGTCCTTTGCCCCAGTCCTCCAGGAGCTAAGAGTGATGAGTCATCGAGGAAATTGAAGTGGGTCCGGAAAATGCTTTTGTTGTTGTTGTGTGACAAATGTCACACAAGTACATGGACTTAAAGGGAGCAGTAACATTTGACATTTTGCCTTAAAGCACACATCCCCGGATGAGACCTAAATTGTGGCTCTTGGCAGGAATTTAATGGAAAAGACATAGAAATGAAAGCATAGCATACACTATCAAATGCCATAAATGTCTTTGAAAGAGAGACAACAAAGTTACATGTTTATTCAAAGTTGAAGAGGATATTGATGACCCTTGAGGAATCAAAACGTAGTTGTAAATAGAAATTATCTCATAGGGACTTGACAGGAAATGCAGACCAGCCCAGAGGTCACAAGTGATTTACACAAAATCAAAAAAAATACTATCTGAGTTTATGTTAAGCAGAAGTACGGGGAGAAGAAAGGTTGAGTTGCTCTGCTGAGACACATGGGCCAGTGAGTGAAGTAACTACAGGCACGATACAGAATTTGGAAAGAGACTTCCTGGGCAACATAGCACTTCATTTTTTTTTTTTTTTTTTTTTTTTTTGCTTCAGTTTTCTAACTAAACAGCATTAAAAAGCTACAAATAGCTTTGCTCTTACAGGAAAAAAGTGGAGGTGATGAAGACAACAAAATTATGTCTATGTATGTACACACTGACATACGTATACATTATGCAGTAAGAAGTGCCTAAAGACAATAATTCAGACAAAAAGATCAGGGCTAGAGAGAGGCTTCCACAGTTGAGAGCAAATGTCCCTTGCAGAAGACCCTAACTTCAGTCCCAGCACCTATATCTGGCAACTCAAAGCTGACTGAAGCTCCAGCTCTGGAGTTCCCATGCTTCTGGTGTCTGTGAGCAACTGCACTCACATGAATACACACACATATGCATGTACACACTCAGGCTTACACACATACACATGCACACACAAAGTTAAAAAAATCAATATTTGTAAAGTGAATAAATAAGGTGTTCAGTTTTTAAAGTAAGAAACTGTTTAAATTGTTATATTTATCCAAATTTGCTTTAAATATATAAAGGGAAATGACAACTGGTTTCCATTTAACTGAAGTAGACATTTCATGAAAAAACACCAAGATGTTAGAATGGCATCTTCCATCCTGAAGAATCTCTGATTATCAGAACTCCAAGTAGAAATGCGTCTGGTGTTCTGAAAGAACAAGGAGAAAGTCCACGGAGCTGAATAAAACAATAGAGGTTAAGATCAGAGACGTAAGTAAAATCGAAGCATGTAATCTTTGATAGATATTTTAATTGTTCTCAGGAGCTGTTTCTGGAGCTGCAGTGTCTCGACAGCATTCTAGGATTATCAGAAGTATCATTCTGGATGGTGGGTCTACAAGGTCCTGAGCTTTGGTTGCGGAATCCTTTTAGCTGTCACCTATGAGAAAGATGAAGTTATTTTACCCAAGTGTGAAAAGATGCAAAGAGTCAAGAAACCTAGACCCATAGGGCTTAAAGAAATGGAAGCACCAACCAAAACTGGGTTACTAATGTGTCATTTTCAATAAATTATCTGTTCTTCTCCCCTGCTGTATACATTTATTTTGAATTGGTTTGATTGCAAAATAGCTCTTACATTTATACTTAAGAAATGTTTATGTCTGATGATATTACATACACAGGCATGGTCTGGGGTTGGGAAAAGACTTACAGGCACCAATCCCATCAATACTTGAATCAGAATGTGCCATCTCATCCTGGGTGACCACACGAACACTGAATCTGTGTGTGTTGACATTCACTTTGCCAAGGCCAATGTGGGAATAAAGGTGCAATATGCATGATAATTGATTCAGGAGAAACAATGAAATAAGAGCAGATACCATGTAGAAATATATATTGAAATATGAGACTTTGCTCCATCTAAAACTCTATTGCAGCCAAAATTTTTCTTTGTGGTGACTTACACTGGTTTGTATTTCAAATAGCAGGCTATTTGAGGTTATTTAATGCAGAGTTACAGAATTTTCAGCATGAAGAAGTAACAGTTATTAGGAGTGGAGCTAACTTTCTTGGGAGTTTTGTCATCTTCAACAATTATTTCCTCAAATATCATCAACGCTTTTGTTCCTGGAAAATAGCTTAAAATATATTTTATGTTAGTTATTTCTAATGACTACATGGCTATGCTATTTCTGAAGCAATACAAACATGAAAAATGTATTTACTTTATTGGTACTTATATCAGTTTATTACTTTAAATAGCTTCTTGCTCAAATTGAATGGTGTACCAGAGAAAATAGTTTCTCTCTCAGTGTGTCTGTCTCTGCCTGGCCCCCTTCTGTCTCTCTCTGTCTCTATCTGCCTCTGTCTCTCTCTGTATCTCTGTATCTCTCTATCTCTGTCTTTGTCTGTCTGTCTGTCTGTCTGTCTGTTTCTCTCTCTCTCTCTCTCTCTCTCTCTCTCTCTCTCTCTCTCTCTCT
>OU015742.1:160880314-160900311 GCA_907169655.1 Acomys percivali | reverse complement strand
TAATAATAATAATAATAATAATAATAATAATAATAATAATAATAATATAATAAACAACCATGCCCAGATATAGAATTTACTCATGAAACCCACAATAGTCTTTTACTTCCCTGGAACACAATAAAATCTTACTGTTAAAAAACAGAGAGCAAACTGATACTCTGGACGTCTTTAGTGTTCACTTACACAGAGCTCCATCTTCAGATTGCTGTACTGTGTATGTGTGTACAGCTTGTTCTGTGTTTGGCTTCCTCTCTCCTCTCTTTTAATGTCAATGTCTCTCTGTCTCTGCTCCCTCCACTCCCTTATGTGTGTATGTGTATGAGTGTGTTCAGACACCTGAAGGGACAGATTCCTTCCAGAAACAAAATTATATTCACAAGTATAGAAAAGTGTGATTTTTACTACTGAGCCAGTGATAAAATAAGAATACGTTTTCAATCATTTGTTTATATTATCTGTCACTGAACTGTACCTTGTAATCTTTGGGATACAATATTTGAAATGGTGTGTTGTGTACACACACACACAGGCACATAATCACAAATTAAGTGTGTGTGACATCAATATGAGGGACATTCATATTGATTCTAAATTATAATCTAAAACGTAGTTCTTATGGAAAGGCCATAATCCACCAAAAACATTTATTTCCATACCCAGTCTATATTTATAAAAATACATAATAATTTTATGGTATACATTACAGAAGGAGTTTTCATTTTCCACCAAGTACTCTTTATGGCTGGCTAGGCTTTCTATGATGTGCTCATTTTATACGTTCAGTAGTTAAGCAGCTAAGTGACTTCTTTAAATCTTGTGCTTCATTTTGCTAGTTATGTGATTTTTATCCTTAATAAAGATGAAATCTATGCCCCCAACACATATACACACCACACACACACACACACACACACACACACACACACACACACACACTGAGCAACAATTCAGGGGTAATTCATTTTTAACGAAGTCATTTGCTCTAAACTAGGTCTATATGTTCTTGTTTTTCCCTAAGTCTTGCCACTCATACCATGAGCTGTGGACCACCACATCAGCAACACCTTAATGCTTGTTAGAAATGCAGAACCTTCACTGTCAGCTTAGAACTCTTGAATTAGAAACTGCATTTTAATGAAATCCTTCCAATGATTTATGCTCACAGTTAACTTTGAGAAGCTGAGGAGCCACAAGGGAAACTTCTGGTTCCCTGCAAGACAGTTTCTAATGAACTACAAAGCAGTGTGTCTGCTCCCTCAGAAGAAGGTCTCCGCTTCATTTTAATTGCTGAACTACAAAATATGCAAAATTAAGTTATAAGGAAAAATAATAAGGGTTAAGTTTGAGCTGGCTTGCTAAAAACAACTGCAAATGTCAGCTGGGAAATTATTTTATTTCTAATGAGAAACATGTCTTTGTTTTTATAGGATATCACTTCTGAGCCCAAGCTAATTGCATCTCTAATCTGCAGTTCTTTCTTTTTGACCAGGTTGTGTATAAGGATGCCCTTTGAAAAATCCAGTTTCTGGCTTTAAGAAATGGCTATAAAGTGCCAGTATACAAGCACACACACCCTCTACTATTACCTTCCTCAACATAAGATTCTGTATGAACATAACACATTACGTTCCGAACATAATGCAGTACTTAATTGTATTGTCTGGTTTTGTGTGTCAACTTGACACAATTAGGAGACATCAGGGATGAAGGAACCTCAGTTTAGAAAATTCCTCTATGATATTCAGCTATAAGGCATTTTCTCAATTAGTGATCCAAGGAAGTGGGCCCAGTCCATGGTGGGTTGTGCTATCTCTGGGATGTTGGTCGAGGTTCCACAAGAAAGTAGGCTAAGCCAGCCATGGAAAGCAAGCCGGTAAGGAGCTCCCCTCCATGACCTTTGCATCAGATCCTGCCTCCAGTTTCCAGTCCCGATTAAGGTCTGTCTTGACTTCTTCCAATGACTGATTATGATCTGGGAGTATAAGCTAAACAAGCCCTTTCCTCCCCAACTTCCTTTTTGGTCTTTGTGTTTCATTGCAGCAGTAATAGAAACCCTATTAAGATGTTAGTGGTGTTATTAAAACACAAAGTCCATAATATCAGTACATAAACAAGTATAAATCTTTCAGGGCAGCTATTAATAAACTCCTGCGGAAACAATGAGTGGCCATCTTCTAATGACCCAAACAATTATTTAATAATAATATGGACAAAATCACAATACTGATGTTCCACAAGGTCTTTGAGGCCGGTTCTAGTCTGTAGGCCACTTGTTAGGGATGGATTTTGTAGTACTTCCTGTAGAAGTGAATGAGGGAATGGCAAGTGTGAACAGAAAGAGCTACTGGGTGTGACACAGGAACTGTGACAACACCAGTGAGTTCCATAAAAAAAAAAAAAAAAAAACTCTGGCAAGAGGTTGGTGTCTCAGATTTTTCCCCAAGTACCAGGTCTCACACTCCATCTTGTAGCAGTCTCTGTCTCATTCTCCCAAGTGCTGGATTTATGTTGCCCATCTGGGACTTCAGATGAATATCTTGGGAAGGAAGCAAGATGTAAAAGTACTGCTGTTATTAAACTGAGGCAATCTACAAAGTATTCACTAAGACCTCTTATCAGCTGGGGGACAATGTCTGGATTTTTGCAGGGAATCAGAGGGAAGTGATGCATTGCAACGTGCTTATTTCTTTACCAAGCTTAAACCCAAAGCAATTTACAGCCCTTCAGTATGTCCAGAATAACTATGGATGTGGATACTGTTTACAATAGTTAAATCTTTGAATCCATACATTTTTGGGGGTGTAAATTTAGTGAAGATACTGCAAGAAGAATTTCTAACTGTGTGCTTTTGTTCGTTTGTTTGTTTGTTTGTTTGTTGTTTTTATGTTAGAAGGCTGAAAACTTACTGTATAAGCTCAGGGAGGGACTAAGAGGTTGTTGAAATCAGGAGAAAAGTCTAGATTGTTTTGAATGAACATTGGGTTTGCATTAAAAAAGAAACTCAATTGCCATGCAGAAAATGAATTTCAGCATAGATTACTGACTGATAGAATGAATATTCATAAGGTGCAGTAAGAATGCATAGGAGAGCATCTCATCAGACAGGGTGACACAGTGCTTGAGCAAGGGACTAACTGTTAGTGAGCTGAGTTGTACCCAAGAGAGGAAGGAAAGGATGATAAAATGATAAAAGAAAAAAAAAGGCAGTGGAATTTATAGACAGGAGCTCTAGCTCCAAAACTTTATCAGAATTGCAGTGATCCTTAAACTAAAGAAGGAAGGACTTAAAATGTAGAGACCCTTTGAGGCAACAGGTTTTTTTTTTCTAAAAAAAAAAAAAAAAAAAAGGAAAGCATTGTGACTGCTAGAAAGCATAAAAATGGCATTAAAATATTGTAGTGAAATAATTGAATCTTGTAGAATAAGTGTGCTGAGAGAGCAGCAAGCCAGGCCATGTGAGGCACACCTATATTCCCAGAACCTGGGAAGCAAAAGCAACAATATCAGGGATTTGAGGTTCATCCTCAGCTCGCAAGTTCCATGCTAGCCTGTGCTTAATGAGGCCTTTTCTCAAAACAACAACAGAAAAAAACCCCAGCAAAAACCAATCAGGAATGAAGCAGGGAGGTGTCTCAATGCCTAAAGGCCTGCTTTATAAGCTGCATGAAATCCCAAATTGGGATTCTCACAATCACAAACGCTGGGCACTGTGACTTGTACTTGTAACTCTTTTGCCGGGACCAGAGACAGGTGGATTCTGGGTACTCTCTTGCCAGCCATTCGAGCTGAGATAACTAGCTCTGGGATGACTGTCACAATAAATAAGGTAAAGAACTATAGAGGAAGACACCTGACTTGGACATTTGAAAATACACACACACAAACACTCACGCGTGCATGCATGTGCACACACAGTCACACACCAGGAAAAGAAAGAAAATTAGAAATGGTAAATATTTGAAGAAACATAACAGTATTCCAGATATGTAATGTTCTACGAAGGCTCATTTTATAGGAAAGAAAATGAAGATGAGTAAACATAGTCTAGGATTAAGTAATCCATGTTTATTTCAATTGCTAGCTTTATTAAATACCCAAAATTGTTGAGCATTTTTGGTTGCTAGAAACCATAGCCACTCTGTTTAAGAATTAAAAATGAAATATGAACTCTTCATAATGGTGGCTTTGTACATAGGGGACTATTATTGTCATCAGCGCTGGAGTATAATTAGGAAGCCCATTTATGTGTGGAAGTTTAAAAAAGGAATGGTAAAACACTTCTCAGTGATTCAAAGGATATTGTGTTTTGATGTTAACTAAAATTATTTTTTATTTACACTTCATTTCCTCATTTTGGAAAATCTGTTTTGTTTTTTTTTTTTTTTTTTTTTTTTTTTTTTGTTTTTTTAACCTCTAGTCCCACTGCACATATGAGGAATTTGGCCAACTTTAAATAAATATTATTATAGTTCTCAATGAAATCATTAAAAGATTAATTGAAAGCCAATTTGAAAAACAAACTGCAATATAACCTGTTTTTGAAGGAGGAGATAAAGGAATTCAGGAGTAATGAGTTATAAAGTCTTGTGCTTCTCACTTAATAATTATGCCTTCTTAGGAAATTAACAACATTTATGGTGAATGGAACATGAGTTTGTCTGTTGGTTTATTACTACTACTGCTACTACTACTACTACTACTATTTCACATATAAATTTGATAAAATTAGTGTTGTTATGATTTTCATAGAAACATTTTTATGAGCAAATTTAAAAGTTCTGCACAATTAAACTATTCTGCATTTAGAAACCTTAGTGTGGTTTCATGCATGGGGTTCCTTAGTTCCATTAATTATATGGAGTACACTTATTATTTAAAAAACATTAATGAGTACAATGAAAGTATGAAGTGTATATTTCTCAGGTTTAGATCAAAGGAATTAATTGGTTTTGACTTCCACCAGCTCACTGTTATCTCAATTTTAATTTAAGATCAGAAGCTCGTAAGGAAATTGTTTACCATTTATCTTATAGCCTGGGGCCTTTTTTTGTTTTTGCTTCTTTCCTGCTTGCATGTAACACTTTTAATTTATTTTGGGGCACTGGAACCAACCCCTTTGCTCTGCTTATAGTATTATAATTGATAAAATGTCCAGATTTTTTTTCTCTGAGATTAAATTGAATTATTCAAATAAAAACAAGAACCTTCCAACCTACTAGGCTGTGGAATTATCCTTTACAATCTCCAATGACTATATTTTAAAAAGCATTTATGCTATGGAGGTACACTTTAAGGAAAAGTCAATGTCTCAGAAATGGGCAGGATCACACTTGACATAACCTCTACATATAAGGCACCTGAACATATTTTTCAGAACTAACCACAGTAAGCCAGTCTTGAGCCTGTAGTTTCTAGGTCAAATAAGAGAGCTTCTTTGAACTTACGGATAATTTAGCATGCACTGGAGTTCGCTTTGTGGGTTTCCTTTGTTTCTGAGTTTTGCTCAAGAAGCAGACATCAAAAGAATAAAAGATAGGTCTCTATTGTTAGAAACCAGCACAAACACACTTTAGGAATTAGGCAAGTTTCAAAACACACAAAAAAGTAAAACCTTACTTTTTCTACATCCTACAAAATGAGTACATTAGTGTTGGTTTATGTAACTCAAAAACAATATAAGGCCTGCCAAATTAGGCATTTTCAATGGTTGGGGAAATATTTGAAAGGAAACCGAATTCTGTGTATGTAAACATTGCAATAATGGCCAATCAAACATTGGTAATATAATATCATAGTGGTGTTCAATGCCATGCTTGTGTTAAGCTTCATTAAGACCACCAGTTCCCTCAAAATTTGTTTCTGTAGCATTGATCTAGAAGAGGAACACTTATCAGCAGCATTCCTTTCTTTCTTTCTTTCTTTCTTTCTTTCTTTCTTTCTTTCTTTCTTTTTTTTCCTTCTTTCCTTCTTTCGTTCTTTCTTTTTCTGACCTAGACAGCACATTCCAGAGCAGTGGGCAGTATTCAAAGCCTAATTTCTTGTCCATAGTGCAACCATCTGGCCTTAGAAGTTCCCCTGGCACAAGCCATTTCCCCACTGTGAGCAATTGGAGTGTTCCTCTAGGAAGATCTGCTGGCTCTGGAGATCAGCAGGCTCTGTCTTCCACTAGGCTGCATCTGTGCCTTGGACACGGTTCGCTCTCCACTTAGCTTCTTGGCTTGCTTTCTGCAATGCCTCTGAAAAACCTCATTTAACTCCTGGAGATTAGCTGTAGCCTCCTACCCAACCCCTTTTTCTGACAGTGGGTGAACTGACTTGCTTCTATTGGGACATATTCAGCAATGTGTGCCCATTCTCAATATCTTTCTAGACCCACAAATTCTGGTTCATCTACCTAAGGCTCATTTATGCATGAGGTTATAACATAAAGAGAACTTCCTGGACGCTTCTTTTGGCTGGTAATTCACTGTGTGTTTTTGCGTTGTCTGCCTTGTGTGGGGCCTAGAACTGAATTTACGGATATTCCTCATTCCAAGTTCTCTCCTTGATATTTCTCATTGTCTTTGATTTACTGTTTAATACTTAGTAAATACTTACTCAATAAAATGGTGATATCATTTGTTTTACTGTCTTCTCTTATTCTCCCTACTGTGGGTCTCCTCGGGTAACCTTGCCTATTTGTATTTTCTTTATATTTATGTATTATATATTGAAAAATATGGTCATATTTTAAGGCATAGTGAAATGACACTTAGGGAAATATATCGTTCTGTTTTTTAAAGAACATGAAGAAAATGTTAGATACCGTTAGGATGATGCATACTCAACTACTAATGTATTGAATCATTTCTACATGTGGATGATGAACACACATAATATCTCCTTTATTTGTCAGTGTAAACTTATGGGATATACTAGTTTTCTCTGTAATACAGAATGTTAGATAACCTTTATTTGACAGTCTTAAAAGAGAAAGAGCTTATTTCTCACCATGTGTATAGGCCATGGCTTTGTTGTAACTCTGACCTTTTTGTCTCCTGTTGTGGAAACTAAACAGAAGGAACATGCCCTGTTTGAGACATGTCTTACTGTATTTGCAGAAACATCAACACTCAGACAATAGCAGCATATGATGCTCTGTAGAATGACAAGAAGCAAGTGACAGAGCTGTTTGCTGGAGATTTCTTATCACATTTCATTGGCCAAAGCAAATTACTTGGTCAAGCCTGATTTCCATGTTTTGCTTTATGTAGACATAAAAAATGTTCTTTGTCATCAGGAGTGTTTTATAAACGATGAGCAAAGATCACCTGTGCACATCTGAGTATTGTCAAGAGTGAGGAGATAAGAAATGGCAAAAATAATCCTTGAAGATGTCAAATCCATGGTGTAAATGAACAGTTTATATATTTGACAAGGGATTGGATATTGTAAACAAAAGAAAAATAAAGTTTCAATTTGTACCAATGCGTGTCATGGGAAGGACTGTTGGGAATATATATATTTTTTTCAGACAGACAGAAATATTACAGTTGACAACCAGTATGAGGGTGATGAATATTTCAAAATTTGGACACTGTTTAAGTTATATCACTGTATGATTCAATATATGGCTGAACATAACTTTTATTCTTGAGTTTGTTAAGAGGTTATAGTTATGACTGTGCTTCCTGTGACACATTAGTAGCCAATTTTGGAAACTTGGGGTCTACACTGTCCTGACTGGAGTGATGATGTGCCTCAGTCACCATGGCAATACACACTGATCTCCAGTGCTGAAGTGTTGGTGGAAAGCCCCCTGTTCACCCTTTACTTGTTTGCCTCTTGCTTCAAAGTTTTGTTCTGAATTGCAGATATCAGTTGGCAGCTTGCTTTGTTTCCTTGTGTATTTGTGATTCTTCTAAGAGCCTTGTATAGAATGATCTGATCATGTAGAAATGAGACTATACCTAAGATTTGAGCAATGGCTATGACAGAGTTTGTCAGGAATTACTTAAGTCATGGTTTCACACAGTTTGAAGAAGGATGAAATATATAAATAAGATCATACAATGCATAAGATTAAATGAAATGTACTCGCATATAGTACCTCCTTGATGTTTTAGAATGAAAAATTCATATTAAAAACAGTTTCAAACTGATCTATTTGTATATGCTATGTAGGTATTATTTTCTATATTTATAAAATAATCTATGAGCATATACAGAGGGAGGTACTCCCCCTCAGGAACAGTCATAGGGGAGGGGAATAAGGGGAAAATGGGAGGGAGGGGAGAATGGGAGGATACAAGGGATGGGATAACCATAGAGATGTAACAAGAATAAATTAATTAAAAATAAATAAATAAATAAATAAAATAAAATAAAATAAAAAAGAATTTAATACATGCTTTCCTAAATTTTGAAATCTTAGCCTCATAGAGTAATTTAATTTCCATTTTCTGAAGACTTACCTAGTTTGTTTTTTGGATTTTTTTGTTTGTTTGTTTTTTGTTTGTTTGTTTGTTTTAGCATCTTCATTCCGTGCTGTCCAATGTGTGTCCTTGAACAGGCCAGAATACATTGGCTACTGCTTATTATTCTAAATTAGAATCTCAATTACTAATATGCTCTTGAATCATACACAATGATTAATGGGATGGCAACCATTATGTTGTTATTGGCCAGCTGATGTTTCATTTATTACTAAAACTTGGCATCTACGTGTTGCCTTGGAATTCACAATGAATAACTGATAGGGGTCATAAAGTCAGTATTTAGGCAAGGGTTGAACTTATATTTGTGAGCCAACAGCATCCTGTGAAACTCTCTAATATATTTTCCTGTTCTTTTCCCTTATGCCTTGAGAAATGATGTCACAAAGTAGCTCTTTAAACATCACTAGACTTGAACTCCAGAAAACCCCTAAGCCTCTGTTTCCCAAGTATTAGGATTATATCTGTGAACCTTATTTTGCAGCCTTTTTTTTTAAGCAAAGCCAGAAGAGGTGGTTTTGGCCTTTGGAATCGAGTTAGCAGCTATGGATATCTGTATCGTACTATGGGAAAGCCTACAGATCAATAAGTTAGTCACACATTCTCAGTGTTGAGATTGGGGCACTGGGAGATAGCCAAGTAATCAGCTAAACTTTGAACATAAAAAGGACCAGCAATGAAAACCTGTTCAAACTCTGTGCATGTGTGTGTTAGACAAACCGTCCCATCAGATGACTGAATTTGTGACTGGAAACAAAACATAAAATGCACAGTCTATGTAAATGTCAAGGCCTAGGCTGAAAAAGGCAATATAGCCTCTTGTCTTTTTTTATTCACTTTACACCCCAATTGCAGCCCTCTCTTTCTTTTCCTCCTGGCCTCACCTTTTTTTCCCTCTTCCCCCATCTTCCCTTCACTGTTCCTCAGAAAAGGAGAGACTCCCTACTCACTCAACCCAGTTCATCAAGTCACATCAGGACTGAGCACATCCTTTTCCCTGTGGCCTGGCAGTACCAGCTTAGCAGGCTCAGCCAACTCTGATTTAGAAATCTTGTGCCTTGGAAGCTAAGAAGAGAAGCATCATATAGGAAGAGAATGAAAGAGGGGCAATTTCCTGCATAGGAAACCACACTGAAGACACTCAGCTTGTCCAATAGAATTGGCAATTCTAGGCCACGGGGTGCAGGATTCACAATGAATAGAAATGCATCTGCACACACCATTGACATCTTGGAAGTCCAATATCAGGAGCAACTGTGTGATAAGGGTTCTAATCTGACTGGGGTAAAGTCCTGTAGAGCTTGCACTGCAATGTAGTGGAATTGCTGCTGTTGATTGTTAAAGACCATCTGTGTGATGGACATTTGGACCAACCTGGACTTATCACCTCAATGAGAGTTAGGTTTTAAATGAGCTATTTGTGCCTTTGCTCATGTCAAGATTGTTTAGAACATTTATTGTGATTGTTGAGCTTTTTCCTTTATGTTGAATATATATGTCCTTTTTCTAGCCACTTATTTCCTTATATTATGTGTCTGGAGTTGAACTTACTGCAAGGTATGAGTGTTCTGACTCTTGAGTGCCATGCATTTTGACCTAATTTTCTGTGCCCATGTGCTTAACACTAAGGTTTACTTTTTGTTAAAAAAAATGTTTATGTAATGATATTTCTTCCCTCAGCTTGTTGGTTTAGTATCTAATTTTAATTTTTCCTTCTTCCATTTTAATATATAAACCCTTCTCCTGTCTTCTCCAGAACCTCTGGAGTCTCCCTATCTTCCATCTTACTCATCATTTGTTGAAAAAAGAATCTGTAATCTTTCCATTGAATATTTTTTGCTCCTTTGTGAAAGATTACTCTGCCTTATTTCTGTGGCCTTGTTCTGGACTAATTGTCTTCCCATTGTCCTGATGACCAGTCTACTGTTCTGATGACTAGTCTGCTGTTTGGATGACTAGACTAGGCAAATCTTGCAATTACTCTGATGACTTGTCCAGTATTTCAATGACTAATCAATTGTTGTGATTGCAGTGCACACTATGGTTGATTATGGCACTGCTATGATGCCTATACCTACTGTGCTTGCTGTCATGATGACTATGTCCACCGCCACGATGCCTGTGCCCTGTTGTGATTACTATGTCCACAGTCTTGATTATGATGTATTTATATAAGTTTGGAAGTTGCACAATGAGTGATCTCAAACATTCTTTTCATTCAATATTAACTTAGCCATCCTGGGTGTTTAGATTCCAGATAAAACTGTAGATCAGTTTGTCAGTCAAAACAAACGAAAGCTTGCTTGCTCTTTAACTGACATTTCATTGAATCTACAGATCAAGTTGGAAAGAATTGATACTTGACAATATTAAATCTTCCTTCATGTGTACATGAATTATAACTTCACGTATTAATATAATGCTTGATTTCCTTTTTAAAGTTCATTGCTTTGTTCTATAGAGATACATAGTCTGTTTGAGTTATATTAAAATGTTTCTTTATGCTAATGTCAATAGCATTACTTTTACATTTTTAAATTCCAATTTTTCATTAGTAACATATAAGAAAATGATTACATTTTAAAATTAATCTTTTATCATGAAAAATGTGCTTTAGTTGTTTATTAAAATTTAAGGACCACTTCTCCTTGGTGGGGAGGCCTGGTGGCACTCAGAGAAAGAATAAGCAGGCTACCAAGATGAGACTCGATAGCCTATGACCATATAGTGGGGGAGGAGGCGCCCCTCGGTCATAGACCTAGGGGAGGGGAATAGGGTGAAAATGGGAAGGAGGGAGGAATGAAAGGATAAAAGTGATGGGATAACAATTGATATGTAATCAGAATAAATTAATAAAATAAAATTAAAAGGAGAAAAAATTCAAGGAAGATATTTTACTTGTTGAATTTTTATGGGTTCCCTGTAATGACAATCATGCTCTCTGTGTTAAAAGACAATTTTGTTTCTTCCATTCCAATCTGCATACCTTCTATTTTCTTCTCTGGGCTTACTACCGTAGTTAGTAATCCTAGTATGATGTCAAATGAGACAGATAAAACCAGATTAACCCACCTCGCTTCTGATACAAGATACTGTTCAGTTTTTCAACATTAAAATGTGGTTATTAGTAGGTTCCTTGAGCATATTCTTGGTGAATTTGGGGTTGTTATCTTATATTTATAGCTTGTTGAAAGATTTTATTATAAGTAGCTGTTAGATTTGGCCAAATGCTTTTCTCTATCTTTTGATATGATTACATAATTTTCTTCTTCAGCCTATGGTTATGATTGATGTCATTAATTGATTTTCAAATATTTAAAACCACATTTAATTCCTGGAATATACTTTATAATTCATGGTACATAATCTTACAAAGTGTTGAAATAAAATTTTAATATTTTTATATCTGAAAAAAAGCTGTGTCAGCTCTTCACTCCTTTGTGTTCATTCTGACTGAAGATGTGGTTCTGACTTATAGTGACATCCACCCTTTTCTTAATATGCAGTGTAGAGATTCCTTTGAGTTGCCTTTAAATGTACCAATTATCCATTAAAAATAATTATTTTTCTGCTACTCACCGGGTACTTCATAATGAAGATACAGCTGGTTATCCTGTCATGTGAAGGGCAGATTTTATTCATGTGACATATTTAACATATTTTAGTCAGTTAATAAAATCATTGGTGGTACTTATGAGTAGCTACTTAGTATGTAAAGTAATGATAGAATTCTTTTAAATTCATTTTTCAATAATACCTGCTGGTTAATAAAATAATTGCTGTAGAGTTAAAAATCAAGAAACTCAGCAAGCTGAGAGGTGCTATGATACAAATGTACAAAATGCACAGTATGCAGAAGTTTCATTCCAGATCTGTGTGCCAATATTTTGATTTTCTTTGGTCATGCATAAAGAAGGATTGGGGAAAATTAGCCATTGCATGGGTCATTACTACCAGCAGGCTGCTCTGTTCTCCCAATGTACTATCAATTTTCTATACAAATAAATTATGAGAATCTGTAAGCCTAGTGAATTATTATATTCAAGTTTCATCTCAAGTATGCATGAATCAAAAACTATATAGTGTTATCTAGTAATGGATGACTTGTATTTCGATTTAATTTGTAAGTAAGAGCCGATCTGTTCATGGTCTTAGTCTAAAGTATTGTAAGGCTCTATATAACAGTCCCAGTAAAAAGAAGAGACTGAAGGGAGCTATAATAAAATATCATATTAGATATTCAGAAAGACTGGTAAGATGAGCAATTTAAATTGCTTACTTTTAACTAATGTAAGGCATTTATATCAAATATATTGTTTTCTTCAATGGGGTGTCATTTAATACATCAACTACTATCCAGAGTAGGCCACATTCTCAAGAGCATTTGGCCAACACAAATTGGACTCCATTTTGTGTGTGTGTGTGTGTGTGTGTGTGTGTGTGTGTGTGTGTGTGTGTTTTAGAGACACAAAGAACATGAAGTTGGGTGTGTGAGTGATGGGGGAGGATCTGAGTAGATTGGGGAAAGGAAAATAATTTGATCAAAACATACTGTATGAAATTCTCAAACAATAAGTAATATCCTTTAAAAATCTAGAATTCCACTTTTTTAAGTTGATCCAACGTAATAGTTCTTTCTCTACCTTTCCAAATGTTATTCCACTAGACATCAGAGTCAGTGCAAATGCATTGGCCTCACAAGCCTGACTGAGATTGATCTCCAGAACCCATGCTATGAGGAAAGAACACCCATCCACTCACACAAAAAGTTGTACTCATACCTTTAGATGTACACTGTTGTCTGTGACACACATTCACAAACACATTCATAACTATACACACATTCATGTGTACACACAAAGTCCGAAAAATAAAAATGAACAAGTGTTCACATTGGAAGGATAGAGTTGGAAGGAGTTTGATAGATATCCACAGACATGGATGGTTGGATGGTTTAAGGATCCAACTAGACAATTGGATTCAAGTGGATTAAAGTGGACACTTGTCAAAAGGAATGGAGCAACCCCCAAAATGAATATGATGGGGCAATGTATAGAGACTTTGCAGAATTCAATTATCCTTTGTTATTTCAAAATTTTATTTCAAAATTTTATTGTGCTGTAAAGGACCAAATAAATGTGTCTGTCACAGTTATTGATATCAGAATGATATTTAGGAATTTAGGAATTTACTGTGGTAAAGTTGCTTGTTAGAAGAAGTCTCTCAAATGAAGTTGTTATTTTTGTGAATATATGTGTTTGTCCTTTGGCTGTTTTTAGAAGTAGTAAGAGTAATTAACTTATACTTCCAAAAAATAATCACTCTTTATCATTTGATATTTTTGTATAGTGATTAATGAAAAAGGGAAAAACAAATTCTTAGCCAAATTTAGATTGTGACACAAGTTTCACATTTAAATCTTTGTGGACTCTTTTCAGTTGACTAGATTGTTTTCATATAAATGTTTTATTAATCCATTCATTTCATGCAGTGCACATTAAAGCCTCATCACAACATGTAGATCTTCCTTAAGCTCTTTATATAAATCATTTATACAGAAATTGTATTGAGAAAGTCTGTAAGAAACTTAATATATATGAATTCTACAAGCTTTAGTAAAAGAATAAGTCCATAGAGATTGTGATTTCTTTTGTTGTTGTTGTTGTTGATGTTGTTGTTGCAAAGAGTAGGCCAGAGTCCCCTCAGAACTTCTGTAACTGCTTCTTGGTGCTGGCAGCTTTGATTTTGAGCACGTTGAATGAGATGGGCTTGCTCCAGGCCCTGCACTCTCCCACAGTGACAGTGTCACCAATCTGTACATCCCTGAAACAGGGGACAGGTGCACAGACATGTTCTTGTGGTGCTTCTCAAAGTGATTGTACTGGAGATAGTCCCACCATGTGAGAATGGTCTTCTGCACCTTCATCTTCGTCATGACACCAGACAGGATCTGACCTTGAATGGAGATATTTCCAGGGAAGGGCATTTCTTGTCTATATAAGTGCCCTCAATGGCTTCCTTGGGCATCTTGAAACCTAGACCTATATTTTTGTGATACTGAGGGTGCTCTGTCTGAATGTCCACCGTCTTCCCAGTGGCCTGAGAAAAAGAGACTGAAAATAGGTCCTGGGCTTCCTGATTTACTTGGAGATCTGGAGCAGAAGTGACATAAGGAACATCACTAAGGGACTTAGCAGGTGCCACAGGTGCAGAGCACTCAAGTCTGGGACTGTACGTATGCCGCCACGATACTGGAGGAATAAAGATTGTAATTTCTTATTGTTAGCACCAAGTGAGTGCTTTAGATTTTGATTTAAAGAAGACTAATGAAGATTTGAACAATATGAGACATGTTTTAGGTTCTCTCAGTTTACTTATTGGATTATATTCATTTTTGATTGTGTGAAAATACTTGGTCCTTAGGAGACAAATGAATTGACTCTTCCTTAAAGTCCTTTGCTCGTCTAATGCATTACGACACTGGATCTCTGAGATCCAGTATGTCTGGAGAAGATGCCAGGTATTTTGTTTGTTTGTTTGTTTCTGCACTGCTGCTATACAGTGAAAATCTTGAAGATCACATTTTGATTTTGAACATTTGAAATGAGGGGAATGAGAATTAAGAAGTAGGATTTTGTTTATGTTTAATCAACTTAAACTTAGTCAATGTAAGAGACTTTGCATTGGATATTAAATGCTACTTCAGGTCCTGTTTTTATATTTGGGAACAAATGTGCCTTGTGAAAATACCATGTGAACGTACTTAAACATAAAAATAGAAGTTACTTTAAAACATTCCGTGCTCTAAAAGAGGTGCCATCTCTTTTGCCATCTAGTCACCAAAGTATAAATGGTAGAACTTAGTAAAGTTTCTCTTGTCCCTTTTGGATGACAAACTCATGAGAAGCAAAAGTCACCATACAACTTACTACATTTCTCTTTGATGAGAAGAGTAACTAACAGAAGAAAAACAGCGAAGAATGTTGGAAACTCCAGTATTACTCAACATAAAAATTTAGGAAATTAGGGAGTTTCTCACTTAAATAGTCAACTGGTAGCAGAGGTAGGTAGATGAAATTAAAATTTAATTTATTATAATTTATTTAGATTATATCCCCATTGTTATCCCCTCCTTGTATCTTCCCATTCCCACCCCCTCCCCTCTTTTCGCCCTGTTCCATTCCCCTAGACCTCTGATAGACTGGATCCTCCTCCCCCACCATATGACCACAGCCTATCAGATCTCATCCAGACAGCCCGATTCCCCTTTCTCTGTTTGCCAATCGGGCATCTCCACCATGAGGTGGTGATCAAATTAGGGGCAACAGAGTTCATGTCAGAGGCATTCCTAGCTGCCCACCTCCCTTGGAGAATGAGCTGTTCATTGGCTACATCTGAACATAGTGTCTAGGTTTACTGCATGCTCTGTCCTTAGTTGGTGTAACAATCCATGCAGGCCCCCTGAGACCAGATCTGCCCTCCTTGATGGTTTCCTTATAGGGCTTCTGAACCCTCTGGGTCCTTCCATGCCTCCAATGGAAGAAGCAATTTTTAATAACATTACATAACAAATCTCCTTTTTAAATGTTATCTTAGCCATGTACTAGAAACAGTAGCAGCATAGATTGAGTAATGTAAATTCATAGGCAAATCTTAGTGGAATAAACCCTCTAGCTGACCAATTTAGGGTTTACTCTGAGGAACGAAGTCTCTGGAGTTGTTAGCAGCCCATCAAGGCAGCTCAGACAGTGTGTGGACATTCTGTATCTCGGTCCTACAATGACAGTGTGTCCCTTCTTATTTTACTGTCTGCTTCAAAAATAGGAATCAACTATATTTTTCATGTTGCCTAGCCATTTGTGGTTTTACTCTGAAGTTTTCAAAGCCCCATCATTTGTCTGCCCTGTCTCTGGCCCTTAATCATGCATCCCTGAGAATGTAGAATCACCTTTTCTGCTTGGTAAGATTAGAAGAAAGAAAATGTTAGTACTTTATTGTTTCTTGCTCTGCTGCTGCTTGTCCAGAAACTGGCTCACAGTATGTAAACCCAGACAGTTGACTATACTAGTGTGAAAAAGCCCTCTGAAACTGTAAACAAGCCCCCAATTAAATACTTTCTTTTAGAAGAAAAAGAAATCTCATTTGTCCAGAGATATCAACTACACGTTAAAACTTCAGCTTTATCAGTATTAAGGTAAGTATGAGGCAAGATGTCACACAGTTTAAACCCCAGCACTTGGGAGACAGAAAAAGGTGTATCTCTGTGAGCTTAAGGGTATCCTGTTTATGTAGTGAGTTTCATTCCATCCAGGGAAACATAGAGAGTTATGTTTCAAAAAAATAAATAAATAGTAAAGGTCACGTTCTGGTCCACTTCCACAGTTAGTTCAGAGCTCTGCTAAAGAAGATGGTGTTTAGAATCAGCTGAAATTGTGTAGTGTTAACCTGAAGTGTTAAGGAGGAATGTTTAGTTTGGGGGATCCTTTATTTCATCTTCAGGGCACTTTACAAAGTGCGTCTGACTCTGTCCTTCTCTCCTCTTTTCATTGACCCCACTGTACTTCTCTATAAAATCGCCACTGGTCTGGACTAAATACCAGGGAGACCTAGTTATGATTTTACTTTTTATATGTACATGCATACCCCATATTTTAGTTTCTCACGACACCAAGCTACTAGACATGAAATCTTCCATCTCCATACTTGTTCTTGAATCACGCCCTTTAGATCTTTTTCCTTCAGTGTTTAATGTCGGCATTAAGCTTAGCAATTGCAATTACCCATAGATGTTTATGAGTTTCAGATGCTGCATTAATTTGTGATAAACACATATCATTATAAATTGTTAACATTGTCAATTTCATAACAATTGGAAGCACATAATAACAAGTTATCTCCATATGCTGGGTGATATCTATGCTAGTGAATCTGCTCTGCATTAGACCAAATACCTGACACAAAGACACGGTTCATTTCGCTTATGAGCTCTGCGGGGTTAGTCCATCAGGACACAGAGACTGAGGCACAACAAAAACACTTCCCTTTCTGCTGGTCAGGGAGCAGAGAAACAAGGAAGGTCTAGGCCAGTGTATACTCTCCACAGACATTCCACTGATGAGCCACTTCCTCTAGCAAGACTGAACTTCCTGCTTTTCACCACCTCCAAAAAGGAAACTACACTGTGAATCTCTCAAGGGATTAACCCATTCATTTTAGGGCAGAGCCATCACAGCAGTTCTGTGCTTTTCCCATCTTCCAGCTGATTCCAGATGAACCATTCAAGTTGACAATCAATATTAACTATCACAGTGTCATTTTGTTTTCACTAAGCTTCTACTTTTGGGAAACTAAGGTAAATAGGATACCTGTTCTTATGTTTCTGATGGCCTTTAGGCCCACATGAACACACCCTAGGAGAATATACTAAACACACTAAAGGGCGTCTTTAAGTTAAATAAGTCATTATACCCAGGGAAAATAAAAACATACCAGATATAGAATTTATATTGTGAAATAACGATAACAATAACAACAATAATAGACTAGGAATATTTATCACATACCAGATGTAAGATTGAATCCTGAAAAGATCATATCTACTTTCATTCAAACCACATCACACCCAAGTGCTATTGTCAGTGCTGTTTGGTGATAGACAGCAGGGACCTTGAGAGTCATTACCACATAACTAAGCTTTGGAGTTGAACATCCTAAAGACATTTGCTGTGGAATTGGTACATATCTTGGATATATTAAAAGTTGCTACACCTTTAATCTTTTCTTCTTATTTTATTCAACAAAATGAATGAGTCAGAAGTTCTGACTTGACAGGGTAGAGTTTTAGAACACTGTCCTATGATTTTCCACTTATTTATGTTTTAAATAGGCCTTGCTAAGGCACACTCTGTGGCGAATCTTTCTAATTAATGTGGATGTAAGAAGAACATCTTGTTAGAATTTATGGTAATTTACCTGTGAGTTTAAAAATGATTACAGAATAGTGTGTGCATGTGTACCTGTGCCTGAATATATGTCCATGTTCCAGAGTGTATATACATGTGTATGTATGCACATATGTGCATGTATGCATGTGTCCCGTGTGCATGTGTGTGTTTGTTTGCACATGCACATTAGTACTGGCTCTAAGATATGTAGGTTTCATACTACATGAATCTATGTAGAATATATATGAGGAAAAACATTGATTTATAGAGAGAATTAATGATCTTTGAGCAATTATATCCCAATACTTTTGTGAAAAAATGACATTTAATAGGGGGAAAGGTTACTTTCAGCTCTAAATGGAATGCATTGGTTTCCTTTGGGGTGGTAAAAAAAAAAAGTGACTATTAACCCTCTAGAAGAACTACAGGAGCCATAGTTAACATAACACAAACATTGTGATGGCACTTTAAAGTTCAATATTATCTGATGAAAAAACCTGAAATTACAACCTGAAGAAACAAGTATTTAAATAAGAATATTAACACTTTACAGGTGTGGCATGGGAGCTTCATGACAAGAAGTCTTTGCTAGCAAGAATAATATGGTTTTAGTTTATAATGTTTTTAGTAGACAGCCTCACTCTTCATGTCCTTACAGTCTTCCTGCCTTCTCTTCTGCAATGATCCCAGAGCCCTAGTGCAGGAATTGTATAGTAGATGTATCAAGTGGGTTGGGATCCACAACTCTGCATCTTGATTGGTTGTGAATTTCTGCGAAGAAGTAGAGTTTAAAGAAAAAAACTTTACCAGAGAAAAGGATACACCAACTGGTTAACTATGTCAAATGATCAGCCCTGAATACATACATACAAATAATATTATACAGACTGTCCAAGTTGTATTTATATATTTAAGTATATATATTATGTGTTTATATTTTATTTATATAGAGTATATATATATTGTATATCTTGGTATATAATTTATTATATTTGTATATAATTGTCCATATTATATATTTATACACACACAATTCAAGAAAAGAAGGCCATGAATTTGAAAGAGAACAAAGGGCCTATATGAAAATGTTTGGAGGAAGAAAAGGGAAGGGGAAAAATCATATAATTATATAATAATCTCAAAAGTAAAACGTTTTCACACTATATAGTGAGTGCTGAAAGACAGTTTTTATGAGGAAACCAACACACACACACACGCGCACACACACGCACACACTTATAGCGGATAACATAGGGAAGGTACTTAAACAAGAATGTGAGTGACTTTTCATATCCTTGTCTGATTAGAGCTTCATCCTGATATAGGAAAGAAAAGCAAGCATGACCTCTGTACGTCTTCAGAGCATGGAGCATATCAGAGACTCATGATAAAGGAAATCCAGTGTCCGCCTAGCCAGAGAGGCCACTTAGGGAAGGAGCATGCTTTGATTTTTCAGGGTTAACTAGTATATTCCTGGCGGAAACCATATTTTAACTAGATATGGATTTCATTTTGTATGTTTTTAACCTGTCAAAATAGAATATGTTCTAGGCACACTTAAATTATGTGTATATCA
>OU015742.1:160852325-160873214 GCA_907169655.1 Acomys percivali | reverse complement strand
TCAAACAGCCCCTCCTAGCTGATCTCTGTCAGCATCAAACAGCCCCTCCTAGCTGATCTCTGTCAGCATCTAAGATCGTTAGTATTTCCTTCACATAGTATTTCCTTCTGTGCTTCAACAACTGGTATTTACCCCGCAGGGTGAAAGGAACATACATATAACATAGCTGTCAATGTACAGCATGGTGGATGCTTAATAATCTATACTAAATTAAGATGCTTTGTGTCCCAGTTTGACTGGATACCAAATATTCTGTCAGCCTGTATTCTTTGAAAAACCAGTGAAGAATAACCGGTGATGTGGCTTGACATACATAGCTTTGTAGTCTCTCAGACTTTTAAAATATATTTTGTACTGCATATCCGTGCATGCTGAAAGAAAGTGCTAGCAATAACACCATGTAATTTTGGTATCACTAAATTTAAAATTTGTGTTAAAGTTGCCCATTAAGTCAGGGAGAACTTTCTGGATGACAACTTCTTTTTCAATGTTTGAAAATGGCTTTTATAAAAAGCTTTCAGACAGATGCTTAATTGAAAGCTGCCTTTTAGTTGCAATGACAGATTTATTCAAATTTAGATATGTGCACCTATTCTTTTCTGTGCTCTTAAAGGTAGACACATGTCTGTGATATAGATTTTTAGATATGGCTTGACTGATGTTGTGGTTGTGGATCCAAAGCTTTCCTGCTTATGTGTTTAGATGCATTTTTTTTTTTTTTTTGTCCTCACCAGCCTGAGACTATAATGAAGGAAAGATGCTAGAATGGCAGGAAGGGGAAGGTGCGGAGACCATTTCTGGTACATCCCAAAGGAACCCTGTGATCATTATCTCACCAATAATTAAGTAAAGTATTAGGCTACCATCCTGTGATAACCAGGCACAGTTGGAAGTGGGGGAAAGACAAGTGCAGGAGTGAATTTGGTGTGACTGCATCACATTTCCTTGCATGTTTGAATTTCCAATCTATTTTCTTTGCATTGTTATCTGAGCACATGTTCATTTGCCCTTGTACATGGAGGAACAAGCTATCCAGATGACTTGAAAATGTAATAAACTATGCCCTGGCCTGCATTTCCGGATAAAGGAAGAGGTACAGACAAACTTAGTTACAAAATCCAGTCCAGTTATAAATATCATTTTATAATACACATTTGCAAGCAGTGTAGAGGAAATATTGTACTTCTCACACAGGGAAACTTTTGAAGGTAAACAAACTGGGTAACCTTTAAAGTTCATCCCTGGTCCAGAGGTTAACAGGCTTAAATGAACAACTCTTGCCTCCTCATTCCAAGCACGTGCTCTTTCAACTACTGGGAAGGCCGAGAATACTAAATTCAGTAAACTGTTCAGGTGTGTATAAGTGCTTTCAGCTCCAGATATTAATGCTTTTGTGCCTAAGTATGAATCAGTAAATATCCCAATATGATTCACTTCCATTAAAGTGTAATGAATAAATAAAAGAAAAACCCACCAGAACTTGTCTCATGTTCAAATTGAATTTATTTCTCTTTGGATTTTTCTGACTAGTTTTAATTTTGATGGAACACCTTGACAGATTCCTTTCAGTTCAAAGAGTTGACTTAGTTATGGAACATTCTCTGTGTGCAATGATATTATGAGGCACACAGAAAAAGATGGGATGATGTTTTTACAGATGGCATAATCATCGGGTATAGCAGGTGATATAAGCTTACAGGACAGATGACTGTAGCTTTTCAATTTTTCGAATTCACTGTTCATTATTTTAACTGTTTGTAGAAATACAACCTTAATGGCATTCAATGTGATCACTATTAGCTCATAAAATTAAAGTATTTCTGTGCACCAAAAGGAACTATCAATAGACTGAAGAAGCAGACCATTAATTATATACTGAACAGAGGATTAGTATCTACCATATACAAAGAGTGTATAAAACTAAATAGAAAGAAACAACCAATAATAAAAAATATGGAACTGAATGAAAATTTCTCAAAATAAAAATGCATTATTTATTTTTTTCAAGACAGAGTTTCTCTGCACAGCCTTGGCTGATCTGGACTCATATTGTAGACTTGACTGGTTTTCAAACCTGCCTTTTCCTCCCTGAGTGCTGGGATTAAAAATGTGAGTCAACACGCCTGGCTACTAGAACACATTTTTAAAATGTAAAGACAGACTATAAGTTTATTTTAATTAAGATGTCATATGTTTTTAATTAATCGCTTACTTAGAAAGTTTAACCTTCTTCCATGCGGAATTATTGTGATCTGAAGTTTTGTAGTGAACATGCTATAGGAAAAGGTTGAGCAGATTTTCTCATGTCATCTTCTGAAGTCAGTAGCTTTGATGGGATTTTCAGTGCAATGAAGCAGTGAGTCAATGATGCCTTGACATGAGCCCTTTATTTTATTAGGTACCACTTAATGCAAAGCAGGGATCTCATCAAATTGTCTGGTGTACAGGTACATATTGGCCATGGACACCAGTCATACCTGTGAATTACTATTTTTAGAAGCTAAAAAGCTGCCTAAACTCTAATACTAATGTCTTTACCTGTAGAAAAAGAGAGGATAAGCTACTCAGCTTACAGAAATATTTTAAAGACTCAGAAGTATCAAAGAGATTTATAAATAAGGACATAAGTCATTAAAATAGACTCTCCAAGATGACTCAGAAATACTTTGTGATGAGCTGATTAAATTTATTTAACTTTCATGTAAATCTTAAGTCTAGTCTTTTTATTTAATTTTAGATGAATTTTACTAAGAAACAATTAACATACAAATAAATGTTTGGACTGTAAGTCGGTTAGTTCGTGATTCTTGAGAAATGCAAATTCCTGCATAACCACATTCTTTATCAAAATATGGAATGCTTCCATGACTACAGCCAGGAAACTGAGGATCTCCTCTGTACCCAGGGCCCCTGCCTAAAGCACAGCAACTGCTAAGCTGCTTTATTGACTTTACATGTTAACTCTTTGTGTTCCTAGATGATGTGATATAAAATGCCTTTTAAAAAATTTTGGTGTATTTCACTTGATTTGAGTATTTGCTGAAAGTCAAATCTGAGCCTATAGGAAATATGCTACTTCAAACAAATTATCTGTACCATTAATAAAAGCTTTGAAAAGAATCAAATTGTAGAGAAATTGAGTCATGAGGTAGTGATTATTGTAGGCCCACACAACTTTACTTGGTGTGGGCACTGCCTCTGTGACTCATTTCAGGTGGTAAGTATTTAAGATGCATGGCTGAGGGTAGCTCCTTCATCATAATTAAAGCTTTATTATGCTGTCACATCTTTGAGTCAGTCCTTCGTGTGAACATTCCCATGGATTGGGGTGTTTTATGAGTCTCTCTCCATTGCTTTCCTCAGAATATAACAGTGTTATTTTTAATTTTTAAAAAAAGTTTTCTGGTTTTGGTTTAATGATGGGGTTTAGCCAAAACTAAATGTTGAAATGCTAATGGCCTTTTGAACTTGCCAATTCCTGTGTTAGGCATTTACTGTGTCTAGAATCATCGTGTTTCCATGGTATGTATATCTGTGTTAGTCACATTCAAGAATGGCAGAGAAACTAAAAGAACAAAGAACATGCCAGAATAGAATCTGTAAAGGAAGCAGGGGCTCAGCCACACCTTTAAGGAGAGTACGATTTCAGTTGTAGGGAGTGTGAAGAAAATGGGTTAGAATAAAGACAAAGAGGTTAGAGGTACACAGAGGAAACTGGAAGGCAAGGATAGCAATTGTACCATTATTATCTAATACAGTAGTAGTGAAATAAAAAAACAAAAATCTGTTTTACCTCATTCTGTTCCCAGCATCTGCTGTAGTGCTGGCTTCTCAGTAGGTACACGTTTTGTACTGGTGGTAGAATTGAAGTGGTGGATGGAATTTCATGAACAGAACTGGTCCTAGAAAGCAGTACCCTTTGATCAACTGTACCCACACAGTTAAGAACCATAACCACGCCACTGTTGAAATGAGCATGTAAGACTCCTGAGAAATCAAAGGCCACCCAAGACTTTCTCCCATTGCTCATTCAAACCCTGAGCATAAAAATGTGTTTGTTAAGAATGAGAAAGACTCATCCTTTCCCAGCCTAAAATTCACTTATCTATTACGGCTTTCAAATGTGAACATTACTGTGGACCTTTGGAAGACTTTGTAGAAGACTGTGTCCTTGTATGGGAGATTGCATTTGTTAACAGGGTCACAGTAGATACACTATATGCTGTAGTCTGAGAGTAGAATCCATCATCAGCATCAGAAAAGTGTTACTTAAGTGGGAGCAAGCTTTATTTTGAGAGTTAATTGTGCTTTATGCAAGAGTATTGTTTATAGTACACAGTGGATCTCAATTCCTTTTGCAGAGAAGAAATAGACTAATTTTTGTTACTCTGAATAGCTTATAAGCTGTGTTAATTTTTTCTACTTGTTTTTTATTTCACTAGTTTGAGATTAAGTTATAATTGTTTGTGATTTTAAGTGGCAAACTCCTCTAAGGAAACTGCTTTTTAGTATCTCAATTCTGATATAATCTAGTAGAGTCTCAACTAAACTTCTGCCTTAACTTGGCACAGGTTTTCAGATAGTTTGATTCCAGCCAAACTTTAGCAAATAAGTGTAAGAGTGTGAATGGCAGATACCCAATTCCAGCAGTAAGACTCTCATTTTTCTCCACCCCAGGGATTAGCAGCGTTCCTTTGCAATAAAGATGAGTCCACAGATCCTGTTTTCTAAAACTCGCAGTAAAATTTAATACAATTTCACAAAAGAAAGCAATTTTTAGAACTTATCTGATTTCTGTTCATTGCCAGTAAAATGATGAAATAGCCTGTCTTGGCCCAAAATTAGGATATAACTGGGTTAAAGAGACATTTCCCTCCAACAGTTCATCATTATTTGTTGATTACTCATCAGACTTAAAAATATTGCTTGATGAAGTGAATGAAAAATTCCCTTCTCTTCCCTTTAGGTAGCCAATAAATATATTACAAAATATCACGTAATACAGATTTATCCTAGTTTTCATAATGTAATGCTTATGAAAATATCTTGGTCTTGCTGATGTGTACCATCTTATTAGTATTTTAATAAATCGTTCAAATGAAAACATAGTTTCATCTTCTGTGCTTTAAAAAATAGTTATAGCAAATATCATTTTCACTTGTGCTTCATTGTGTCTCTTTGATAACACTGTTTACTCTGTGTAGAATGTACTCAGTCTTGTAAAACTCCAACTAATTTGTTTAAGATCTGGTTAATGATTCTAAAATGTATATTGACTAGAACAGAAATAAAAGTATCTTAGTTTGTCAATAATTTTGTTTCGTAGAAAACTGTAAGGAATATATCGATACATGTGCAAAATATGAGAATTAATAAGATTTTAGAGTATAAAAATCAATGCATAAATGTCATCTGTGTTTCCATCCTGGACAATAAACATCTCAAAATAAAATAAAAAAGTAATTCAATTTATAATAATTTGAAAAACACCTGACAATAATTTAATAATGTAAGAGTAGGTATATACACTGAAACCTATAAAATATTATTACATAAACTATAGAAGACATAAACACAGAGAAAAAGTTATATATATATATAATTTGAGAGATTTAAAGTTGATAAAATATTGAATATAAAATGACTTTTATTTTGCAGAATGTCAAACCTCATGTCACTATTTTTCTTATATTATTATTAATATTATTGTTATTGTTGTTGTTATTATTATTATTATTATTATTATTGTATAGTAGCTCATCAAATCTAATTAGATATATCCTACATGAATGACTTGGAAACATCCATAAGGGATTGAAAACCTACCCAATGTCATACTCCCAAAGGAATGTTTGTGTCTCTCTTATCAACATTCACCTATCAATATCTTCTCAGCTAGGATGTTGGGTTTGTGAGGCTCCCATGGTTTTTTAGAGAGATACCTCAAACACCATGCTGGTTCAATAAGAACAAAGAACAATGTGAATATGCATGAAAATTCAAAGAATGAATTTAAAATATTAAACAAAGAAATCATTGAACTGATTCAAAATGAAATCATGTGTGTGCAACCCTTAAGAAAAACTTGAAAAACTAATAGTATCTGATGTTAAATTTTACTACCATATTATAGTAAACATGATGATATGTTAGGCAGAACTCAGTGGATTTACTATGGCGATATGTTTTTATACAAAGAATAAATTTATTTTTGATGATATAGTCAACAAAGTTTCTGTGACAGTTATATGGAGAAACCCTAGTGTTTTGAACTGGTCATGCCAGGAATACTTTCTGTACATATGCACTAGAATGATATTGGAACTCTTGCTTTATGTATCACTCACCTGACTCTATCTATATGAATTTGAAAGGAGAGGGAGGAATGCAGGAGGAATTCAAAGGGGGGCAAAGTAGAGAAAAAGACATAAATATAACATTTATATGTAAAATCCTCAAACATATATTAATTTGCTTTTTATTAAAAATGTGATGTTTAATAAAAAATACTCTGAATATTGTTATTTTTATGAAAGGGGAATGGGCATTCATGTTCCAAGGCAAAAGCTACTTAAAAAAAATATCATCCTCATTACTGACTGGGGACAGAAGCTTCATTTGAACTTGAAGAAAGCCTGGGCTGCACCGCCGACCTGTAAAGCTGTAGACAGAAGAATTTCCAACTTCTGCTGGCCTTCCTCATGTGTTTCTCTGTGCAGTAATTGCTGATGTCAGACTGTTCACAGTGTAAGGCTTGCTTTTCCTCTTTGGAGGATACTTACCCTGTTCTCTCGTTTTTCCTTTACCTGTTATTTTACTTTTTTTTTTTTTTTTTCACTTTGAGTGAGGTGAACTCATTGTCCAAAGTAAGTGGGTATGGGCTCCACTCAACAGTGGCTGTTCTGAATGTTCACTCTAGTAGTCTGATCTCTGTCAGCACCAGACATACATGTGGTCCACATATATTCAGACAAAAACTCATGCAAATTAAATAAAGATAAGATACAACTTTAAGTATATTTTCCTTTTCTTTTTCAAATTTTGTTTATTTATATATATATTTTTTAATTATTACACATATATACAATAAACTACTTACAGCAAGAAGAGCCACAAGACAATTAGGAATTGTATAAATATTACATTCATAGCAGATGTCTTTTTTTCTGCTCATACAAAAAGCAGAGAACCATCCTTAAATGTTCTGTGCATCACGTGTACCTTATACATTTATAATTTTAGGACTTGTATAATGCTTGAGAGAAATGATATGTTTTCAGAACAAAAGTATATTTTCAGAAGTGGTGATTCCATGAATTATAGTTAATTATGTTTGGTAGTAAGACAACAAACTTGAGAAGAAATACAATATAATGTAGACAGTGACAACTAAGCGTTCCAATATGGTGGGTCAGGAACAGATTTTTCATATAGAAAGGGTTATTGGAGAAAGCAAAGGAAACTTGTTATTCATAAAATACACAGGCAACCACTTGTAAAGGACTGCATCTGGCTTGTCTCACATCCTCTTGCCATTCTCTACCTCCATATGTATGTCCTTATGCAAGTCTTCGCCTTCTGGCTCAAAAGGCTTCTTAAATCCTTTACAGAAAGTGTATTGGAAGGACTTAAGGATGCACATGCCACAACTCCTGAAAAAGAATATACTGGAAAAAATCTGACTTATTATTCCATGGGTGAAACGTATGGGAAATAACCTAGTCCATCTCTCGTACGTTCTCCAGGAGTTCTTGAAGCCTACAAAAATAACTCATTCTTTAGTCATACCACACTGGGGAGTGTCCTCTCTTTACTTGGCAGTCCAGTTACAGAATGGTGCTTGCTAAGGTCACCCTTTCACAAATACCCACTTTCACAAATACACAATTAGTTTTAGTCAATATGTGGAAATAAAGGCAGCTTTAGAAACAGCATTAAGAAGCAGACAAAATAATAAATTAAACCTAACCGGTAGCAACAGTGGCTAGAAAGGAGCATATCCAAGGTTGTGAAGTGAGTTGTGTTAAGTAAAGTTTGATGCCCATACTTAATCACAGATGACACTTCATTGAATAATGAATTAAAAGGGGAAAGGGGGGCTTAATTTAACCAACATCAGTGTTATTAAGAATAATGTGATAGCTATGGATTGCATTTGTCTAATCTTCTTACTCTTTTGCCAGTTAAATTCATCTTGTATATTTGAAAACTAACTGTGTGGTTCAAGTTGGACACATTTTAACCTCCTTCTCAACCTGGAATGTTCATTACAATATGGCTCATGGTAGGTCTTCTCAGCAATTCTGTATAGTAACAATGAAAGGAAACATTGTCACTTGTTCTCTCATGGGCTGTTAAGACACGGATATAACTGAAATATTGATTGATGAAAGACCTACACTTAAATGTTATGTTGCACACAAACATGACTATTGGTTATGATAATATACTTTATATATTTTTTCAAAAGTTAAAAAATATATTGAATATCCTGACAAGTTAATGAACTGATTAATTAATTTAAGTAATGAATGATTTTTGTTTTGTTTTTGTTTTTGTTTTCTTTGTTTTGTTTTTTCAAGACAGGATTTCTCTGTGTAGCCTTGGCCATCCTGGACTCACTTTGTAGACCAGGCTGGCCTCGAACTCACAGCGATCCACCTGCCTCTGCCTCCCAAATGCTGGGATTAAAGGCGTGCGCCACCACGCCCGGTTCTATGTTTGGTTTTTATAGCTTTTAAACTTATAATTTATTCCAATTCCATCCCGATTGTTATTCCCTCACTTGCATCTTCCTGTTCTCATGCCCCATTCACTCTATATCCTTCCCCTAAAACTCTGACATAAGGAGACCTCCTCCCCCATCGTATGATCACAGCCTATCAGGTCTCATCCAGGTAGCCTGCCTCCCCTTCTTCTGTGCAGCCAGGTCTCCCCACCAAGGGGAAGTGATCTAATTGGAGGACCAGAGTTCATCTTAGAAGCAGTCCGTGCTCTCTTCACAAGTATGGCGAATGAGCTGCCCATAGGCTAGATCTGGACAGAGGGTCTAGGTTTACTGCAAGCATTGTCTTTGGTTGGTACAGACCTGCCAGTCTTGATGGTCTCCTTGTGGGGCTCCTGAACCCTCTGGGTCCTTCTATCCTCCCAATTCCCAGTATAGTGGAGCATCCTATGGAACCTTATATACAAATTACATTTATTAAAAGGTATAAACAACAAAGAAAACACTATACATATGAATGTCCTGTAGAGGATAAGATGAAATGTGAAAAGGCAGAAATTGAATCTCAAAGTGAAAGAAAAAATATCTAAGTGAGTACTAGCCCAAGGGGCATATCTCACGAATGCCTTCACTTACCAGGAAACTGGGACAGAGGAGAGGACACCCTATTGGGACTCTAGATGAGAGAACTATGGGAGAATAGCAATGTAGAAGGATCCAGTGGGTCCTAGAAATTACAAGTAGAACATTATGATAGGCAGATTTTGGCCAAGGGGTCCCGCTCCAACTAAGGCACCAGCCAAGGACAATACAGGCGGTAAACTTTAAACCCCTACCCAGATCTAGCCAATGGTCAGAACAGTCTCCACACTTGAGTGGAGAGTGGGATATGACTTTCTCATGTACTCTGGTGCCTCACATTTGACCATGTCCCCTGGAGGGGGAGACCTGGTGGCACTTAGAGGAAGGACAGCAGGTCACTGAGTAGAGACTTGATACCCTATGAGCATATACAGGGGGAGGTAATCCCCCTCAGGAACAGTTATAGGGGAGGGGAATAAGGGGAAAATGGGAGGGAGGGAAGAATGGGAGGATACAAGGGATGGGATAACCATTGAGATGTAACAAGAATAAATTAATAAAAAAAAAGAATTACAAAAAGAAAAGAGAAATATCTAATACCGTATTAGATATTCAATATGTGCTGGTCATATGAGCCAATCAAATTTCTCTCTTTTTTAAACTAACCACAGCTGCATTGAATTTATCCTATGTACACAATTATCCGTTTTAGTCATGTTAAAACTATTTTCAACAGCCCAGATTTTGCTAAACACTGTGCATGCATTCTTGTTCAATTCTTATATCATATATGGAGTTATAGAATGTTATCTCCGATTTACAAGTGAAAAAATAAAATAGAAATCATGTATCTGTAGTCAGTGGGCAAGCAGAACATTAAAGACAGGTTAAAAAGTCCTTGATATTATGTTGTTGTCCTAGATTTCCCATTGGTAGAGACCACTGAGAGTATGTTGGTGACATATGTCAAGATATTTTAATCATTGTGTTTTATATTAAGAATGGCCAAGTAGGATATTTTTATTGATTACACAAATACCTGAAATAAATATTGCAGATGCTATATCTGTAATTCATTATATTCAATCACAGTTAGAGATCCCTGTGTACATATGTATTTCTGAAAGTACTTCAGAGTCTGGGATAACTTTTATGCATATATTAGATGTGATAAGTTACATTAAAGAATAAATAAAATTTTACTTAAATGGAGAAGATTCAGAAAATGCGTTTTAAAGCCTTTTATTGAAAATTGTGTACTTGATTACTAATTCAGTTCCTTTCTCTATTGCAATTTCTCCTGTATCCCCACCTCTCATATTAATGATCCCTTCTTTAATTATTGTTTTATACACATGGGTGCAGTGCATGCACATGTGCTTGAAGGCACATACACTCACACACAACCTGCTCAGTCCATTTAAAGTTACTCCTATGTATATGTTTAGATTGAGCACTTACCCTTGGTTAACTAAGGGGCTCGTCTTTAGGGAAGGCTGATTTTCCTCCTCGGCAGCCTTTTACTGCCTGGAGTTATTCATCTAGGAGTGACACCCATGAGAGTTCCTCTATCTGAGTTGTCATTGTCACCTGGTGTTATCCTCACACAGATGTTGCTTAGGCTACTGTATTTTTGAGAATCGAAAGGAGCATCTTCTCTGTTATATATTGAACTTACTTTCTTGCAGCAGACATTATAGTCTTCTGGCTTTCATAATCTTTCTGCTTTCTTTCCCAAGATATTTTCTCAGCATTAAGTATAGGAGCATTATATATTCATATGTGCATTTTGACCTGCTGTGGATTTCTGTAATAGCCTCTATATAATGAAAAAACAAAAGCTAACAAAATGGTTTTATGATAAGGGATAAAGCTACACTTATCTGTGGATATAAGGACAAGTCTTTTAAATAGTATTAGAAATTATATCAGTGTAGGAAAGTGGTATTAGTAGGTTCTTTCTTAGGTCATATACTGTAGGACCCATGCTTTGTAACTATGTTTTCAGCAACACGCATGGATATTCTCCTGTTGAGTGTGTCTTGAGTCTAACTGGAAAGCTGTTGATTAACCACCAAGTCCTTTGCACAAAGTGAGGTATCTTCAGTAATTTTTTTCTTTCTTTTAAAAAAATTTCAAGAAAACCAAGGGAAATGGAATAGCACATTACAATGAATGCCCTGGATCCCCTGACCAACAACTTTAAGGGAGGTTTCCTATATTTAGGTCTGGAATTTTGTTAATACTTTATTTCTTTTGGGTGGAGCATTAGGACCCCAAATGGCATTACTACACACACACACACACACACACACACACACACACACACACACACACGTATGCACACACGCACGCACGCACACACACAGAGCATACATGTGCCCATTCACTCATATACATGTATTTAAATTAAATATAAAATAAAATTTCAGTATGTCTTTTCAAATACCCTTAGTGATATTTATTCCTTCCCTTCCTCACTCTCTGTATTTATTCTGCTCCATCTCCTCTTCCCAGCAAAGTAATTCCGTGTTTCCCTTCACAGCCCCTGTGTCTCACTACATTCCTCTCTAGAGATCCTTCCCCACAGTTCTCCCTTAAATAGAACATCACCAAAAGCTTCTTTACAGAAAAAGCAACAACGAACTGAGTAAAGAGGAAGCCTTTAGAGTAGAAAGGGCGTCTTTGCCAGCTATACATCTGTTAGAAGATTAATATCCAGAATATTTAAATAACTCAAAAAACACAATCTTCAGAAAACAATAGCCCAGCTTAAAAATGGGCTATGCATTTGAAGAGAGGGAGAAACTTCTCAAAAGATTTAATAAAAATCACCAAGAAATATTTGTAATGTGACCAACATCTTTAGCAATTAGAGATATAGAAATTAAACTACATACAGGTTTTATTTCTCTCTGGTGATAATGACCAGTGGAAAACTACTGACAACAAATACTGGTAAAGATGTGTGGGAAGGGGTCTCTCAGTCACTGTTGGTGAGATTACAATCTGGTGCAGGCACTATAAAAATCATTGTAGAGATTCTAAACAAAAGCTAACATTAGATTTATTATATGAGTGTTCTTTAACATAAAGGTATATGTCAACTATGTTCATTGCTAGTCTATTCCCAATCCCAGACATAACCTAGATACCCTTCAAGTGTGAATGGATAATACAAATTTGGTTCATATACACAATACAATTCCATTCAAACCTAAAGAAAAGTTAAATGTAATTATTGCAAGATGGAACTATAAGATATTATGCTAAATGATATAAACCAGACCCCAAAAGACAAGTGTTACAGGCTGTCTCTTATTTGAGTGGAGTTCTGCTATGACTATATGTCTGTAATTCAGGCTGAAGAGGAAGGCATTCTGAAGAGAGAGAATAGATGTCAAAAGAATGAAACAATAAGGAAGAATAAATGTTTTAGAACTCTAAGTTCAGCCAGCCTGTTTTGTGAGACATTGATAAGATGTTCTAAGCATGAAATTCATCAGTATGGAAGGAGGAACCACTAAATGTTTGTATTGACAAAGATAACCTATGAAAGACTTGTAAACATTAGGTCAATTTTGGGCTATGCAAGAAGGCATATTTAAGAAATGTTTTGATGAATTAGGCAAAAGGCTCTAAACCAGTAAACAAAGATAAGTAGTAGGAAGGGTGGCAGTTGTTATGGAAGTTATCCAAGGATTTAAAAAATGAGAAAGTTCAAAATAGATGAACACTTTCTCATGTGAACAACTTATAGGCCTGCACTTATTTGTGGTCTTCATATTGAGTTTGTATCTGTAGAGATAAATATCAGTCAGTAAGAGTTAAATAAACATTCACCATTGGTGCACATTGAAAGTTAATTTATAAAACCATGAGTATTTAGAATGTCACCATTCTTTACACTGGACAACATAGAACATTAATTTGTGAAAAGAGACCACATTTAATTTATATTTGCATCATCAATGCTCACCATGTTTAAAAACAGAAGATACACAATATATGCTTGTTTAGTGAGTTTAATACATTTTTTGAATTAGTGGATTAAAATATTAAATAGCTTATAAAAATGAAACGCTTAATTAATTAAACTGGCATATATTTCTCAAGTAACCACCATCTTGGGCTCAAGAAGAAAACAGACAAGGCAGAGATGCTTTATTCAGACTTCTGTGAAACACTGAGAATGCGTGTACAGAGTAATCCAGACAAGACACTAAATTTTTTAGAGCCTCAGTTTACTCACTAGTGCAATAGGGATAAGTTTGTCTTCCCTTTACAATGCAAGGGATTTTGAGTACTATGTGTGTTAAAGAAATTAAAAATGAAGCCTAGAGATAATTCAAGTTCTCAGAGAGGATGCCTCTTACACACAAGATAACCATCTCCCTTTCTAACAGCAGCTAACAAAGAATTGTCTTAGAAAAAGTCATACATTATCTGGGATCTTATTTTGTCTTGAATTAAGAAATGCCTATAATCCCAGCAGTAAAGCCAGAGGCAGGGGGGTCTATGTGAATTTGAGGCCAGCCTGGTCTACAGTGCAAGTCCAGAACAGCCAAGACTACACAGAGAAACTCTGTCTTGACAAACCAAAAAAGAAAAAGAAAGAGGAAAGAAAGAAACAAGGAAAGAAGTTCAGTTTTATATTATTTATTCTAAAACCCAAAAGAACACATTTAAATGAGAACATGTAGTTATTAATCACAGATAAATTAAAAACACACACTTTCTTCAATCATCTTGCAAGTTAAAAGAAGATGATTTTGTTGATAAGGATTAAAATATTCATCAACATTTTGAGGTAGAGAAGAATCAACAAATGTATTAATACAAGATTCTATGCAATGTCTAAAAAATGTGGTACCCTAAATTTTTTCAGATAAATTATAAATTGGTTAAAGGTGCTAAGAAAGAACTGTGAAAGTCAATGTTCCCTCTTAACCCAAGAATCCTATTTCCTCATTCTCACTTTCTGGAGCAGACAGCCATTCAGAGCTCAGCTCTTCCTGAGAGATAGGCTTCCTTACATCATACATTCTGATGGAACTGCTTCCCTTTGCTTAACTCTTTCTGAAGTCTCCATACCAAACTCCATTATCGGTTTTCACATCATCTTTTCCCACTAAACGAAGAAGAACAGAGACTCTGTCTATCTTGATTCTGTCTTTGGTGAAAGACAAAGGACAAACAAAGCAACAAATTCAACAGTCTCAGCAGAGCGTATTGAATTGATGTGCTATGGAAATAACTGTCTTCATAACAAGATACTAACATTCTTTTCATGGAGAAGCATGATGCAGCTAGCAGAACAAGATGTGGAGTTGCTCACAGGCCACAGGGAGAAATTCATGCAAATGAAAGACTGAGTTAAGCCTGACATAGAGATTGGAATGAAACTTTTAAAAATAGAAGATGTGGTTTTGAATAATGTTACAGTAGCAACAGGTAATAAAAGAGTTACTTCTTGAGAACACACAATAAGTTTAGAGAAGACAGCTGCACCTCTGTATATAGTAGTTCTTTTGCTCAGAACAGCTGATGTGTTACAGCCGCATGGACGTAAGTGCTGTGTTTTATACTAAGTATTACTGTACTCAGTAATGTAAGCTGTGATTTTAACCTAAGATCACCACTGATGCCTGTAACATACAAAAATGGACAACATTATCATTACCAAAAATAAACAAAAAGTAAACATAGAGAAAAAAGTTAAAATTTCCTTAAAATCTACATATAGGCGAGCCACATTTGGCACAGTGGATTTATTCAGTAAGATTTAAAATAATTTTCTTTAAGAATTTGATGTCAGTCATGTATGAAAGCCATTCTCAACTCCACATTTCTAAAGCATGAATTTATTGTGACTTTTCATTTGTTGTTACATTTTGTAGTGAAAACTTGTAACTGTTGAGGTCAATCTTTGATACCAACTGGTGACACTAACCTGTGAATTTATCTGTCAGTGACAGGTGGCATCTTTCCCTTCCTTCTGTTTTCATATTCCCTTTTTTCCCAAACTACTTTAAGCAGCCTGCGGCACGATAATATTCCAATAACAAAAATGTAAGTAACAAAGGACAATATTATAACAACCGATATTTAGTAAGTGCTTACTGAATACCATATGCCACTTTAAGGATTTTAGGTTCTTTTTTTCCCCCTTATGATAGCAGTGTGAGCTAAATGCTGATCTGCTAATTTTGCAATGAAAGAAGTCACAGAAGTAAATGTATTGTAGGCTCATCTTATAGAGATTTCATGCTTAACCACAGTACCTGGAGTAGTGAACAGATTGAGCATAAAGTAATGAAGAGTAATGGGTAGATTGCAGGCAACAATAATAGAAATGACTTCTTTTTTAATTTTAATTTTATTAATTTATTCATATTACAACTGCACTTGTATCCTCCCATTCCTCCCACTCTCCCATTTCACCCTATTCCCCTCCCCTAGGTCTATGACCAAAGGGGACTTCCTCCCCCACTATATGGTCATAGGAATTCTTGAAATACAGTGAAGTAAGCTTATATATTAAAGGCCCTCTCCTCTTTTTTTTTTTGTTTTGTTTTGTTTTGTTTTTTGATACAGGGTTTCTCTGTGCTGTAGCCTTGGATGTCCTGGACTCCCTTTGTAGGCCAGGCTGGCCTCAGATTCACAAAAATCCACCTCCCTTTACCTCCTGAGTGCTGGGATTAAAGGCGTGCACCACCACGCCTGGCTAGAGCCTCTCCCTTTTAAGTTGAGTTGATCCATTGTTCCCTGAGCATCTTATTCTTATGAGAGAACAGGTATGTTTAATACAAATTAAAGCACTGGCTGTGTCATTATAGTCATCAGACCATATCCTGATGCCACATGGGGAAAGATATCATGTAACTCCTCCCTACGTGATAAGTGAGGGTGGCACCAGGCACAGTCTGAACCACTGATGGCACAGCCTTTGGTTCCTTTCCCACTGTGCCTAGCTAAGCTTATCTTGAAGCATATTCCACTGACGTACCTCTCTTTGAGCATACTACCGTGACAAAACAACTTGGTCATTAACAGATCTCTTTTTCTCAAATAGTCTATGTAGCCATGTCAACATCTTCACCCAGTGATTGGGTTACCAAAAATGAGGACTTCACCAAACAAGCTACAGAGGTAGCAAAGGTGTGATGTCTCCACATCTTACTCTTAAACCCCAGTTCTCTCTACTCTATATTTGTAAAGAGGGGGAAAGGGAGGGGGAAGAGCTCAACATACAATAACTCCCCATCACCCATATGAAGATAAAAACTAGAAAACAACAACAGCATGCTGCTTTTCCCCAATCAAGAAGTGGCCGAGTAAAGAGAAAAAGAAAGCATAAGACTGGTTGGAGACCAAATGCTCACTCCTATGCATCCTTGAAAACACGTGCTTGTGGCTTTCATGCACTTTAAGCACAATAAAGGGATAAATGCTTTTAAAGCAAACTGTCAAAGAAATGAGAGGCTTTGCAGCAATTTGGATTGCTTCCTGCCTTACAGGATTGGGCTTTGGCTGATTTAGAATTATTAGCATTCACTTTTCTGTTCTGAACAACACAAGTTACAGAAGTCCACTCAGACAGGCGGCCACTGTTGACGTGTGCCCTCTGATGTGTGGCACAGGGTGAAGGCTCTTGTCACTAGGTTGGCTGAAAGGTCCCAGACAGCATGGTGCAACACAAGTATTTTTCCTCATAATGGCATACCACTGGCCAAGAACACTGCGGCCTGTGGTTCTGACTTAAGATCTCAGCAAAATGCAAACACTCACTATGGCACACACACAAAACATACCTTGCAAGGGGTATGCTGTATGCTGCCATTTCTCTTATTGTACTTTAAATATATGGAGATCTCTTATTTTCTCATGTGCGCAGAGATTAGTGGCAGGGAGAAATTGTCTTCCTGTGCTTCTGTTTTTATAACCACAGACAGATGTTCTATTCATACAGTTCCTAGTAGTCATGGTGAGGACTCTGTTTTTCAAATGATCATATTTTATAATTGTGAACTTCTGTGGCCTGAGTGCTTCTGCCTTTTCAAAATTCAGATACTGAAATTCAGTGCCCAGTGTGGGAAACTAAGCAGTGAGGCCTTACAGATTGATAAGAATGGGATTAAAAAAAAAAAAAAAAAAAAGACTCTGGGCAGCTTTTTAGCCCCTTTCAACTGGGAAGACACATTCAAGGCACCATCTCAGAGGTCCCGCTTTTCAGTAGTTCCTAAACTTGCGGATGCCTTGATTTGGGACTTCCCAGCCTCCAGCGCTGTGAGGGGCACATTTGTATTATTAATAAATGACTTTCTAAGCAGGTGGCCTACAGAAGCCCAAATGGATTCAGCTTCTTAAGACACATCCGAAAACTTGTTTTTTTAGCTTTGGAGAGTAGGAAATGGATTGTGTTTAAACCCTTGATTAGTTGATCATGATGGAAATTGACAAAGAGAAAGAACTGCTTTATGTCAACTTCTCCATCTGCCCCTGAAAATGATGATTCCTCCATTTGGGGCCTGCTGTTTAAATTAAACGTGGCCATAGTTTTCACAAATGTGCACACATTCACATAATACAGTGACTTATATAGTATAGGTGCTCATATTTTTCTTAACTTTTAATTTATTCATTGTGAATTTCACATCATGCACCGCAGTTGCTCTCATCTCCTCCCTCCTTCATGTCTTTCCTCCACCCTTGCAACCTCACCAACAAAAGAATACAAAAAAATTAAAAGAAAAATAACAACAAAAATAAAATAAAACCTCTCTGTGAAAGCTACAGTGTGTTATACAGTCTACCCTTTTGCCCAAACAGCTTTACTTGCAAATGTTCATTGTCATGAACCTTTAGTGTGGTTTGAGTCCTCTGGCTTATGCTGCAGTATCAATACTGGATCAACACTGGGGCTCCTCTCCAGTATTGTGTTGTGGTCCTGTAGGTTTGGTTCTGCAGGACCAGCCCCTGCATATGATCCAGCAAGTAAAGAGACCGAGTAAGTGTAGGGGTGGGCCAACTCAAAGTCATGGTTCTGGGCCTGGGTGGCATCTGAGTTAGTTAGCCCACTAGTTCTCCTGCTTTGACTACATGAGGGATGGAGACAGCTCTTCTGCTTATGGTAACCAACAAGAGGTGGTGCTGGCTCTTTTGAGCTCCTACCAATACGGCTGGCTCCCCAGAACTGTCCCAGTTCCATCACTCCCAAGCTCTTAAGCCTGGCTGTCCAAGGAACAGTGCTACCATGCTATTCAGGCTCAATAGTTTTTATTTATCTTTGCTCTTATTGAAAAACCTTAATAGAAAATGGCTATGTATCTGGAAATATCCATTATCTATATTCAATGTCAGTCTGATTGAGTCCAGTTTTAGTTTTTGTGTGTTTGATAGAAACATTAATATTGTTTATTCTATTAGAACTTTTCTAACTGGCAAAGTATTTCCTAAATGTTTCATTATTCATCATTTAGCTACAAGTAATATGAATAGGCTAAAAAGGAAAATTAGAAGATGTTTGTAGATATCAAATGAAAGAGGAGAATAGAAGATAGAAAAATTGATACCTTAATTATATTACTGCCATTATACAAGAGAAACTTACATATAAAGACTCAAATCAATAAGGATATATGTCTGAAAACATAGCACAGAATGATGTAATAACTTATGGTGCACCATTAGAATGGCTTTTTGTATTGCCTTCAACAGAGATAATTATGGAGACTATTATTTGGAAATATATTTATAACATTGATGGGAAGCAGCAACATATTGAAAACAGTTTACAGAGTTATCGTTTAAGAATTATGATGGACATATTAAAAAATATAAACATTAACCATGCTATATTTTTCAAATGTCAGGAAGAAAGCAAATTTTCAGAATCATCTAAGTTGCCCTAAATTAGTCATGTCTTATCATCCAGTGCTTACAGACTTGGCTTATTTCTAGACTGTGAGAAACATTCACCATGTGTTTTGAACAGTGCAAGTTAGTTCCACTCACAAAGTCCAACTACACTCTCTTTAACTGAAGTAAGCACGGTGAAGGTCATCACGGTTGACATCTTCCCCAGAATGTGCTCCCTAGGCTTGCATGTGGACTTGGAAAGGTCAAAACACTTCCATTTCACAGTCAATTATATTTCTGAAACATCAGATTGCAAACACTCTGCGGGTAGAGATTATTTCCAGTATAAATTGACCTACAGTAAACTTATAAATGTATTTGAATAATTCAGTGGCTTCTATGAGAACAAGGATAATGTACCTTCAGACAGGAGGGCATATATGTAAACTAAATACTTACATGGTCGTTGATGAAGAGAGAGAACTTTTACTTCAATTATAGTAATTTCACCAAAATGTGTAAAATGCTTGATGCTATTTGCATAAAGCATATATGATATGTTTTATTACATTATAAAGTTTATGTTACAAATTGTTGTATGGGCAAGGTCACAATGCCTGGAATTTTCTAGTCTGACATTTGAACAGTAGTGTGTAATGTCTCCCATTTATAAATAGGCTTTTACAAACTATAAAAATGTAGGGAGAGAAACCTATTACCTACAGCATAGGCTTTCCTTTGTGACAGATGAGATAGTTATTTGGCTGTCACATTGTACAAAAAAAGCATGGAAATAAATAATTATTTTGTTTAATCAAATTTTATTCAACAGGGTTTTGGATATATAGAAAGTAGTTTTAATTATTTTGTTCTAAATTTTACCAAAAAACCCAGTGTCAGGAACAGGTTACATCTTTTTGCATTGTTAATCAGCAGGGTACTATGGACAACCAAACATTATGTGTGGTTGTGCATACTGTTGGCCACCCTCCAGAAATTGATGGTAGTGCCTTGTTGCTAAAGAGATCACATACTCGGGTAATAAATGTGGAGAAATCAAGCCGGTATTGAGCTAGAAGTTTTATCTATACTGACTAGATATTACAATGCTGGAAGATGTTATAGGAAGAAATGTGATCATCATTTTCACCCACCAGTAACCCTGAGAGTGAGAATAACCACTTGCCTGGCAAGATGTGGCCATGGAACAATAATGGCACAAATACTATGGTAGTAACCAACTACTTTATGATTGGATTTAAGTTTTGATCATTTAGATGAAACTCATACCTATCACTGCTACTAAGGCCAGGAACATGTGCCAGGAATATGTCATGGCCCCTAGAGGACAACCTGCTATTATTAGTCTATTAATTTATATAACATTAAAACAACTCTTAATGAGTTAGTGTAATGCTCATAGATCATTTTATCTACCAACACTCATCAGAGAAAGAATTTGTTGTTGTTGTTGTTGTTGTTGTTGTTGTTTCTCATAGTGGATGTTGATTAGTACAGAGAATTACAACTAGCCAATGCAAGAAAATAACACAGTCTTCAGCCAAAATTGGAATGTCTGTATTACATGCTTCCCTTCTAGGCTCAGTGATCTTTATGCAAGAGTAATCAGTAAGATAATCGGAGACAGAGATGGTAGATGACTTCTAAGAAGCAGTGTGTGTGTGTGTGTGTGTGTGTGTGTGTGTGTGTGTGTGTGTGTG
>OU015742.1:160832762-160852315 GCA_907169655.1 Acomys percivali | reverse complement strand
GTGTGTGTGTGTGTGTGTGTGTGTGTGTGTGTGTGTGTGTGTGTGTGTGTATACACAAAATAGAAGATACACATAAGAACTCACAGAGATTGTGTCAGCATGCATATGACCAAGCAAAACCCCAGCTTGGTTGAGGAGGATATGCACTCCCAACCTTAGCCGAGGAGCTTCTGGCAATTGATAGGGTCTGAGAGAACCAGAGTAAGATTTCCTAGATGACGGAAGCTCTGGATTATACACAACGCTTCACGATAATTGTTCTGGAACTTGCACTGCAGACCAGGACAGGCTCCAACTCACTTCTGTCTCCCTCTAACTCCTAAATGTTATAACTAAATGTGTGAGCCATCAAAGTTAAAAATAAAAATGATTTGAAAAATGGTAGAAATGCCTGTATAATTAATGGATCCCTAGAAATCATCTCAAGTTGGTGTGCTGTCGTTTTTTGTTTGTTTGTTTGTTTGTTTGTTTGTTTTGACTTTATGAAAATTCCTTTTCCTCTTTGTACTTTATACTGCTTCTGATTGTTCATTAGCAAAAGGTGGATCCAGTGATGTGCAGAGTCTTTGTGATGAGCATGTAGCAGAAGGAAATGAAGATAGAGTATAGATAAAAGGAAGAATAGAGCTAGTAATTATCTGGTGTTATTTCTTGTGGGTCTAACAGGCTATTGGTCAGTTTAGTGAGTGGTTAGACCCTAGTAAGACGTAGGTAGAATTATTGTTGTCAAAATTTCCAACCCACATTCCGTAACACCCATATGTAAAAGATGCTTCCTCCTCTTTTTTTGCTCCTATTTAATGCCTTTGATTTTCTCTTAAAATTATATTAACATGCTATTTAGAAGTATGTTCCAAAAACAGTTTTAATAAAATTAGCTACTTTCTTCTAATTTTATAATTAGCTACCATCTCAGAGAGTTGGTGACAAGGCTAAATAACTAGTATGTCTAGAAAACTGAGTTGTTTTCTCTATAATAAGCAATGAATAAATTCTATCCATTTTTTAAACTTTTATGACACAACTATTGAAGATAAGGAAACTTCCATATTTTAAAGGAAGAACTTAGTGCAGTTGTTCTTTTATGAATATATTAATTATAATCAGGGTAGATACATAAGAAAACCAAAGCAAATTATTTGATTAAGAAAATCTTCTGGATATATTATTTATGTCTTCAAACTGGAGTGAGAAATACAAATTTGGGGTGTGAGTCAAATGTGTTATTAATCGAGAGGCACTTGTAAAGATACTGCTGTAAGAAGGTCAGGAACCAGGCAAAAGAGAGGGTATGCATGGTTGGTTTATCCATAGGAGTCATGAACTAAAACCTCACCTGGAGACAAAGGAAATGAGAATATAAGAGAATAGTCACACAGCAGAGTTAGGCCCATGATGTGGTTGGGACCATAGCTGCCCATCTTCTGCAGGGATGGTTGTTTTTGCATGTTCTGACTATCTATTTCACTTAATGTAAAATTTCTTGGTCTTACATAAGCATGCAGAACAACTCATAGGTACAGACACCCTTGCTTTCCTTATTAGATGTGGTTAGTGGCAATCTTAAGTGCCTTTTGCCTATACTTGCCACCTCTATGTGGACCCATATAGAGGAAAGCTGAAGGAAGCTTCAGCCACGGTTACATCAAGCATGAGGCCAGCAGGAATTGGCTACCACCCGACTCCTCCCAACCTGGCACAGTCTCTCAGAAGCTCTCCCTGGGTGTTTTCCTTGCCTGCGCACTCACTGAAGACTGAGACCCTGCACTGCACTCACCTATGCCTTGCTAAGCTTTACTCCCTTCAGCCCAGCCCTTCCAAGGAACACTCCAGCTCTTCCTAGGGTTACCTTTCTGGAGATATATAAAGACAGCAGCATTCCGTAATGAAGTCACTTGTTAATTTTTAGGCAAGGCTAACGAAACTCATGAGCTGTGAAACACTTCTTTCATTTGGTTCCCTCCAATGGGCTCATCACATGCTCTAAGTGGATTTTTCCCTCTTGCTTATTAAGAGCAGCTGTGTTTAAGGAGCTGGAGCGAGTTGGCCACTAAGTGCAGGCTCTATAGATATTTAATACTACTTCATGCTTTATCAGCTTTTGCAGCCTCTAATTAGTTAAACCACAGAACACCCGATCACATTAGGTAATTATTACTAACCCCCGCCCCCATTTCTCAGACACAAAAAATGGAGTATAGCAAAGATTTTTTTTTTTTCTACTGATGTTGTCCTTGTTCAAATCTTATTAGCAGTCTTGTCAGACTTTGTGGGTGTGGCTCCCCCTGACATTTCTAGGACATGGACTCTGAAGAGCAGTTTTCCTGTTCCTCCACCTCTTATAATCTCTTTTGACTTCTATGATATTCCAAGAACTGAAGGCACAGGAATTATGTTGTAGATATATTAGTTGGGGCTGTATCCTGTTGGTTAAATAAATAAAAATAGAAGCTGAACCACTGTATGTGTAAGACAAAACAAAACAAAACAATTCTTCCTTGGGGTACTGCCTGGGAAATGGAAGTTACATTTGAATTAACATATTACCTCAGCAAGGTTATCGTTATTAACATACATATATTGTTCTAGGCTAGATAGTTTTAAGTAAAATGTGCTGTTAGTTTTATCCAATAACGTATGCATAACTGCTGAAAATCTCTGGAGTAGGAAATACGAAATTGCGATGTGCTGGGGGTTGGTATCTCCATTCAAGAATGACACTTATTTTCTTGGTGCTATAGTAGAAATCCAGTAGCTCATGCTTTCAGTGATAATTTTATAGAACTGATGTCATTAGTGCTTCCTGAGATACATAACGAAGCAGAGAAGCAGGCAATTTAATTTTGTTACAAAAATATGTGTTAAATTAGAGAAATAATCAGTTACAGAGAGTTGGTCATTGGAATAATTTCATAGGAACCTTCTCAAAACAAACACCCAAAGAGAAACCATGGTAAGTGAATTAAATTAAATCACCATAATTTCTGCTTGTAATTATTGCTTTGTGCTGAACTATAAGGAAACGTAAAAATAACCAACCAGAAGATAAAAGAGCAGTTACTTTTTTAAAAACAAGTAGAAAAATTCGATAGTTCTGTGAGTATGGTTGTAAAACTGCTCATTTTTATTACATGTTGCTGCTAGGTAGGCATTTCTAGCCTCATTCACAAATATATGGACCACTATATTTTCCAATGAGCAGTAAACATTTTCTCTTTATGTAGTCTATCTCAGCTTCAGATAGTTATCTCTATTATAGACTTTGATTTAATATCTACCTAGACGATCTGCTTCTTTGTAAATCTATTCAATAAAAAGCCAAGTATTGACTTAAGAATATTAACAGTTCACCATGGACCCATTCTTATTAATGACTAAGTCTTATGTTGCAATCAAAGTGTTTAAAAACTATCCACTCAGTGTAATTCCATTTAAGCATACTACCGAGCAGTGTTATCCCAAACACTTTTATTTCAAGCAGGATGTGTTATTATTAGTTACGAGACTACTAAGACATCACATGTCATGTGGCTTACATTAAGCTTTAATCGACATCTTAAAAACATATTCTATTGAAATATTAACAGTAGCACATGTAAGCAGGATTGCTGCTTATGGTTATAGTACATCAGCTTATCTTTAGTTGTACAGTGTACAAAATCACCATTGTAGGAAATCATGAATACTACAGACAGTGATATAGTCTGAAGGAAAAGTTATGGGATTGGATACTTTAGATTTCTCTCCTTCCAAACGAACATAGAAATATAAGATATTCTATGCAAAAGAAAAAAAGAGAATTGACAGAATAAAAAATTATCAGATATTGTATTCCTTCTCTGTTTACTAAAATAGTGTGCCACATTTTGTGTGTGTGTGTGTGTGTGTGTGTGTGTATCATAAGATTGTACAGTGCAGGTGTGTTATGATTGTATATGCATGTACATGTTCATGTATTCATATATTTTTAGAATAATATGAATATTTAGCTGGAAATTTGCAATAGAAAGGCATTGGAAAGGCAAATATTTTGTCATTTCTCATGTTCAATGCCATTTAATCTTCTGCCATTTATGTAGATACCATTATTGTTGCTTGTCACAGGCATAAACAGATGTGAAGCAGTGAAGAAACTTGTCTCACTAGTTAAAGATGTATCCCTAACTTCAAATTGTTTGTGATTTCTTGAATGTTATGCTGGTAGTGTGGGTATGATGTTCACATCGAGATAATTTTAAAGAGTAGAAAATACAGTGTTAAAAGCCGTTGTTTTAAGTGGCAAAGTACTCTTTTACTTTTTAGCTTTCAGGTAATGCTGTGCTATATTTGAGAAAAACATGATTAAAAATTTACAATATTGAAATTCTACATATTTACTAATATATGTGAATGAAAGATGTTTCTCCTCATTCATTAACTCAGATCAATATGTGGAAGGATGATTAATTCCATTCAAAATATTTTCTGTTTTCATCAATCATTTATTCATATTACATCTCAACTGTTATCCCATCCCTTGTATCCTCTCTCCCTCCCATTTTCCCCTTACTCCCCTCCTCTAATACTGTGACTGAGGGGGACCTCCTCCCTCTGTATATGCTCATAGGGTATCAAGTCTCATCTTGGTAGCCTGCTATCCTTCCTCTGAGTGCCACCAGGCCTTACCATCCAGGGGCATGGTCAAATATGGGGCACCAGAGTTCGTGTGAAAGTCATATCCCACTCTCCACTCAACTGTGGAGAATGTCCTGTCCATTGGCTAGATCTGGGTAGGGGTTTGAAGTTTATTTCAAGTATTGTCCTTGGCTTGTTCCATAGTTTTGAGCAGGACCCCTGGGCTCAGATCTGCCCATCATAAAGCTCTTCTTGTAGGACTCTCTGGATCCTTCTATTTTCCCATTCTCCCATGCTTCTCTCACCTAGAGACCCAATAGTATATTCTCCCCTCTGTCCCACTTTCCTGGTAAGTGAAGACTTTCATGGGACATGCTCCTTGGGCTAGTGTCCAGATATAAGTGTCAAAAACCAAAGCAGGCTGATTTTCATGAAGGCTGTCAGGTAGTTTAGCAAAGACCTCAGCATGTTAGGGGCTGTGCTCATGTCGACTGAAAGATAAAACCATATTAAAAGTTGTCTTCATATTTTCTTATACTCATTGTTGATCCATTTCTGAAGTTGACTTTTTTGAGTTTACAATCTTAGGAATTATTTCTCGTACTTCAGCAAAGCATAAAGCCAAAAAAGAGATCCGTATCTAAAAAGTTCATGTTGTCAGCCTCAACTGGGTAATTACTTTGTTGCTTTGAAACAGGATGTAAGTGAAGGAAATTCTGACAAACTCATATTAACAATGAGGGTATTTGCTATTTACAGAAGATCTCCCCTTTTTTAAAATAGATTTTTTTCTGCACACAATATACACTGATTATGACTCCCCTCTACTCTGCCTTATACCTTCGCATACACCCTCCCATTTGGATACACTGTTATTTTGTCACTCATTAGAATGAAAACAGCTTCTAAGGTATAATTATAAAATATAATAAAACAAAAACTATCACAGTGAAATTGGGTGAGACAAACAGTATGAAAACAGACCAAGAGAAGACACAAGAATCAGATATCCACTTGTTACCACACTCAAGAATCCCATAAAAAGACTGAACTAGAAGCCATAATAAGAGGACCTGATATAAATTCATGCAGGACCTGCTCATGATGACACAGCCTCTGTGAGTTCATATTTGTTGTTATCATGCTGAGTTAGAGGGCCTTGTTGGTTTAGTGTCCTCTGTTCTGGCTTTTGACTTTCTCTCCTTTGGGATTTCTTGAATCCCAAGGGGAAGAATTAGATAGGGACATCCATTTAGGGCTGAGTGATCCAAGGACACTTATCTCTGCAAAATGTTTGGTTTGTTTGCTTTTGAGCAGTAGTGTTTGGTTTTGCCCTAGGTCTCTGGGCTATAGGTTCTGGTTCTATAGTCTCAGCTTCTTGATCATCCTAGAATTGTTGGGTATGGGTACCATTTCCTGGATATAAAATAAGACATTGGTTGATTACTCCCATATGCTTTGTACCAAGACTTCCCTAGCATAACTTACAGGAAGGACATTATTGATATCAAAAGTTTGTTGCTGACTTGGTGTTTATGTTTCTCGGTAGCTCAAAGAGTATGCTCTTGTCAAATATGGGGCACTCAAAGAAAGAATAGGCAGGCTACCAAGGTGAGACTTGATAGCCTGTGACCATAAACTGGGGGAAGAGATCCCCCTTGGGCACGGACTTAGGGGAGGGGAATAGGGTGGAGATGAGAGGGAGGGAGGAACAGGAGGATACAAGTGATGGGATAACAATTGAGTTGTAATCTGAATAAATTAATTTTTATAAATTTTTAAAAATTAAAAAAAAAGACTATGCTCTTGTAACATAGATGCTACCATGTAGTGGTGAAGGCTCTATGTAGGTGCCAGCTTGACTTCTCCATATTCAATAAGTTATGTAGGTTTTTTGCTTTAGCAATGGGACTTTGTAAGTTTGCCAAGAACAACCTATAGTCTTGACAATGGTCTGGTTGTTTGGAGATTCCCAGGGGACCCACTTGGCCACAACTTAGTTAGATGTAACTAAGTCCCATTACTGGAAGTTCCATGTGGTGGCAAGAGATGGCCTATTCTTTTCAGAAGTATTTAATGTTCAAGAATTTATTAAGAGCTGCATCTTTTGGTACATGCTTATTGTCTTAGATATGAAGGAGAATGAAGCAGGAAGACTGCAAATAAAAGACTTGTCTGGTCTGCAGAAATAATTTAAATTCAAGGTCTGGTTTAATTATTGTTAAGGACATATAGGAGAGATAGCGTAGAGGTAGATATCCTGCCTAACATGTGTGAGACTGGAAGTTCAGTTACCACTCCTGAAACAAGTTTTAGTTCTTCACTGGACCATATGATCAGAGTTTCCTAATGCACTGCTCAGCTGTCTTTGAGGCTGGTTTTCATGATGACTGTCAGGTGGTTGAGCAAAGACCTCAACATGTGAGGGGCTGTGCTCATGTCGGCTGAAGGATAAAAACCATATTTCATTCATTCCATATTGGCCAGATGATAGCTTTGTTGAGCTATTACATTGGTTATCCCAGAGTATACTAGATTGCGTTCACTCTAACCATACTTTGAGAAAGAATATTTTGGAGTTTTTAAAATGTCATTTTGAATACCAGAAACAAGGAAAAGGAAATTCAGGTGTTTTATCACATCCCTAGTCATCTTTACATGGGCTAAAACATGGTAGGGGAATTACGAGGGGAGAGGCTTGATTCTATAAGTATATTAAACTCTCCAGACAGAGACTTAATGAACATAATATCTAAAGAAAACATATAAAATATAAAAGCATATCTTATAATAGCAAAGTTGAGTGCCATATAAAATGTGACACACAAAGAGCCAACATTTAAAGTTATTTAGACTCTAGTAATAATTTGAAATGTCAACTATACTGACCCCATTAGTAGAAAGATAGTTTTGCCAGTATGGAAAGACTTTCTTTAGAACAATTATCTGAACCTTACCATTACAGTTCTCTCCAGATATATAAGTTCATCATCCTGGTTAGGCAGTTTCCATCCTATGGACACTAGAGTAAATGAGCACATACAGCAGACATTCAGTCATCTGAACCATCGTGTTACCCTTCTCCTCAGATATAGTCCGAATATATCTGCATGGCAGGGAGATTTTTTCTCTCTTTGTGGCATATTTTCAGTGAAATTGCTTAGTAGTTTATATCCAGTAGTGTCACAGTCAATATTTAGATGCAGTTGTTACCAAAGCAAAATCCAGAATGATTGCATTTTGTTGGGATGACTCATTCTTGGCTGCATTTTATTTTAGTATTTAAAAAGACCTCCACTGAATACTTTAACTTACAGGAGTAAGGGAAGCTGAAAAGCCTTAACACTTGTATTTGTGGTACAGGAATAAAATTCCCCAGAACAGCAGTGGGTTGATGACTTTCGTCTATATAGACAGCATGAGGTCCATAAAATCCACATGTGATTTGAAAACTTTTAACTTTAATAACCTGGCTTGTGTCATAACTCAGGCGGGCTGGAACATAATCCACACTATTAGGGACCCAGCAGTGCTGAGTAGCACAGAAAGGAGGGAAATGGGATTCAGTAGTGGAGACTGTAGGCTGAAACTTTATTGGGTTTCAGGATAGCCAGGAGAACCAGAAAACAGTGTCTAGATATGTGTGACATGTGTTCAGACCCAGTGAGAGGATGTGTTAGAAAATATGACAATTTTAAAGAAATGCCAGCCTCTAGATCACAACCAAGTCCTTTTTCTTTGTTTCTCATTACTCTGATTTTCAAATTTTAATCCTTTCATTGTTTAGGAATATATTCCAAACAAGCAACTGCTCCCACCCAAAGGTTGAAATCTGCCAACCAGTTTATTACTGAGGCCTTAACTAGATGAATCTTCTCAAATCAGACTTCTGCTTCCATAAGAACAGACATCTTAGGGAGATAAAACAGATGTAGAGGCCATCTCTGGGTTAAGCAAGTGAAAAAATAGTAGTGGCTTTCTTCCAGCAGAGTGTAACCCTGAGTCCTCTCACAAACCACTTTCAAGGCAAAACACTGGGTTATTCCTCACACACAAAGATCTCATTAAGGCAGTCCATAGTGTGCTTGTGATAGACCCTGAAGTTGCATGTGATTTGGCTTCTATACAAGGAGAAATGCTTTCCCCCATCTAAGTGCCAAATGGTTGCAACATTTATACTTCAACAATTGTCATTTTTATAAAGTGCTAAGATTTTCTACCACTTACATTGGACCCTCTCATTGTAGATATTTATATTTTTTAAGATTTCAAACATAAGTATTGTATTTATAACATTTCACTCTACCCTCTGCCTCATATAGCCCCTCCCATGTCCCCTGAATTTCATTCAAACACATGACCATTTTTTCCTCCATTATGGTTTTAAGCTATACATATACATACAAACATACATGCACATATTTATAAATGAATACAGCCTGCTGAGTCCACTTCTTGTGGCTCAGATCTGTGTGTGTTTAGTGCTGGCCACTGCAAATTAGATGGTCTATCAGGGAGCTCATCCTTAGAGAGGAATGCTGATATTTCAGCAGCTATTATCATTTTAGAGTTTTCATTTATGTAAAACTTCCTGTCTCATTTTACCACAGATAAATATTTGGCAAAGTTTTACATCTCTTTATAAAATATTATATAATATATATTACACAATATAATATATAATGTTTATTATATATTTAAATATAATAATATACTAATTTTAACATGATGGATATCTGGGTCTTTTAAATTGTTTTACACAAAATTAAAGGTTTTCAAAACTCTTATCCATCAATCCCCTCAATACTAAATGATTGGCACTTCCTGTAAATAATCTCAATCAATTTCATTTAAAATTATTTTTCAAAAATATGTATATATATAAAGAATGTTTATTAATTTTAAGAAAAATGAAGTAGAGTTTAAGAAGTGTATATATCCTTTACTCTCTCTAAAAGGAAAGTATCTATAAGCAGGAATGAGAACAAGTTTTATAGTTGGGGTTTTATGGAAAAAAACTTTGTTAAAATTATTATTTTGTTGTAAATTCACATAAATTTTACTATTGCTACCATTGTTTTCCCATGAGAAAGAAGTTAAGTTTAAACATATCTTAAATACTACAAATATCACTTAGTTGCAGGTAACAGTTCCTATAGCAAAGGCAAGAGACCTTTAAGAAGGAACAAAAGACACATACACACACACACACATATATACACATACACAGACATACACACAGATACACACACACACACACACACACACACACACACACCTTATAGGAAAGAAAGGATAATTACAAAATTACCCTCTAAAGGGCCTGCTTCTTTTGTTTATTCAGATTATTTATCATTTCTTAAGTGCAGACAAGTTTAACCAATATTTTTGGAATTTTGACAGTTTTTCTGCATTTTGTTTGGGTACAATTAATGTACTCCCCCCGAAAACTGCATGGTGAATTATTAAAATTCAAAATACTGCTTCTTCCACAAGCTGAGTTACAGTCAAACCTGGTATTGTACCAGGTATTGTACAGTCTGGCCTTTAATGGCATTTGTCTAGGATATCAAAGTACATTTTCTATATTTCTGTCTTCTAAGTGTAGCCTCACTGTCACCACAGCTCTCTTTTTTTAACTGAACATAGGCATAAAAATGTTTAATCACATTTCTTTTTAAATGTTTTTATTATGTTTATTTTTAACATATACATTAATATTGTTATGCATGAATAAAATAAGCTACATAGAGTAGGAAGAACCGTGAAACAATCGGGAATTATATAAATGTACATCCATACTTATTTGGTTATTTGTATTTGGCAAACTTGAAGTAAACATCTTTTCTATCTTGTTGGGTCTAAATTTCAGAATGGAGATTAATATCTATCATAACTCATCTCTATTAACTTAAAACATCTATCTTGATCTAAAAACATCTTAACCCCTAACCTACTAAGCTTAATTGTAAGACTAAACTCTCTGGTCTTCAACCACATCAGAGACTTGAAAAAGAATAAAACTTAATTACCTGCGTGAACCGAAAGTACAGGTTAGCAGCTTCCAAAATGAAAAAATGACAGAGACAGTTTAGTGCCTGAATAGTCACCCAAAACTCTCTATATTCTGGCCCAATATATTTCACAGACATATTTGTGAGGCGGGAACTATTGAGGACTTGGTTACTCTGTCTTGGCATAGTTAGGCTGTCCACGCTGCCTACATCCAAGCTTGCCCTTTTTTAGGCAGAATTCTGTCTGTGGTAGAAATGAGGACATTTTGCCCAGTGGCTTGTTTGCCACATTTTAAGCCAACTCCATAAGGAGGTTCTTTGATGGTCATCTTTGAGGCAGGCTAGGTTTTGCCAGGAGTTAACTTGTCTTGTTGTCAAAGAATCTTTAGGATAATAAAAACATCTTTAAATGCCATATTCTGTAAGTCTCTGAGGTTTTTGAAGACCTTATTTAACGATTTTACCTCATATATCTATAGAATCATGTCTATTAGACCTAGAGTATATATTCTTGTGGTAAAATTATACTAGTTTTTCACATGCTCAAGATTTGCATCAATATACAAAATTCAATAACCTTGAATTAAAAAATAACCTTATTAGTGAGTAACAATTAAGGCCTTGAGTTGAGGAGTAGATTCAATAATCTACCTTTTGTTCTATCTTCCCTCTATATTTCTACATCCCCCTTTCCTTCTTTTCGGCTCCTATCTCCTTACTTACAAAAGAAAGATAAAGAAAAAGAGATACATCCCTGAGTCAAACCTAGTTTCCAATAATACCTATAATCAACTCCCAATTAAAATAAGCACTAGTAGACCAAGAGAGTCAACAGAAACCTATCCAATCCCCTTAGAAAAAGTTCTTGGAAGGGTACTGCTGCATTAGAAGACACTGGTGTCACCCATAAATGTTCTTTCCTAGGAATAGAAGGATGGTCTCAGATATAATTGGTTAGGTTACCTTCTTGGGATGCTCTCTAGTAGATGCACGTCATTACCCATGGTTTATAGGATTATTTTTAAATTTGTGGCATTCCCTGACTTTTTAAAAATAGATGTTTCAATGTGTCTTTAGAAAGTAGATGATTCAGACTGGTGCTTGACTTGTGCATGTAAACTAATTTTAATGAAGGTGCACAATCTGAAAACCAAGTTAGTTTATTGATTTTGCATATACTAACTAAAAAGTGGGAACCAAATCAAACATTTATTAAAGATCACTTGTATGGTAAACATAAGCACATGTACATTCATGCCTCTAGTAGATTGATGGTGAGGGTCAAGTATACTACATCCTAACAAATAGATGTTTTATTCACTGTATTACCCATGTCTAATAAAAATGTGACATTGGTGGGTATTTATGCAAGTGTACTGATGAACAAATAAATAATTTGCTTTCATTGTACATAATTTACCATTGGCCACAAGCCTGTCTCTGGAACACAGGGAGATGGATTGGTGGAAAAAGTACTTGGTATGCAAGTGTGAGAGCATGAGTTCAAAATTCCCAGTGCCCAATCAAAAGCTAGGTATAGTTGCAGTATGCACAACAGTAGCATTGGTGGATAGAGACAGGTAGATCTTGAGGATGAACTGATTATCATGGCCTAGCTAAAGTGGCACTATGGTAAGGAGCAGTAGAGAAGGAAATTCTGTGTGCTCCTCTGCCCTTGGTACTTAGAAATAGGGCCATACACATGTACCATACACACAAACCACATAGGGGATGGTACAGAAAGTGACATGGAGAGAGACAGTGAATATCACATACAAAAAAAGTTTGATTGAATTTTTTAATGATGTCTCAAGATCTGTAACACAGAGTTGATTCCACTTTCTCCCTTCACAACCTTCCCATATGCTGTTTCTTCTCCTCCTCCTCCTTCCTTCCTTCTTTCCTTCCTTTATTCCTCTATTTCTTTCTCTCTTTTTTGTTTTTGTTTTTTGGGGGGGGGTTTTGAGGCAGGGTTTTCTGTGTAGCATTGGCTGTCCTGGACTCATTTTGTAGACCAGGCTGCCCTCACACCCTCAGCAATCCACCTGCTTTTGTCTCCCTGAGTACTGGGATTATAGTCATGTACCACTGTGCCCAGCCATCTTATACTTTTTAAAGTGTGGGTATAGAATGAGCTTTCCTAACAGTTGGTTGATAAGCTTAGATGCCAGGAGCTTTTATAAACTCATGACTTCGTGTAGGAGATTGGAAAACTAAACACATTTAATTTTTTTTTACAAGGTAGACTCTTGTACCGTTTTCCCCCAGGCCATGAAAGCAGCTCCTTACTTGAGAGATCCTGGTCCTACTAGACTACTTAGAAGCAGTTATATATTAAGAATGTTCAACGTCCTCAGTCATCAGAGAAGTGCAAATGAAAACAACCCTGAGATTCCATCCTACATCCATCAGAATGGCTAAGATCAAAAACTCAAATGACGGTACATGCTGGTGAGATTGTGGAGAAAGGGGAACACTCCTTCATTGCTGGTGGGAGTGCAAATTTGTACAAACACTTTGGAAATCAATCTGGCCCTTTCTCAGAAAACTGGGAATAGGGCTCCCTCAAGACTCAGCTATTCCATTCCTTGGAATATACTCAAAAGATGCTCCACGACACAACAGGGTCATATGCTCAACCATGTTTATAGCAGCATTATTTGTAATAGCCAGAACCTGGAAACAACCTAGATGTCCCTCAGTCAAAGAGTGGAAAAGGAAATTGTGGATTTACACAATGGAATACTACTTAGATATTAAAAACAAGGAAATCCTGAAATTTGAAGGCAAATGGATGGAACTAGAAATGATCATCCCGAGTGAGTTAATCCAGACCTCAAAAGATACACATGGTATATACTCACTTATAATTGGACATTAGCCCAAAAGAGATGTCCCCTGAATGTCTTCACTTAGCCAGAGGTTGGGATAGATACTAGGACTTCCTATTGGGACTCTAGGTGAGAAAGGTAAGAAAGAATGGGGAAATAGAAGGATTCAAAGGGTCCTAGAAACCTACAAGAAGACCATTAAAGCTGGTGGACCTTGACCCAGGGTGCTATGCATGGGAAATGCATGCAGTAAATCTAGAACCCCTATCCAGATCTAGCCAATGGACAGCATATTCTCCACCATTATGTGGAGAGCAGGGACTGACTCAGACATGAACTCTGGTGCCCCCTATTTGTCCACTTCCCCTTTATGGGGAGACCTGGTGACACTCAGAGGAAGAGTAAAGCAGCCTACCAGGAAGAAGCATGGATAGGCTGTGATCTTATAGTGGTGGACAAGTCCCCTTCTGTCATAGAACTAGGATGGAAGAGGGATGGAGGGGGCAAATGGGAAGAACAAGTCAGAGAATAACAATTGAGATGTAATATGAACAAATTACTTAAATAAAAAAATAAAAGGATGTGTCATCCTCACAGTTTTGTAAAGTTTGCTTTCATGTGAGTATAAATCATGCATTTATGATGATGCAGATTTTTTTCTTCCTACAAACCATACACTGGGATTTTTTTCTGAAAAAAAAATCTGTTTTTACAATGAGTTCCCAATCTTCAAGTGTAGATTTGGGTTTTTCTTTGAATTGTAGAGAATAGAAGGACTCCAAAAATGCAGTGCTCTGGTTGAAAACTCTATTGTACTAGAGAATTTGTGTATGCTGGTGTCAGTTCACTTGTCACTATATAGGTTTTCTTTATTGCCATATGAGTATAACTTCAAAATCAGACTAATTCTTCGAATTATTTTTTAAATGAAAAAGTTTAGTAAAATGTCAAATATATCAAAAATAATGACTATCTCAGGAGATCTTTTAAAATAAGAAAAGCAATATACACCTACTATATGTTTTATTGATTTTCATGGCAAAAATATTTTAGCACCATACTGTAAGTTGGAACATTTACTGGGCATTGATTATGTATCAAGCCTTTTCAGTTTAGATTCAGATTGTTGTCTCAATAATCCTATGAAATTGGGATTCATGATTTTGACCCCACAGATGACAGCAGCTAAAGAAATAAAACCTGAGAGAGATTTTCAACACGAAGAGAAGGGACTAAGAATGACTCAACCTCTCTCTACTCGTATTAAGCTTAGATGACGCTTTTTGAGGATACACATTTATCACTGTGGTAATTTGGAAAAGCGTCATTTTAATGTTCAGATTTTAAACTGTTAGAATTTTTAGTATTTGTCAAAATTGGGAATTCCCCTGCCTCATCATCCTGGTCTCAAAAAATTGCATGTAGATCTTGCCGTGCCTGGTTGAAAATGCATGGCATTCTCACACATGGAGGTGAAACTCTGACGAGAGACTAAAGCGAATCATTCAGTGCGGTACACATGAGATGAGAAGCCGTGAGGTTTGCAATACCCTGTGCTGTTGTGCAGTGAGAAGCAGAGAGGTAGAGAGTTATACACTGTAATATTTGGGTGGGATCATATTATCGAGTCTTAAATGTCAGTGGCTTTAGCCTATATTTGATTTAGTGAGCACCAGAGCTTCATGGCCTGAGACATATGGCACTTCCTTTCACAGAACTGACAGTGAAGCTGGAGTTGGGGCATAAGCTAAGCTCTGAAGCCTAGGCTACTGAGACCCATAAGTGAGCTTACACACCTAAATTCAGCCAGAGAGACAGCAGAGCTGCAGCTCAGGTCTGTGTGGAAATCACCCCATAGGAGGAACCATGAGAACTTGAGGCCTTAAGATAAAAAACACTGAGACACAGGTAAACCAACCATCCTCTCATGGGAGGTATTTTCTTAGGCTGCTATGGCTTTGAAGAACTGATGCTCACTATCTGTGGGTTATGGAGGGATTCCCTTTTGGCTTTCACGTAGGTATGGAAAGGAAGGTAAATGATGGAAAAGTGTTTGTACAAAAATCAATAGGACCTACGTATATGTTATAGGAGAACTTGGAAGTAGGAGAAGTTTAACGAGGAATCTGGCCTCCTGAGCCAGCTAAATTACTGCACAGTAGTTATGATTATTGCACTGAAGGGATGGGCTCTCATTTTCACAGTCTCACTGATAACTCTTGCAATGTAGGAGCCAGTTAAAATTTCATAAAGTATTATTCTAATGAATTGTTACCGGCCTTTCAAGGTTATTGGGTGACTATAATTTTGTACATGACAACGGTGTATCAATACTAAGTATTGTGCAGCCTGTCCTCAGCACAATTGTTGATCAGAAACTAATGCTCTGCCTTTCACATCAATCTTTCGCACTTATCTATAGACTCTGCACCCTCACTCAGAACTTCATGAACATGATCCTCTAATGATTGAGAGTGTTTCTGCATTGATGAAGACAAAGAAAAAGGGTCAAATCTTCTGGGTTCTAATTCTAGTGTTATTGTTAGGTTGCTGACTATACTTTAAAATAGTAGAACACCACTGAATTCAATCTGTTTGTTGAATTAAACCCCAAGGGCTTAGCCATCAATTTTTATTTCAGTCAGTGAGAATGCACACTCAGTATTAAACCAGTCTCTTGGCTTGTACTTTGAAATTAGGGCTCTGTCTAACCACACCTTTCCCATAACATTTACATAGCAGAGCTTAATGTTCATAACTTTTTGTCTTTTGTTGCTTTGAGATGTGTTTTTCATATAACACAGGCTGTCATCAAATTTTCTTTGTATCAGTGCATGAATCACATGTCTGTAACTGCCAAGTGCTGGAATTATTGCCTGCATCACTGTGCTTGGCCTCAGTTTTTGTTTATAACTGAGTTGAAGACGTTTAATTGTGTAGGTTGGACTTGAATATGTTGCCTCACTGAGGAAAATTGGAAAAGAGAAATATGAATGTAAATAATAGAAAGGTATAAGATATAGCGAAATGGGTGGTACCATAGCAGTGTTTGTCAGATAACTTTTTATCTCCATCATTATAGGAATAAGAGAAAGGAACTGAAGGAACAACCGCTGTATCAATTTGAAATATAAACTTCTAAGACTGTATTTGAAGGTAGATGTTTGTAGGGTTGGTGGGTTAAAATGGAAAGTATAAGATCTCAAGGGTTCATTTCTACATGAAAATTGAAAAAGTTCATTATTATAACACCCAGTGTTGACAGTATTCTTTTCTTATGAGTGTGCCTAAAAAACATTCTGTGACAATGTCTATAGTCAAAGTATTCTTTTTCTTGGTAACTGTCTCAGAGAATGGATAACACCCCAGTTATCTGACAGACTGTCAAGTGTGTATTTTCATGCATTTGGAAATGTTTAGATCTAATATTTACAGACTGGTTTTGGTAGGCAATCTAATTTTTAACACTACTTCTATTTATATGAGGATAATTTTATTCTCCTCCAAAAAACAAAGTCTAAATCATACATGCATTTCAAAAAATAATCTCTAAGATTTTCCTTGCACTTCTTGTTTTTAGTTTTTATTTTCTGTACCAGCAGATTTCCATCACATCTGTCTTTCTAAAGAATGAAATACAAGTGACTAGGTGTGTGATATGCCCATCACCAGACAGTCAGATGGCAGGATGCAGACAGCAGTTCAGAGAAAGGAACACAGCCAAATCGATAGGCTCTGTAATGGAACTCACCCGACACAAACCAGCACAGAAGCATCTAAAAGTCGGGTACTCTTCCATAATGGAGAGCAATTTTAGTGACTGAACAGTCAGCAAAGGTAAATGGATTTCTTAAATGATAACAGAAAAAAAAATAGGTCAAAGGGTTAAAACAACAAAGATGAAAGTAAGGTGTATAAAATAACTATTTCTATCTTTCTATCTATTTTTTTTCTATCTAAACAGCAAGCAGGGAGCTGGGCTTTGGTTTTATGTATGTCTTGTTATTAATGGAGGATATTAAAATATCCCTATTATTAATACATATTTGTTGAAAGTCTAGTCTGTAGAAAACACTGACAGATTCTAGACAAGCAATAACAGTATATGGCAGCATTTAATCTTGTGCCATAGCCAAGTTAATTACAACATAAATAAGTTATTTAAAAGTAAAAAAGGTCACTGTAGAGTGAGTAATTAGGTAGAATTAGATGTGAATTGGTCCTCAGATAAGTTAAATTAATGTAAAATAGAATTCTTATATATAATATATGTTAAACTATATTCATGCTACAAAGTCTTTTGACAGAGACCTATTAACTTGAAATGTAATTACAAGTCAAATTTCTCTTACATTCCAAACTATATCTTTTATAGTTGTTTTGCACGTGATATGCATGCACACACACACACACACACACACACACACACACACACACACACAACTACAGGTAAATATATTCACAAGTGCAGAAAAGGCAAATGTTTCAAACATGAAATTATGGATATAAAGGTGGTATTTTATTTTCACTTTCCTGTGTTTCACAGGAAGTTTCAAATAGACTCAATATGATTTTAATTTGATCCATGGGACCTTTAAAAGAGAAGCTGGAGAGTTGGCCTAGTGGTTAACAGCAAATACTAGTTTTGCCAAGGGCCCAAGTTCCGTTCCCATCATCCATGTCAGGTAGCTCACAATCATCTGTTACTACAACTGCAGGGAATCTGATGTCTGGCTTGAGCAAGCACCTGCATTCACATAAACATACCTGTAAATAGACACACACATACAATACACATAATTAAAAACAAAATAAAACAATTGCAATAAAGACTTGTCATTTAAATCTTAGAGTTAATTATAGTTACTAAATAATAATATAAATCATGTATTATTGAGAAGGAGTTCTGTATAACAAAACATAATTGTTAATTTTTCAGACACCTTTAAATTTCCTCATCAGAATTTTAAAATGATTATCAGTTATATACCCTTTATCAGAAGCCCTTTTTACAGATACATGGGAGCAATGCACAAACCCTGAATGTTCTTCTTTGCCATGGTTCAGTTCATGTTAGGTAATGATAATTAAACACTGCTGAGGAGGTCCCTATTGTCATCAGTTGCAAGAGTGTTGAAGTGGCTTAGAGCATGCTGAGAGAGAGGTCAGGCTTCACACTTTATAAAATATGGCTTCTAGGGAAGAATAATTTAAGAGAGTGGCATTTGAACAAAAATCTGAGTGAAATAAGAGGGTCAGCCAGAAGCCACCTGAGAAAGTCAATTTAAAAGTGTAAAGACCTGAGGCGATAGCTTGCACAGTGTGGGTCGAAGTATAAAAAGGGGACAAATAACCTTGTTCAAAAGTCAAGGTAAGAAGTGTTAAGATTTTGTACGGTGTAAGCCCTATATGACTGTCACCTTAGATTACAAAGAAGGTGTGGGCATATGAGTCAGTGGGTAAAGCCCATGTAAAGTTGGGCACGGTAATTTCTGCCCCTGCAATCCCAGGGTTCATACAACAAAATGGGAAATACAGAGAAAATGCCCAGAATTCCACATGCCAGCTAAATTGGTGTACAGATTGGCAAACAAGAAAGAGACGGAGTCTCAGACAAAGTGTAAGGAGATGCCTGACAGCTGAAGGTTTCCTTTGACTTTGACTTTCATGTACTTAGTCACTGTCGTCATCGTTGTCATCTCTCTCTCTCTCTCTCTCTCCCTCTCTCTCTCTCCCTCTCTCTCTCTCTCTCTCTCTCTCTCTCTCTCTCTCTCTCTCTCTCTCTCTCTCTCTCTCTCTCTGTCATAAACACGCACACACATAGACAGAGGCAGAGACAAAAGACTGACCTACACACAAGCGGGGACAAAGGCTGACAACACACATACACACACAGGGAGAAGATGCTGACAACACATACACACACACTCACAAGTGGGGACAAAGGCTGACCCCAAACACAGGTAGGGGTAAGAAGCTGAGAAGCATAAACACACACAAGCAAGGTGAACACACACAGGGGAAGACACACATACATAAACAAACAAACACACACACACACACACACACACACACACACACACACACACACACA
>OU015742.1:160815639-160832752 GCA_907169655.1 Acomys percivali | reverse complement strand
ACACACACACACACACACACACACACACACACACACACACACACACATCCATGGGGAAGAGGCTAAGGAAAGAAATAGTAGTCACTAACTACACCTGGTAGATTTGACTGGATGAGTTGGATGCTATCTGAAAATTATTCTCTCATTTTATTTCTTTTCAATTTTTAATATATTTTTCAAATTTCTTCATATTACATCTCAATTGTTATCCTATCCCTTGTGTCATCCCATTCTCCCCTTATTCCCCTCCCCTATGACTGTGACTGAGGGGACGTCCTACCCCTTATATGCTCATAGGGTATTAAGTCTCTTCTTGGTAGCCTGCTATCCTTCCTCTGAGTGCCACCAGGCCTCCCCATCCAGGAGACGTGGTTAAATATGTGGCACCAAAGCTCGTGGGTTCTTTTCAATTTTTTTTTATTTTTATGTTTTTTTAATTTTATTAATTTATTCTTGTTACATCTCAATGGTTTTCCCATCCCTTGTATCCTCCCATTCTCCCCTCCCTCCCATTTTCCCCTTATTCCCCTCCCTATGACTGTTCCTGAGAGGGATTACCTCCCCCTGTATATGCTCATAGGCTATCAAGTCTCTTCTCAGTGACCTGCTGTCATTCCTCTGAGTGCCACCAGGTCTCCCCGCCAGGGGACATAGTCAAAAGTGAGGCACCAGAGTATGTGAGAAAGTCATATCCCACTCTCCACTCAAGTGTGGAGACTGTTCTGACCATTGGCTAGATCTGGGTAGGGGTTTAAAGTTTACCACCTGATAGGATGTCCTCCCCTCTGTCCCAGTTTCCTGGTAAGGGAAGGCTTTTGTGGGACATGCCTATTGGGCTAGTATGCAGATATAAGTGAGTATATACCATTTGAGTCTTTCTGCTTCTGGGTTAACTTACTCATTATGATCATCTCTAGCTCAATCCATTTGTCCAAAAATTTCAGGAATTCCTTGTTTTTAATAGCTGAGTAGTATTCCATACTGTATACGTTCCACAGTTTCTTTATCCATTCTTCTACTGAGGGACATTTAGGCTGTTTCCATGATCTGGCTATTATGAATAAGGCTGCTATGAACATGGTTGAGCAAATTTTCTTGTTGTGTGCTGGAGCATCTTCTGGGTATATTCCAAGGAGTGGAATAGCTGGGTCTTTAGGAAGCCCTATTCCCAGTTTTCTGAGATAGCACCAGATAGATTTCCAAAGTGGTTGTACTAGTTTGCATTCCCACCAGCAATGAAGGAGTGTTCCTCTCTCCCCACATCCTCTCCAGCATGTGGTGTCGCTTGAGTTTTTGATCTTAGCCATTCTGATGGGTGTAAGATGGAATCTCAGAGTTGTTTTGATTTTCATTTCCCTGGTGACTAAGGAGGTTGAGCATTTCTTTAAGTGTTTCTCAGCCATTTGATAGTCTTCTGTTGAGAATTCTCTGTTTAGTTCCAAACCCCATTTCTCAATTGGGTTATTTGGTTTGGTGTTGTTTAATTTCTTGAGTTCTTTATATATTTTGGATATTAGACCTTTGTCAGATGTAGGGTTGGTGAAGATCTTTTCCCAGTCTGTAGGCTGTCGCTTTGTTCTCTTGACAGTGTCTCTAGCCTTACAGAAGATTCTCAGCCACATGAGGTCCCATTTATCAATTGTTGACATTAAGGCCTGGGCTGTTGGTGTTCTGTTCAGGAAGTTGTCTCCTGTGCCAATATGTTCCAGGCTCTTCCCCACTTTTTCTTCTAAGTGACTTAGTGTCTCTGGTTTTATGTTGAGGTCTTTAATCCACTTGGATTTGAGTTAGTGCAAGGTGACAAATATGGGTCCAGTTGCATTTTTTTTCACATAGACATCCAGTTAGACCAGCACCATTTGTTGAAGATGCTATCCTTTTTCCATTGCATGGATTTGGCTTCTTTGTCAAAAATCAAGTGAGCATATGTGTGTGGATTCATATCTGGGTCTTCAATTCGATTCCACTGATCAACTAGCCTGTTGCTGTGCCAGTACCATGCTGTTTTAATTACTATTGCTTTATAGTACAATTTGAGATCAGGTATGGAGATTCCTCCCCAGCACCTTTTATTGTACTGGATATTTTATACTGCTTGTGGCTAATGTGACTGGTATGGCTTTCCTAATTTCTTCCTCTGCAAGCTTGTCATTTGTGTATAGGAAGGCTACAGACTTTTTTGAGTTAATTTTGTATCCAGCCAAATTGCTGAAAGTGTTTATCAGCTGTAGGAGTTCTCTGGTTGAATTTTGAGGGTCGCTTATATACACTAACATATCATCTGCAAATAGGGATAGTTTGACTTCCTCCTTTCCCATTTGGATACCCTTGATCTCCTTTTGTTGTCTTATTGCTCTGGCTAGAACTTCGAGTACTATATTGAAGAGATATGGAGAGAGTGGGCAGCCTTGCCTTGTACCCGATTTTAGAGGAATTTCCTTGAGTATCTCACCATTTACTATAGCACTGCGCCCTGAGCTGTACCCGGGACTCTGGAGCTGAACTGTCCGCTGAGTCCATTTTGGGTCGCAAGGCACCATGTGACCCAAATCCTGTCCAGTGTCCCCTCTCCCGCAGCAACTCCCACCAGCCACTACACTAACCGCCTCCACTGGAAGGCTTCAAGCTGCAAACCTCAGTCGCTGCTGATGGTGCCACTGCTGCTGCTTGTGCCGCCGCTGCTGCTCTGATCCGAGAAAATCCGCACTCCTCCCGTGTGTAGGGGCATGCAGGTCCTCCGCACCCTGGTCCCTCTGAACCGTGGAGCACTCCTGTTGCCCTGGTGTCGGGACCTTAGTGTTCCTGGCTCAGAAATCTGTGCAATTCCCCGAATTGTTCACTGGAACTTCCAAACACGGTCCACACTGCTTGTCACCATCTTGGATTCCCCCAAAAGGATGAAATTTTAACTCATTTAGAAAATATGTACTGCAAGGTATTTTTTGTTGAAGCTATTGAAAAATTCAGGTAGAGTCATTGAGTTGGTCACTCCCTAGTCTAGCCTGAAATTCAGTGGATATTGAAGACGAAGAGATTGGTACCTGTTAGGGACATAGGTAGATTCTCAGGAAGGCTGTCTTTCATACAATAGAAAAGGTGATAAGTTGCTGATCCTGGAAATTTGAGAATGCTAGGGCCACTGCATTGGTACCAGAGGCAAACCCCAAAGGAAAGTGACATGGAATGACATCAAAATAGCTAAGACATTTCAAGTGTTATTCTTGAAATACTATTTTAGTCTACTTTAGAAATAGACCCAAATATCTGTAACTCTTTAGAAATGAAACATATTTTCTTTTTGTTGTTGTTTTGGTGGTAGTTTCTCAAGACAGGGTTTCTCTGTGTAGCTCTATCTGTCCTGGATTTCACTCTATAGACCTGGCTGGACTCAAACTCACAAAAATCCATCTGCCTGTACCTCCCCAGTATTGGGATTAAAGGCATGTGCTACCACTGCCCAGCTGAAATATATTTTCTTATTGAGAGATCAAAGTAATCTTGTTCCTTTGGTAAATACTGCCTTTATTGCTTTTATGCTAGGAACATATCTCCCTTTTCCCTGTTACTTATATAAGTCTCTTTTATTTTCCAAAACAGTCAAGATAGGAGATAATGTGGAGGGACAGAGCAGTTTGTGTGTAACCATTCTATGGTTGTGCAGACCATCCTTTTAGAAATACTCAAACAGAAGCTGGTGAGATGTCTCAGTGGTTAAGGGCAATTGTTGCTCTTGGAGACGACAGGGATTCAATTGCCTTTTTACCTCTGCAGGTACCAAGCCCGCATGTGCTGTACATTCATGTGTACAGGCAAAACAGCCACATATTAAATAAAATGAATCATTATGCTAGGATTCTTTTATTTGTTTTCTAACACTTCAAAAGATAGTTATGAATATATTAAAGATCTTTGGAGACTGGCCCTATGTCTTTATCCATTACTTGGCTTGTGAGGATTTTAATTCTTGGGAAGTAACACACAGTAAACTTATGGAAGTGTCCGATCATGAAGAGACCCCTTCTTAAAGGACTAATATGATTGAAGGAAACATTAAAGCTGTACACCAGAGACACTTTTTGTTAAATTAAGAAAACTTTAGATGCAGTGTCAAGACTCGGTGCAGAACATACATTGCATGAAGGTCTAAAAAGAAGCAGGAACATCAAGACATTCATCATGAATTCAGCTGCATCTAGGAGAGATGCATCAATACAAAAGAAAAACATAGAAAGCAAATGTGTTCCTCTCAAGGCAAAAAGCAGGCATAGTATTTTCTGATGCGGTAATCAGATATCACTGTAATAAGTTAAAGCCTGGCATGTGATACAGGTGAAAAGAAAACCAGCTACCTAAGCCGTATAAAGGGAGCTCTTTTCCCCATTACCCTAATACCTGGGATTAAATCCTTGGACGTACTGGGTGAATGCTCTACCACTGTATCCTCCAGTCTTAATATTATGTTTTATTTTTAGACCAAGCCTTCACAAATTATCCGGTTTGCCCTTAACTCATTTATTAGGCAGAAAAACCTTGAATTTCTTTCTGACCCACCTGCCCCATCCTCTTTAGAGGTTAGGAATACCAGCCTGTGGCATCATCTTGCTATTCAATGTATAACTTCAGTTATATAAGTCTGAAATGTGTTTAGATGAATTTAATTTGTTGTTTTAACTGCATATATTTCTGTGTGTGGGTTCCTACTGCCTACAGGAGTGAGAGAAGGGTGTCAGATCGCTCACAGATGGAGTTATAGATGGTTTTCTGCTACCTCGTGGGTGCTGGGAATTGAACTTGGGTCTTCTGTAAGAGTAACAAGCACTTTTAACATCTGAGCCATCTCTCCAGGACCTGAAGTGTTTTCTCTTTTTAAATCAGAAACAAATACTCACTTCTAGAATCTAGAAGATTTTTGAACTGTGGTTTTATTATAGTTTGGAAGCTATTACATAGTACCTCATATATAAGACATTGTATCTTAGGGCATTAGAAACATTTAAATCAATTAATGTGTTTATCACTTCAACAGATATTTAACTTTATGAGAATACAAATCAAATATAAAAGAGTGAGAATCAGTGTCTATGGAGAAAGTGCTCAGGTTGGTTTTCTTGGCTGGTGTTTCAGTGGCGTTTGTCTGGCGCGGAGGCTGTAGCTCAGCTATGTTCTCAAAGCATCAGAAGGAGGTCCCGTGCTCTCTTCATATGTAGTGTGAATTCAACAAGGGAGTATTTTCTCTATATGCTTTCTGACTATGAAAAAATGAGTTTACCCCAGACAGAATTGGATATAACTTGTAACAGAGACAAACCTGTATTCCTTTTGGCAATGTTCATGTTATTCCATGAATTCTCATTCACTGCTCGTGCAGGGCAGTGTCTGCTTACTTACCACCTGGCTACGTGCTCACTTACTTACACTACTACAGTCTCCTGAAGAATATGGTGAGGTAGCAACTTGGTATCAATTGTTACAGAATAGTGAGTTTAAGAGTGTAAAATGAAACCAAGGGAATGAATCTGAGAATGGCAGTGACTGTGTTTCTCCTCCAGCAACGTCTGTTCAGATGGCTTGTTTACAGCTGCAGTGCATACAGATTTCAGTCATGTGCACCTTCCTTGCAGTGTAAGTGGCTTGGTAGTGGATTTCTATTCAGAGAGCATGATTTTGTAATATAGCTGCTACTGATTTGAAATCTGTTAGGATATAGAGGTAGCTTCATAAACACATTGTACCCATATTTATAGTCATAGACATAGGGTGGGGAAACAAAATAATTCTAATCACAAAGCATTTCTTAGTAAAGAAAAACACTGTATATCTTTGAATCCTTAGCATACAGTATTCTCAAGAAGATTTGATAAAATTAGCATTACTAGAGCAGAGATGCCTGAGAATGTGAGTCATTATCAAAAGAAGAAAGGTGTGGGGCTGGGAAAGATGCTGCTGGGTAGTTCCACTTGCAACATGTTGAGATTGTAGGGAAGACTTAGAAGAAACAGCACAGGGCAAGAAACTCAATATGTGTTAGGGAATTCACCTGTTCTCTTTCAAGGTCAGAAATAGATAGAAAAGACCAGCTGTAAGGCAATCTGAGCTTCTTCAACAAAATGCCACAGACGGAATTATTTAAACAACAGACACATTTATTTTCCCTCAGTTCTGCAGTCAAAAGTCAGTCGTGCCCAGCCTCTGGCAGGAGCTATCTTGAAAGGTTGTAGACACCTGCTATTTGGCTGTGTGCTCACCTAGGCTTTCCTATACTTGTATGGTGTGTGGTGTGTGCCAAGGAGGTGATGTAAAGTGAGGGAGACAGATAAGAAAGGACAAAGAGAAAAGAACACTAATTCTTTATTGTGTCTGCTAAGAACAAAGTATGGCCTTCACTGTCTTAGCTTCAAATTCAACTTTTCCTTCTTCAATCTCAGTTGGACCCTTGCACAGGCCATACCTGTATGTATGTTACACTGGCTCCCAATATGTGAATTTGTTGGGAAAGACACAGCTTACTCCACAAAAGTAGCTAAAACCCAGGAATGGGAGAATCGCTCTTTATATGTAAAGAACGAGACTCAAGGAAGTGTAATTTATAGTCCTGAATGATGGAGGATGAGGAAGGCTGTCGTGTCTGAGTTTGAAAGAATGATCCCAAGAGAAGTCCTTCCAGATTAGCAAAAACCAAGGACTCCCCCCGAACAAATGCTTGTAAAAAGCCTCCATCACAAACATATGGGAATATGGTATCTGCCACCTGAAACCATGTTGATATCCTGGCCAACTGTAGTTGGAAACTCCGTGGAACACCATGCTCGGTGCTGCTGCTGACTGTAAAGGGCTGGGGAGTTTCTCTTGCAGTGGTATCAATGACTTCAGGCCAACTCACAGTTGGGAATGAGAGATAAAGAAGACTTCTGTGATAGCTTCTCTCCCCTTAACCCTTACCCCTCCAAAAGAAAAGACCTAGACAGGAAGCTGTGGAAGAGAACTCCAAAAATTGTGGGTACGTTTGCCCAATTGTACCTCTTCACAGTTGATGACTTCTGGTGGGAGTGGGGGGTGGAGAAGGACCCAGTTTTACTTAAAAGACTGGCCACTATGAGTTTGACCATGCTCCAGTGAGAATATGGGCAAAACACATTAGACTTGGTAGGTTTTCTTCTTCTTCTGTTGTTCTGGGAGAGATCACAAGGGTCAGGTGAACCTACGAGGACCAGGAGGTGATTGTGCATTAACTGAAATTTCCAAACAATAAATAAAATATGGGAATAAAACATAAAGTTACAGCAGTCCAGTTGCTATTTAAGAGAAGAATTGAATTTCAAAAGGAATAGTGAACTCTCCGGTACTACTCTTTAAACCTACAAGAAGAACATTATGACAGGCAGATTTGGGCCCAGGGGTCCCGCTCAAACTATGGCTCCAGTCAAGGAAAATACAGGTCATAAACTTCAAACCCCTACCCAGATCTAGCCAATGGACAGGACATTCTCCGCAGTTGAATGGAGAGTGGAGTATGACTTTCATTCATACTCTGGTGCCTCATATTTGACCACGTCCCCTGGATGGGGAGACCTGGTGGCACTCAGAGGATAGCTGGGTCTCTATTAATTATTATCTCTTTTGTTCCATAGTATGGAAGACGTTGGATTTCTGAGCACAGTATTTATAGTTCAGTGTCTATTTGCCACTATTGAGGAAGGAATGTATTTGAAGTCCTCTATAACGACTTACCCCACAGAACAGCCAGTGTTTAATACACCTATCATATACCTTGGGAAACTCCAGTCATTTGCTTCTTGTTATTTAGTGTGACTCAGCTCATACAGTGAGGAGAGCCCTTCTCATGACTTAGTTTAGGGAAAGCAAAACAGCACACATACATACATACACACACACACATGAATCAACAACCACAATATTTAAAACCCTCAAACCCTAAGCTACAATTGTGAGCAGAGAACTGTCTGAAGTGCTGGTATTATTCCAAATAGGCTGACCAGAAATTCATAAAAGAATCCCCTAGGAATAAGCAGTCCACAGGAAATATGAACAGAGCTGCTATATTGCCATGGACCTCAAGGCCCCAGCCACAGAGAGGGCTGGGAAGCAATCCAAATAATTCTTCAAGCCTTAATTTTTTTTATCTCATGCTGATCCTGAAACTTTGCAGAAACAAGAAATATTTACTGATAGATTTTTGAAATTCTGAAAATTTGAAGGCAGGCTTCTAACACATAAAAAGGATCCTCTTCAAAGGCTGAGGAATTTTTTTGGTTTAAAGTTAATAAGAAATTTCCTTCTAGTCATCTGTTGCTAATTGCGACCATGAAACTCCACAAGTTATACACAATAAAGAATATTGATGACTGGGTATTCTAGGGAACCATTACGAAAGGAAAAGTGACAACAAAGGCAGATTATGTGAGTTCGTACATTGTCTAGTTGTCTAAATTAAAAAAAAGCAATTCACAAAAGTGCAGGAAAGCATATCTTATATGTTTGAAAAGCTGGTAAAGAAATTCCCATTGAGAAAGTACAAATGTTGAGCGTACAAATCAGACTTCATATTAGCTTTATAAAATTCATTTATCCAACTAAAGGAAATTTTGCTCTATGTATTAAATGGCAGTATAAAGATTCTATGTTTAAGAGTTACTTAATTTGTTGCTGCGACTGAATGCCCAACAGGAGCAAGTTAAGCAGAAAGGTTTGTTTTGCTCACAGTTCAAGGGTGTAGGCCACCCTCATGGTGAGTTCCTGGCAGCAGGAACTTGAGGCATCTAGTCACATTGCATCTACATCAATGAAACTGCTGCTGATACCCCCCCTTTTTTTTTAAATTTAGTCTGGTACCCAAGACAAAGACGGTGCTGACTACATGTAGAATGTGTGTCCTCACATTGTTAATATACTTTAGAAAGTCCCTCACAGACAAGCCCACAGCTTTGTTTCCTTGATGACTCTAAGCCCTGTCCTTAGAAATCAAAATTGGCCATCATACTATATCACATGTATGGGAATATCTATACACACACACACACACACACACACACAAACACACATATGCACATACTTTATTTTTATTTTGTGTGTATAAGTGTTTTGCCTGTATTTATGTCTGCACTCCATATATGTGCCTGCTGCCTATAAGGGTCTGAAGAGGGCATCATATACCTAAAACTGGAATTACATATGGTTGTTAGCTGCCACCTGGGTTCTGGACATTAAATCAGGTTCCTCTGCAAAAGCAACAAATAGTTGTAACTTCAGTGCCCCCTCTCCAGCCCCTTTCCAACTTTTACAATACAATATGTAGTAATTCTGGAATTGAAAATGTAATAGCGAAGATGAAAACGTTAATAAAGTATCTCAATAGATTTGATCTGGTCCAGGAAATAACACACATATTAAAATACAGGTGAGTTGAGATTTCTGGGGAAATCAGAAAGGAAGATATGAACTAACAAAGCCTCACAAACTGTCAGATGATACATCTTTAGCTATACGAAAATACATGTATTGGAAGTCTCAAAGGAGAGCAGACACACAGAGAATATTTGAAGAAGAGATCTCCAGGTCAGATTAGATAAAAAAAAATCTTAATCTATATATCCAAAACACTAGTGTTCTCTGTCTGAGCACAGCACAACCAAACTGTCAAAAGACAAAAAGAATGATTTTTTCCCTTCTTATTTTCATTTTATGTGTATGAGTGTCCTGTCTGCATGCACGCACGCACATGTTTGCAGTGGCCATGGAGACCAGAAGAAGGCACTGCACCCTCTCTCTGGGACTGTTATTACAGATTATTGTAAGTTGTCATGTGGGTGGGGGAATCAATTCATGGTCCTCCGGAAGAATAGACAGTGCTCTTAACTGCTGATCCATTTCTCCAGCCCATAAAGAGAACCTCCAGTGCAGTTTGGTAAAGCACTCCCCTGTCAGCATTTCCTCAGATCCAGGAACTTCTTTTAAGATTAGCAGCCTATATAGCTAGGAAGGGCATGGATAAACTGTTGGCTTCAAAGTCACAAGAAAAAAAGGTTACTAACCAAGAATTTCATATATAGCCAAATTAATGCATTGAAATCTAAGGAGAATTAAGAAATTCCAAGATAAACAAATTGAAGAAATTGTCTAAAACAGCTGTGTTAATAAAAATGGCGTCCACTAGAGACTAACATAAAAGGAAATTGGATAGAGACTAAGTGCCCTTAAATAAACAAAGGACATATAATAAAGCAATTCTTCGTGTAAAAGTACCATAGGGATGTTTTAATTTGTGACTCTTTCATCATTTAAAATGCAGCTACCTTGTTTTAAAATTTAAATAACTACAATACAAATAAACATTTTCAAATCTGATCAACATGTTTTTTTAAAAAAGGACAGAAAAACACCAAAAGAAGAAAGGATAATAATTAATCTAAGAGTAGAAAAGAAATGAATGAAGAATAGGGAAAAAATGTTATAGAGAGTTTTTGGTGACTATTCAGGTAGCAAACTGTCTCTGTCATCTTCTCATTTGGAAAGCTACTAACCTGCACTTCCGGCGTACTCAGGTAATCAAGTTTATTCCTTCTCAAGTCTTTGATGGAGTTGAAGGCCAGGCAGCTTAGTTTTACAATGAAGATCAATTGTTTAGGGGTTGAGATGTTTTTAGGTCTATATAGATGTTTAAGTTGATAATGACAAGATGAGATGGAGATTGATTTACACTCAGAAGTTTAGAAGTACCAAGATAGAAAAGATGTTTTCTTCAAGGCTGATAAATACAAATAGCCAAAACACTAAGAATGTAACATTTATATAATTCCTTAGTGTGTCATAGTTCTTCTTGATATATATATATATATATATATGTGTGTGTGTGTGTGTGTGTGTGTGTGTGTGTGTGTGTCTGTGTGTGTGTGTGTAATAATATAAATGTATATGTAAAAAAATAAAAAACAATGAAAATATCAAGAAATATAAACATTGGCTCTTTGAAAATATTAAAAAAGTTAAAAAGACCATTAATGAGAAAGATGAAGAAGACAGTAACATCCTAAATTATTAAAAACAAACTGTGAAGGCAGGGCAGCCTACAAACTTTATAGAAATAAAGCCTATTATATGTATACAGTTATTCCACATATATTTGGTTACTGTAGCAAAGTATTACAAAGTTAATGGCCAAAATGAAGAAAAAATTCATTTTTTACAATTATTTTATTCAAAAGACTGAAATGGTACACATTGCACTCATACTTGGGTGTGTCCATTTTGTAAGGGTGTGGAAGCTCCCTTGCTCTCCATCTTCTAGATTGCTCCATCTTTTTTTGCTCTCATCTTTCACCCATATTTATGGCCAGAAATAGCTGGTGGAGTCATCTCTGCCACCAGGCTATCTCTGATGGCTCTTCTTCAGTTATGATCCCTTTTCTTTGTGCTGTACTCACCCAAACACTCCAAGTTTAACACCTATTTTAAGCTTGGATAATCAGCTTTCTCAATTAAGTTGTCCTGTCATCGACTCTGCCCTTTCTCCATTTTTGTCCTCCACTGTTTAGAATCTAGTGCTTGCATTCACTCTGGCTTCATCACCCAGACGACTGTCCTTGTTTTAAGGTCAAGCAATGAACAACTTTAAACTCTTCTGCCATCTTTATCGTTCTCTGCCAAGACACTCACAGGTTCCATAGATTGCGATGTGATATTTTAGAGGCTCATGATTCTGCCTGCCAAAAAATACTATGAATAATGTATGGTAACAAATTAGATAACTTAAATGAAGCAGACAGATCCCTAGAAAGATGAACACTGGAAATTATCTCAAAAGGAAGCAGAAAAATCTGAACAGATGTATAAGTTAAAGAGAGTTCATTTATATTAAAGGAAATATTTTAAACTTTCTACAAAAAGCTCAAGCTTTATGTATATTGAATCAATGATGGATCATACCGAAATATCAAGCACAATTACTAAGAACCCTGTGCTAATCTGACCCTACACTCCACTAAAAGAAAAGCAACAAAATAGGAAACACTTTGCAATTCATTCTGTTGCGGTAATGTTATCTTGTTGCCTCGAAATCAAATTTTATGACAAAAACAAAAGGTCTACGTCCTTTGTGGATAAGAATGGAAAAAATAGACAAAACAACAACAAAACAAAATGCTGGTGAACCCAACATAGTACAGCAAATGAATAGGGTACAGCATGACCAGGTAGGATTTATTAGAACTGAAGTTTGATTCACCATCTAAAATCAATGAATATCAAATGGAAAAATAATACCACATGATCATCTCAAAAGAATCAGAAAAGCAACTGAAGAAATACAACCTATACGAAATCCAGACATAGAAATTAACTTTCTTGGGCCTGGTGAGATGGCATACTTGCAAAGGACACTTATTGGGCCACTCACAACCACTTGTAAATCCTACACCAGATCATCCGATGTCCTCTTGAAGTCTCTGTGGGCACCTGTACTCACATGCGTACTGAGACTTATGTGAGGAACAGAAATGAATGATAAAAATAGAGACAGAAAATATAAGTGAGCAAGAAAATTTGATAACTTTGTTTCAGATGAAATTTTTTCTCAGGTTTCTTTCAACACAGAGACATTTCTTCTAATTATGATTTGAGTACTAATATTATCTAATTAAGCCTATCTAGCTGTCCAGGTAAATACTTGAGTGCTTTGCTACTGTCCAAATCTGCATGATGTTAATACCTGAGTGTGCCTTAGGTATTATGAGAAAATATCAGAAATAAAAATTTCACCCTAAAGCATTTCACTCATGTGAAAGAATAGTGCCTGGCCAGCATGTATTTATTTTCACTTCTTTATTCTTACTAATATGTAAGACTTCATTGAACTGTTGTTGCTGTTTAGAATATATGGAGTTGGTACATTAACTGAAATAACTTAATGTTGGTTCTAATTTACATCCTAGAGGTGTTACATTAGGACAGTTGCATGCAGAAGATACATTAATAGATGGATCAGAGAATTTGATATTTTAGATATATTTTTCACTGATTTGAAAAACCTTTAAACTCTTCAAATGCATGGCAATCTTTTTAAAATGTTGTTAGCCATATATTTTTCAGCATTGATGGAGCCTACATTAACTCATGGCAAAGATACAAAGAATGACACACAAACACACACACACTTCTGACATTTTTGTGAAATTAACATATATCCATTCAGCTTGGAAATTACTGTGGTTATATTTTGTGGAATAGAGGGATACTATTCTTATAATGTTTATCCACCTTTTACAGGTCAATTTTCAGAGTGAGGTTGAAGACATATCTTAAATCAGATAATTTCATAATGCCTAACACTTTAAATTTTGGAATAATTTCTTAAAACAGTGACTAGCATTCTTTCTTGTAAATATTAATCTGAGGATGTCAAATAACTATGAATAAAATATTTCTCTTAGCCACTGGCAGTGTCCCTTCTGTTTCCAAACTCACATGTTATCTCCGTTTCCTAACTTCTCACCCATCCTTATATTTTACTAGAGAAAAATTTATGGATGTCTGGGAAATGAATGCCTCAGCTTTGTCCCCCATTCAGGTTTTCATTCCATAGGATTCTAACAGAGTGATTCTAAGTGGAAGCACAGGACAGAAAGATGAGGGACTTGTGCTCCATGTCTTAAAATCTATAATTAATACTTCCAAACCCCAATGCCTCAATTCCTCCTCATTACATAGCGACTTCTGCTCTGTTGTATCACAAAATACCTAGGTTATATTGAAAACCATATTTATTGAGCACATAGTTGAGACCTACTAATTCTCTAACGTAAAAGAGTCCTCTACAGACTGTGCTTTACTTTAGCAAGTGTATCAAAAAGGAGAAACTCAACAACCTCGTATTGTAGACTTCCTATTAGGGATTTGTATGAGACATTGTCATGGAAAAATTCACCACCAATATATAGGATTTTTGGAAATAAACTTTGGTAAGTGTTTGTGAAACAGTTTGCTTAGTTCCTTTCTGAGTATAGGAAAAATAAATGTGATTAAAATAAAAATTAGTGAAAAAATTTAACATTAGCGATTAAGATTTACCATGTGCCTAAGACAACTCAGGTGCTTTGAAAAGCAATAGGTTAAGAAGTTAACAAGATTAAAGTCCATTCTTCTTCTTTATTAAATGAATACATACACACATACATACATACATCCTCGTCATAGCCACATGCCTCCTCACCCAGTCCCACTGTACCTCCCTTTCCCCCGCCTCCCCTATTTCTCAGAAAAGGGGAGTGCCTCCTTTCCCATCCACCACAGTTCATCAAGTCCTATCAAGACTGAGCATGTCCTCTTCCCCTGTAGTCTGGCAAGGCAGTCCTGCTAGAGGGAAGTAATCGTAAAGTTAGAAAGGGAGTCCCTGCAGAGAGATCAACTGCTCCAATTACTAGAGGATCCACCTGAAGCCTGAGCTGCCTGTCCACTATATCTGTTTATGGGGCCTAGGTCCAATCCATGCAAAGTCATTAGTTGGTGCCTCATCTCAGCAAGCCTCTCTGGGCGCTGGTTGGTCTTCTGGTGGAGCTCCTGTCAACTTCACAAGACTCCCTACACTTCACCCAGTGTTTCACTGTGAGCCTTAGCAGCTGCTGGGTGGAGCCTTTCAGAAGACAACTCAGCTAGTTCCAGTCTGCAAGCATAACAGAATATCATTAATAGTGTCAAGTGTGTGTTCTCTCTCATGAAGAGGGACTTGCGTTGGCTCAGGTATTGGCTGGATATTCCCTCAATCTCTGCTCTGTCTTTATCCATGCATAACTTGTAGGCAGAGTGAATTTTGAATTGAAATTTCTGTGGGTGTGTTGGTATTTCCCTGCCTCTGCTAGGAGACTTGTCTAGGTAGAGGGTGTCCCAAGATCTGATTTCCACCCACATATCTCTCTGTGGTTCCTCTCTGACCTTGTTCCCTCTTTTCAACCACTACCTCTGTCTATACTACTCTTGTGTATATACTCAAAAGAAGCTCCACAATACAACAAGGAAGGTCATTTGCTCCACTATGTTCATAGCAGCTTTATTTCTAATAGCCAGACTCCGGACACAATTTGTGTCCCTCAGCTGAAGAATAGATAAAGAAACTGTGGTACATTTACACAATGGAATACTACTCAACTATTAAAAAAATAAATCATGAAATATGCAAGCACCTGAATAGAACAAGAAAAGATCATCCTGAGTGAAGTAACCCAGGCCCACTAGAAAAACACACAATGGTGTGTATTCACTTATAAGTGGATTTTGACTATGTGGTACAGTGTAAACATACTACAATGCAGAGACCCAAAGAAAATAAGTAATAGTGAGGATCCAAGGAAGGACACTTAAAACTCATTCAGAAGTCTATTACTCTTTAGATTTCCACTGAGGAAAGTGAAAGCACAACTCCAGAACTGAGGAACAAGAGCTCTCCTTAAGGTAATAAAGAGATGGGAAGATATAGACACTTATCTCACAGGGATTTCTCCCGACACTCTTCTCTGAAAGGAGCAAATATTTATTGAGGAATTGTCTTCAGCTTCTAGGCCTGTCAGGATGTCTGAGGGCATTTTGATGGTTTCTTAATTGCTAATTGATGTGAATATGCCAAGTCCATTGTTGAATATACATATCATCCCTAAGCAGGCAATCCTGGGTTGAACTTGGGAGCAAGCACATAAGCAACATTCCTCTGTATCCTCTCCTTCAGTTCCTGTCTTCAGTTCCTGTCGTGGATTTCCTTTATGATGGATTCTAATCTGTAAACCAAACAAACTTGTTCCTCTCCAAGTTGCTTTTGGCTGTTTCTTTTATCACATCAATAGGAAGGTGAACAAAACAATGTCAGTTTGGTAAAGTTGAAGGCAAGGAAAAATTCTATATTTGTATGGCATAATTTCTTGGAACTAAGTAAGAATTTTACATTTGTTTTCCCACAAAAAAGATGGGTACATTCACAATTAATATCTAGTGAATATTATATCTTGTTTCAATAATGTTATTATTTACATTGTATAGTAGTTTTGTGAATATGAACCTCTAACACACAAATTTAATTAAGGAAAAGATATATGTCTATGTATGTGCATCTCTAAATGTCTACACACATTAATTATATTTATTGAGGCCATATATTCAGATACAAATACTACTCAAAAGCACACCACATTTTTGGTTAATGAATGACAGTGTCTTCTGATGCATCACCATTAATGCTTACATTTCTTGTCCTTGCTAAGTATTTTTGTTTAATAAATACTATTTCTTTCACAAATTCATATGAAAAGTAATCTCCACAAAGTATTTTCCTTTATTGTCTGTGAGTGCTTATTTTCTGAATAGTCACATAAATATGTGTCTATTGATTGAGCACACCAATATACCATTTGAAATAATAACTTTGTTATGCTGACTACAATGTTCCTCTCCACTCCACTATTATATTAGCCCTTTATAATATTGAGATTGTGTTTTCAGTGTCTAAAAAATTTTCTAATATATGTGCACTGCAATATGTGTTTGAAACACTGCCTGTTTACAAAGTGGGTTGTTATGATCCCAGACAAGCATCCCAATGAACTCCTATTCTTTTTAAATGTTTCAGTATACTTTTCAGACATCGACATCAAGCATATACATGTTCCCTTGCCTTACTGTTGTTTTCTACAATTCGTTGCCTAATACTTGTCCGTCTTGTTGTTATCATTGTAGGCTTTGAAGTTTTTAAAACCTAACTTATTTGGGATTCTTTAATGCTTACACCTCCCTTCCAACTCACCTACCCTAGATAGGAGAAACAAAAGGCTAATAGGAACAGATGAAGTAGACCTTTTTAGACTCAGTTCCTTGGAGCTATTCCAGTGGCTTAGTCTGCAGAATTCAAGCAGACCTGTTAAACAGCAAATGGGCAATTCGTCTTGTAGCTGCTAGAACCCAGATCAGCAGCTGGAACTGGGAGCAGCAGCCAGAACCCGGGACCTCACTGCAGCAGTTCTCTCTAGGAGCATCTTGAAATGGAGTGATGAATAGCCAAGACCATGCTTTGTGTGTGTGTGTGTGTGTGTGTGTGTGTGTGTGTGTGTGTGTGTGTGTGTGT
>OU015742.1:160788100-160810557 GCA_907169655.1 Acomys percivali | reverse complement strand
TCTTCTTCTTCTTCTTCTTCTTCTTCTTCTTCTTCTTCTTCTTCTTCTTCTTCTTCTTCTTCTTCTTCTTCTTCCTCTTCCTCCTCTTCCTCTTCTTCCTCCTCCTCTTCCTCCTTCTCCTCCTCTTCTTCTTCGTCCTTCTCCTCCTCCTCCTCCTTCTTCCTCTCTCTCTTCTTTTGCCCTGCTCCTTAATTTTTTTGGTCATTTTTCTTTCCCTTTCTCAGTTAAATAAATGAAGTGATGATAATGAATGGGGCTGGTGGCTTCTAGCAAAGTTTATCTGGTAAAACAAATTTATATAGACAGCTTTATCGTTTAAGAAAACAATTGAGGCTTTTGTGGTTCTCCCTGTTAGGGAGAGACAGAAAGACATGAATAACAACAGCCAGTAGAGGACACCCTCAAGAAGACTTCAGGAAAGTAGCACCTCACTACATAGAATACAAGGGAGTGGTTTCCAGAGAACTCAAATATCATAGAAAACTCAGAGTAGAAACTTTTCTATGTTTTCATGACAACTAAAGAGGCTTTGGAACTTTTCCTCAACTGTTAAAGCAGGTTTCCAAAAGAGATGGTGCTTCTGAAACCTTACTCCATGTGGGCTGCTTTTGGAAAAGGTAGACAGAATGGAGGATATAAAGAGGGCAGGAGGCAAGGATGTGGGTATATTTGATAAGAGAGAGCTGAAAATAGTAACAATTTAAGGATAAGTTATAAAAGAGTGCATTGGAAATATAAAGAAGTAATATCTGCAGTATGTCTGTTGGGAAGTCTTGTCACTTGCTGACACTAGCATGGTCTACAATCTGCCTCAAGATGGATTTTATCTCACACAGTGTTTTGGTTTTGTGAGTCAGTTTTTTTCTGGCTCTTAACTTGAATTACTGCCTCCATTTACAGAGTAAGATAATGTACTCCAAAGTCCTCTTTTGAAAAGTCTAAGAATGACTAAGGTTGATTCTTCTTTGTTGTGTAGCTCTAGATTTCGATAGAGCTGTTGAGTGGCTTTTCTCTCCACCCAAGAAAAACATCCACTTCACCGGCTCAGTTCACTCTGCCTGGCTTCTGCATATCTATCTATCTATCTATCTATCTATCTATCTATCTATCTATCCATCCATCCATCATCTGTATATCAGATATAAATATAGATAATATAGAGTTAGGTATAGATATCTATAGATAGATGATAGATATAAACAGATGATATATAGTTATATAAATTGCTTGACATAGCTTTGGAATTTTTCATCTAAATTAAACAACTAGGCATGGTGGCACACCTTTTATACCAACAGTGGAAAGGGAGAGGCAGGGGTGGATGTCCGTGAATTACTAGTCAGCATAGTAAATTCCAGGCCATGTGGTGATAAACAGGGAAACCCTATGTCTTAAAGCAGGAAAGAACCATAGTCTGCTCTTAGACACAAGATAAAAGGCATTCTATGCACATTCATTATTCACTCAGTGCCACTCAGGCACTGATACCAGATGTTGAAAATCAACAAAATATAATTCATGAGATTATATATTTAGATAGCAGACAATACCCAAAATAATCAAATACAGTATAAAGAATGCTATTGATAAATGTCATGAAAAATATATCAGTGAGTTGCTATTTTAGGTAATTTTATTTTTAAAATGTCACATCAAGGAGGTGACATTTAAAGAAACGAGTGGACCAAACCTGTGCTACTTTGATGAGAAATTGTTCTTGGGTGAATGAAAAATGTGGTTCAGATGTCTTAGAGTCACTACTACCCTATAGGAGTCTTAAGTCAACTACAGTGAGAGGGCATGAGTCTGTCTGCAGATTGGGGAAAAGGGTATAGATTTGTAATGTCTTACAAATGCTTATTAACACCCCTACTTTCACATTGAGTATGACTACATGATCATGGATGAGACGCTATTGAGAAAATAAATTCATACTAAAGGTACATCGACATACTGAGTAAAATTTACTTATGTAAATATCCTCCAAATCTCTCAGCTAATAATGAAAAATCTTTGTTCTTAAAGTTATGTATACACTTGAGATACATTGGTTATAAGAAAGCATTCAGGTAGAATGGACATTAGGAATTATCATGTCCTAATATGAGATATTTGTTGAGGATAAATTCCTCTTTTTATTACTGAATGCTATTCTAAGTATTACTTCTTCTGCTGAATTGCAATAGGGAAAAAGGTTTTTAAGCATTTTTTAGTTATCTTGAAATTGAGCTTGTCAGTAGAAGACACCTCAGTGTGGAAGGAGGTTTGTCCTTTCAGTTCTGGAATTGGTTTGGTTTTACTTGTTGTGTCTATTGCTAGAACATCTACATGAAGCTTCCGGTGACAATCAGCTTCAGTCACACACTGAAGATAAAAACTCTGGTTCCTGGTGCTTCCTTTGGCTTTCCCAGTGGCAAAGCTGTACTCAGCTGATATTGTGCTATTCTGCTGAGGAGTGGACTCTAAGGCACTGCGCTCATGCCTAGCCAATTGTAAGCTGTGTGTAACTGGGCTTTGTCCAGCCTCCCAGATAGCAGCTATAGATTAGCTCAAATGTAGGCAACACAGCAGCATTCTGCACTTCATGTTGAGCTGTGGCCCTATCTGATTCATGGAGGTCTAGGGGCTGTACTTGAGGAGGTAGCTCCACCCAAACAAGTTGTTCCTTTCCTTGAAAAGTCTCCCAGTATTAGATATTTCTACGCAATGTCACATATGTGTAAGACATATTTTGGTATACGTAGTTATAATATATTAAACAAAATGGACTATATTATTTAAACATATTAGAAATGGCTGCTATTTAGAATATATTGTAAACAGTACACCTGTTCCTTATTAAATAATATAATTATACACATTGTATGTCACTGTGTGAGTGTGTGTCTGTGTGTTTGTGTGTGTTTTCAAATTACAGCATGATTTCTGAGTTCTCATTGGACTCTGAATGATATGATGGTGAGTGTAGAAGAAAATATCCTTAAATTTTAAGAAATGATTGTCTTTTCAGTTGAATATCCCAGTCAAACTTGAGGAAATTTCTAGATATCTTGAGTGCTACCTCCATGAAAAGTAGACGAAAAGAGGCAACCAACATCAATGAAGCATGTTGTGGAATTTTGTGGAGTCAATAAGTATTGCAAAGACAAATCTTTATTCAAAGCCACAACCATTTCTTACACAACTATTATATACAGTGTGACTGTGACCTTTTCCTTAAATACACATATTTCTTTTAATGTGGTAAATGTAAAACCAGAGATAACATCAATGTTTTCTATGTATTTATGTATACATATGTACACACACGCAAACACACACATATGTATATATTCACTAAAAGCTGGTAATTCTAAAAAGGGTATTTTTTTTCCATTAGAGTAGGTGAGGATTTAAAAAAGAGTAAAAAAAAAAAAAAAGGAAAGGAAACACACACACATGATACCATGATGAGGTAAGACCTATGATGGGAGAAATAAGAGTAACATATTATTATGTGACTTTTTGTGAAAACTACAGAGAAACATATATTCAACACAGGGAACTGCTGAGAAACCAAAAGTTACTCCTACCCAGGTCTACCCCAAGGGACTAGTGAGTTTATCAGGCTACTAACAAGAGTATAGGTGAGGGGGTGCTTACTGGATTATGGATGATTCAGACAGCTAATGACTCAAAACGTGTAATCCTTGGAGAACTATCATGTGACACTATTTCTGCAGGGTGTGAACAAATGTCTACTCATCTCTGTTAGGGAACTGATGACAGATCAAAGTAAAGATATCACCAATGTCTTTGGGTTATTTTCAATAATATGTGTGAGGGGTTACAAGAGCAGGCATGACTTGCAGACAGCTGCATGACCAAAGACCAACCAGCATGGCGATACATCACCAAAGGTGAAAACTTGAAGTGCACCTAATTGCCAGCAGGCAGGTCATTTGATGCAGTATATCCTTTCCACATGGCTCTTTTGGTCTGATATTTTTCCTTGCAGCTTGCCTGCTCTCTGCTTCTAGACATTTCTGCAGGCTTCTTCTATGCTGGTCAGCTGGTATCTTTTAGACAGTTCATCTTGCCTAAGAATGCCTCTCAGTATTTTTTATGCTTATTTTGCTTAAGGAAGGTTTTATTTGTGGTGGTGGTGGTGGTGGTAGGGGGTTGTCTAATGAATTTTGTCAATTTCAGGTACTTCCTGAAGCATATGAGTTCTTTACTTCTGGCCCTTAAATAGCTTTCCTACAAGACTGAAAGGCAAGTCTAACACATCTGAGAGTTTCTTCACCTTGGTCATAATTACTGCTTATGTAAACATGAAGAGGTGCCGTGACTTGTCTTTGGTTTCAGTAACTTCCTTGTTCTTGTGAGTTGCTTATTTCCTGAAACTTACGTGTGTTTTGCATTTCCTAAGTCATAAGAAGCCTCTCTTTATGATTCAAAATTTCAATTTTGGAAAAAACTGCTACACAACAAATGTAATAGGAATTTCATTAGTGTCTGTGAGTAAGAATTAGAGACACTTTAACTGTGGGAAACACTGCTGTTAAGGATTTTCATGTGAAAATTTACCTTCCTGTCTCTTTGTATTAAAATCATGACTCCATAAGACAGATAATTAATGAGCATGCTTACTCAGGTTGTAAGACCAAAGCATTTGATCCATGGTTACGTGTTAAAGAATAATGTGCTGAGTGTCGTTTTTCTAGTTGAGGAATGAAGTTAATGTAGGTGTTCACATGATACTTAGGGAATAGTCCATTAATTAAAGAAAAAATTACAAAGGTGATGGTATATGCCTATCCAAATTTAATAAAACATGATTCAGGAAAACTTCTTGGTAACTTCAATTCATCAATATCTAGTAAATGTATTTTTGTTTGATTAAATTGTCTTATCTGAGATTCTGAAGAGTATACTATTTAATTATTGTTTCTCTTAAATGACTAGTATTTCCTTGAGCTATTTAATTATAAATTATAATATAAGTTCTGATATATATAAAATAAATTCTAATATAGATTAGAATATAAATATATTATATATAATAAACTTATAATACAAAAAATATAATATAAAATAAAAGAAATAGGATCTGAATTTCTATTGTCTTAAACATCAGTGTTGGTTGACATTGTTTTTCATTTAGCAATATTTTTCTTAGAGTAAAAAAAAAATGCTTGAGGATAAAATACTATCTACCTGTGCTGGTCATGCTTTATGTTGTTCTTGGGACGTTTGGGTACTAAAAAATTACTGTTATGAACTCATCCAATGGTTTTGCTCCTTGAAAAAGTTGTAGAAATAGTACTCTTGTTCTTTGGAAACTTAACAATCCTAAAAAATTAATGTGGAATCTGAAATAGTGAGGGGAGTTTAGACCATCTTTTTTTGGCATAAGATCAATGGATCAGTTCCAGTGTAAGCAAAGGTTGCCGTAGTCAAATTAGCCATCTGTTTCTGAGGATGTTAAACAGTAACATGACACATTTTACTACTGCAACCAGCATTTGCCCATTTTTAAATATCTCCGAAGGAGAGGAATTACAACAGATAATATCAGCCCCCAGTTCCACTCTAAAGATTAATTCTTCAATTGCACAGGAGCATGGCACTCCTGTGTCAGCAGCTGGTGTATTGGGTAATAGCTGCTCATTTAAACAAACATTCTTTTCTAGATTCCATAGTTATTAAATACTTCTGCAGTAGCATGACTTCTATTCCACTTCATTTTTTTTTTTTTTTTTTTTTGTCTTTCATGCATAGTCCAGTTAAATTTCTTATTCTTTGTGGAGCGGTCTATAAGTTGGAATTACTTGCTTAGATTTAGTGGCAACAAGGTGTCTACTTCTGCTATATGACTATATTTTGGACAAGATTATATATTCCTGGGAATTTAGATCAATTTTTGATATGGCTATATAAACTCTTCAGTGTAATCTGTCAATATTGTTGATAATCAAAGAAAATCTGTTCAATTCTGATAAATAGGTTCTTAGAAGCTCTGCATTGTCTTGTTAGAATTCTTTCAAGTTATTAAATTATCAATTATTTCTTAACAAAATATTAATATAGTATGGTTCTTTTTAAAAAATATATTTTAATGATTTATTCATATTACATCTAAATTGTTAGCCTATCCCTTGTATTCTCCGATTCCTTCCTCCCTCCCATTTTCCCCTTACTACCCTCCCCTATGACTGGGCCAGAGGGGGTCCTCCTCCCCCTGTATATGCTCATACGATAGCAGGCTACCAAGAAGAGCCCTGAAACTATATTATGGTTCTTATTTTTTAATATTACAAATTGTTAGAATTTTGACTAATGTAAATAAGTAGTAAATACAGTTCTTGTGGACTCTCACTCAGTGACAAAATGCTTAGAACTCCCATTTGTTCCAGCAATGTAAAGCTCACAAGGAAGTCCTCCTTTAGAACAGGGAGAAAGCAGAGTTTGTTATTAGCTTTCATTGTGTTGCATAGATAGTTATGTTACATTTGTGTATGTAATGCACAGAGATGCCAATATGCTTCATAAAAACAAAACTACTTGCAGGAGAGGCAACATACATTAATTGTGTATTTAAAAATGCATTTTCACATTTCATTTGGTAATTTCCATTTGCCAAAGTCCTTGTGGCAAATTAAATTATTGGACTCAGTTTCTTTTGTCCTTTATCATCAGCCTTTGTATTTTCCTTGACATGAGAGAGAAAACTCTTTTTTAGCCTCCCAAGAGCCACATTATTATTATTTTTGGTCCTTGGAATATTAAAATATGTGCATATATACATAGCTTTCAGTGTGTGGCTGGCCATGAACTCTGTCCAGGACACTGCTGCTGCCATGTAAGCTTGCTAGTCCAAAAAGAATGTGAACTTTGAGGAACTTATACAGAAGGGAAGACTAGCCAAAAGCCCTTAGTCCAGCCAATTCCCAGATAAACCGAAGGAATACCTGGAAGCAGGTGATACAGGAAAGACATTACAAAGACTACACACTCTCCTTTTTTCTTGTATAAAAACAGCTCTTCCCACTGGCTGCCAATGTAGGACATGACATTACTTCCATTCCATTTAAACTTTGTGTTTTACTTAATGTTCCAAAAATAGGAATTAACCTCAATAAACTAAGTAGATGACTTACATTTGAATGCTCAAGGGAGGAAAATGAAGCAGCACCTTGAAGAACAAAGAATACTCAAACAAGAAAATCCTTTTGTGAACAATCACAGCAAAAGCAAATGACACCTAGGCACAAGTACAGCAAGAAAACTTCTGCTTCAACTTGAAAGTTTTCAGGAACATGTATGTGACAGTTCTGAGTGTTGTTTACCAGAAACAAATAATGTAAGTGGCATGAGTCAAATTTACATGACTACTTTTGTTTTATCTTTCTCGCCCTGAATTCAAAACTGAATGAGTACTGAACACTTACTAATTCTTATGATGCTAGGTAAACTCTGCAGAAATAAACCTAATCTAAGCCAAGTTCATAATTTTTGGCTTTATCTGTGTTTTCTAGCATTTGGATGTATCCTTCTAGGATTGAAAGAGCAAAACAGGTGTGATTTTCCTTGAGCTTCCCAAACTGATCAATAAGGCATCAATTGAGCCTATTGTTTTGTCTCTAGAGAATTTTGATGCTTCTGGGGAGTGCTTTCATGCATATTTTAGTATAGCCCTCATAGGTTCCCTCACTTTCTAGCCTTTTTGCTTTGCCAGTAATTTATCCGAAGTCCTAAAACCCGGTTTAGAGGCTGAGTATTGTTACCAAGGCAGACATGCTCACGGTTGATGACACTGGAGCAGCTGAAACTAAAGCCAGAACATATCATGGTTGCTTCTTCATTTTGAACTTTCCAGCTGTCCACTCACACCTCTACTGTAAAATATATGAATTCATGATAACTACACTATAGGTCAATCAGATCAACACCTGTGGTCATCATATTAGAACACACCTTCTTTTACAACAGAAGCTCACTCTTTCCTCACCACTCACCTGTCCAAGAAGCCCAGTTTATTATGCTCAGAAAGGTTGACAGTGCTCAAACTAAGCCCTCCTGTAAACACAAAGGGCCTTAGGTAGGATGGATGAGCTGGATCCAGCTGTGTTGCCATGATGAAGGGAGCAGAACTTTTACTTTTTGTCTCTCCTTTCTAAAGCACCACCCAATAATAACTAATGCTGTTTAACACTATACAGCCTGTTTTCTCCTGAACCCTAGAGCTAACATATGCTAAATCGCCAGGTCTAGTTTTGCAGGCTTATTATCTCAGCCTCCTGGGAGGCTGAGGTATAAGTACCATAAGTCCAGGAAGATTTTTCTGGGCCACAGGTCAGGCTTAATGTCAGAATAGCATCTGAGACTCTCTCAAAATAAAGGTCAAACAGTGATGAAGAGGTAGTTAAGTGGTAGAGCATTTACAATGAGTGAGGCACAGCTTCAATACTTAAAACTACCAATTGCAGTTACAACATAGTGATGACAACAGAGCTATAGCTCTGGCTATATTCTACATGTGCTGGTTTGAGCATCTTACCAATGTATATACAGGTGAAAGTTGTGAATAATATCATATACTTCTTAATATATTGCCATTTTTCTTAGTTTTTTCCTGTTGCTGTGAGAATGTACCCTTGGAAAAATACAACTGATGGGGAGATAGTTTTATTTAGCTCACAGTTTAAGGTATGGTCTTATCATGGTTCATAACCCTAAGGCTAGGGCATAAAGTAGCATCACATTTGTAATCAGGAACACAGTCCAGTGAATTAATTTGTACCAGTGCTTAATTTGCCTTCTCCATTTTATGCTGACCAGGAAATGGTTGAACACACAATTAACGCGGTTCTTACCATATTGATTAATATGATGAAGAAAAAAACTATGATTAAGAAATGACCCAGTGGTTAAAAGTGCTTTCTTCTCTTCTAGATGATCTAAGTTTGGGTGCCAGCACACACATCAGGAGATTCACAACCATTTGCAAAAATGAAATAGCTCCAGGTGATCTAAGGCCCTACTCACGCCTCTAAGAGCACTTGTACACACTCATGAATTGCATAACACTTCTCTTTCTCTCTTGTCTCACTCATGCAGGCACACACAATCTAGAACATTAAAAAAGATAATCCTTGATAAGCATGCCCAGAGATGATTCTAGGTTCTTGAATTAACAATTCACGTGAACCATAACACCCTTCCAACATCTGACCTGGTGCTAGATGAATTTGGATAACCCATGCAATCTCAAATGTGTTTTGGCAAATAATTCTAATGAAAGAGTCAATGCTAGTCCATGTACTAAATGTCAGCTAATGGGTTATCTGCAGTGCTGAACACTGGAAAGAAGCGACAACTATAGTAATGAAGACTTGGATGTATCCACATGTTCTGGCTCAGAGCCCATTACATCATGGGATGTCCCGTTCTCATTTTTTATTTTCCTATGGATACATAGGTCCTATTTTCTCTTTCTCCAACACCATGATTTTTCTTATATGGTTTCTTTCTGTGCCATTTCACAAGTCTTGTGTTGTGGGAAGATTGACAATAACTTAGACTTTTGATTGAGTAACTACCTATAAGATACGTCAGGATAAAGGTAACAGAATTCAACGTTTGTATTAAAGCATGTCAAAAATGATACCTACACCTCTGATGGGAAGGGTCATATAAGGGTGATAGAACTTCAGTCTGTGTTTATACCATAGCGATGAGGGAGACAGAGGGAGAGGAGAAGAGAGTCAAAGATTCAGATACTTCAGTGAAAATATAGCAGAGAAGCACACAGCAGCATCCTTGACAGCCTAGGACTCCATTATACCTCAAATCAAAGAAGCCAGGATGAACTATCAACTGAATGAGACAATTAATAAAATAAAACCATATGGTTCCACTGTAACATATAGTAACAATTTTTTTCAAGGTGCACAAAGAAAAATATTATATTATAAATACTGGGTAAAAGTTCACTGTCTTAAAGGCATTGTTTGTGAACACAGATAAACTTTAAGAATGACGTAGGGAGGTGGCTGTCAAGTAATGGGAATAAATTGAAAAGCTTTGCTCCATGAATACCTGAAAGTAAAGTTGTAGAGGAATGTGAAGATTGCTTGATGTGAAGGATCTTCAGATACTAACTGGGATGGGGGTTAAATTTGTTAGAGACTAACTAGGAGATTAGAAGCTTAACAGATCTAGTTGACTTCTACAAAAAGGCCACCTGATTTTGAGTTCAATGGTGGGGAGATAAAAATGGAGGTAAGAGAAAACAAAGGTCCAAATCGCAAACTGTCCAGGTTACAAGATCTAAGAAAAAAGATACATTTACTATGCCAATTAACATAAGTGGTTATGACATATCTTTAATACAAACAAATTAATGGTAATTAACATGTAGAATAAAAACTGGAAAACTTGCTTTTACAAAGCTGTGCAAATAGAGTTGTGTACAGAGGGAAGATGCATAGTTAGATGTATCTGAATTTCTTCTCTAGATCTTCAGCCTTCAGATGTATGAGAGGGTCAATATCCCTTTCAGGACATTCTTCATGTATTAGAGACTCAAAACACTTTGACCTTTTCAACAATCTGTGGAGGTCACTGTTCTGAATTGTTTGTTTGGTTAATACTGACTTTTTTTTTTTGTCTTTTCTTCATTAAATGTTTGTTGTTGATGTTGTTGTTGTTGTTTGCTGGCTTATTTCTATTTCCCTGGATTGGGCATCTTTCTAAATATGGATGATTACTATGCTCTCTCTGAGCCACATAATGTATTTAATTTCACAAGTAAATTGTTCAGATGTTAGAAAGGATGCATGGCATAAGTAATATGTGGCGACTTCCTTGATTGCAAAAGGCAAGTGCATTCTGCATTGCGGACCACATTTGACAAGTCTTTACAAGTCTCAAGTTGAAGGGCGACTCTCCTCACTTAGTGTGAGCGAACACTGCTTGGTCTGAAGCCTTCAAATAGCCAACACTGAGTGTGCTATGCTCCTGACGTGCTTGTAAAGGTTGCTATGCGTCAGCTCCTTAATCATTATAACAATTCCATGTGATAGTGGTTTTGTTTGTTTTTTAATTTTTTACAAGAAAAGAACTGAAGCTTTAATGGGTTAAGAACCTTCATAACAAGTGATGTTGTATTTATCCAGTGGCTACCTAAAGTGGCCCATTTTATTATTTTAGTATTAGTGGTTAGCGCTGGCTTCTGAAGGACAATGCACCACTGACATTATGAGCATACACAATCCATTCTTATTTAGAGAGTGATCCTGTTTGAAGTCTTGTTGAAAGGGAGGTGCTGTATCCAGTCTTAGATCTTCCATCTGAAGTGTAATGTTAATTTCTAAGCATCTTTATCTTCTTTTGAAAAATAATTTTAGCCTGTCAAGTAAATGGAATGTACATTGTGTCAGCTTAATAATTTTTATTTTAGATAAGGTGACCCTAAAGGCAAATTAGTCCTTACTTTATTTTCCCTATCTTGTCTCTGTTGTTATTCCTTTGCATTTTTAAATAGAGAGAAATTCTAATTCATGAAACTGCAGAATATATAACTTCTATGACTATCAGAAGGATGCCAAATAGTAAAATGTGCTTGGGACTGTATTAATATGGCAAAGTCATACATACCCTACTTGATAAGATTTTGAAATTAAAAATGCAAACATTAAAAAACAATTTCATATAATTATTTGGAGTTTGCTTTCATTTTACAAACAACAATTTAAAATAAATCCATTATTGCTGAAAAAAAATAACTCATGGTAGAATGTGTAATAAGACTTAGTCACTATCGACAAGTTCTCCAAACACAGGTCTAGTGGGAAAGAAAATATTTTAAAACTTCAGAGTTGTCCTATCAGAGGCTCCACCCAGCAGAGCCTTAAAGCCTATCCTGAGACTCACAGTCAAACACTGGGTGATATGGAGGGAGCCTTCTGGACCAGTGGGAGGAAGCAGAAAACCTGGAGGTGTCAGCAACTTCACCAGAGCAACAGAGCCAACTAGGCAGAGCCCAGAAGGGCCTGCTGAGACTGAAGCACTGAAAGATCTTGTGTGGACTGGACCTAGGTCCCTACATAGATGTAGCCAATTAGCTGCTCAGGCTTCATGTGGGTCCTCTAGTAAGTGAAACAGGGAGGTTGCGAGGAGAAGGACTCTCCCGGACATGGACTCTTTTGCCTGATCTTCTATAGCTCCCCTTGGGGACTACCTTGCCAGGGGAAGAGGACATGCTCAGTCCTAATAAGAACTGGAGTGAATGGGAATAGAGGTGGCTCCTCTTTTCTGAGGATGAGAGGGAGAGGGAAGGGAGGGGGGACTAGGAGGTGAAGAGGGATGGGGCTATGACCAGGATATAAAATGAATTTTTAAAAAATGTCAAAAAGAAAATATGTTAAAATGTTAACAACAACAACAACAAAACTAACCAAGGTTTCTAGAAGCAAGGATAAAGCTCTGTTAGGGGATACCAAAGAATATGGACCAATGGGGACCTATGAGATGTCTCAGCAGTTAAAGATCCTTCCCATCAAACCTGAAGACCCAAAACCATTATGGAAGAAGTAATGGACATGTATGAGTTATCTTGTGACCTTAAGATACACAGTTAAATTAAATCAAAGTAAGTAAATCATGCTTAAAAGAAATACAGATAATGAAATAAGAACATTTTACTATTCACTTTGAATATATATATATATATATATATATATATATATATATATATATATATTTGTTGGGGGGGAACCTAGGGAATGCTAAGGGCTTGAGAAATTGTCTTTGTCACAGAAATGAACACCAAATAGTTAGCCAATAACAAATTACCAGCCATGAAACCATGTATATAAGCAACATCATTCAGACTGTCTAGTTTGTATTTAGAAACATGTGTGTATAGATATATAATGAAGAGTAATTAATGAAAATGGGGCATGAATTTGAAAGTGAGCAAGAGAAGAGTATATGGAGTGTTTAGAGGGATAAAAGGGAAGGAAGAAGTGATGTAATATAATCTTCACAAAAGGAATAGCTTTAAAAGACAATCTAACCAATAAATTTTATTACACAGATTTTTTTTAAAAGCAAACTACTTGCTCTTTTTTGTGGTAACTCCTAGACCATCTGCTGTGTGGAGATGAAGCTGAATATTTTCTTCCCAGCATATGTCTGTCAGAAACTCAGTGAAATGGACAATAAGGGACTCACTCTATGCTTTCCAAGGGAAATATATGGACATCATAGTTGCTGCTGATGCTCTGGATGAAGACTTGAAGAGTTACGTAGTCTGAACCAATGATTGGAATAATGAACAAGTTGTTCTCATGAAGTAGGTATCTCAACGCAAGGCAAAGTGAGCATGCTTTAGAGTAAGAGGTATTCTTGTTAGCCATCATGGAGACCTGGAGAAAGGAAGTGAAATTCTAGGGGAACCAGAATTTCTTCAAATTGATTAATGTAAAAAGAGAAGGATACTTTTGGATTCTCAGATACTACTTGCATCAATAGTTAGGTCTCAGCGGAGCTAATGTTATCCACTAACCTACAATCTCTATAAAGATGATGCTGTCTACCAATATGTTGCCAGATTCCCTTAAGTGAATCCCTTAAAAGGAGTAAAAAAGAGACCAAACCAAAGCACTCGAAGTTAGTGCCTTCCTACTCTGAGCATCCTGCACACAAACTCAATATATGGTTCCAAAGAAAGAACACACTAAGAAAAATAATGAGATAGGCTAGAGAGATGGTTCAATAATTAAGAGCACTTGCTGCTCTTCCCCGACCTGCTTTTGACTCCCAGTACCCACACCATGGCACAGAACCACCACAAACTCCAATACCCAGGGTATCTGACACCACCTTCTTGCCTATGAGTTACCAGTTATAATGTGGTGCCCATCAATACATGTAGGTAAACCACTTGTATATCTAAAAGAAGTAAGTTAAGTCTATATTTAAGAGAAAAATAAGGAGAAGGTTGAAGAACAGGCTAAACATACTTTTGCCCTAGAGGATTAAAAAGCCTAAGGAAAATACCATGAATAAATTCCAGAGAGACTCAGGCAGTCCTCACTGAAAGCTTCTACTTGGGCAGCAGTTCGCAAAGAAGATATAGTTCATAATTCCTTACTGCATTCTACACCTTATCCTTGTACCTACAGATAGCCATAGGTAGCGCCCTTCCACAAAGATGGTTCTCTGCGCAATAAATGGAAGCATCACAGAAAACCACATCTGGACACAATGCTGAGATCTGCAGACCATGGAAAGCCCGGCCTCAAAAATTACATGTATATCACAGTTCTAGCATCTGTGACTCAGGGAACATGGTGGAAGAAAGATGGAAAGACTGTGAGCAGCCAAAATACCAGGAAGCCTGTTGCGAAATAGTGTCTTTTAGATATGGCTGCATAAGCAATACTGGAGGGATGCCAGTGTGAACGAACATGTTAATATGGAAGGGGAACTTTCTGTGGAGTTCTGTTCTTAGACAGAGAACTGTAAGTATATAATGGCCACTGGGTGAAGGAGAGAAGAAGGGAGGAGCTTCCCCAGAATGAGTTTCTTTATCAGTAGCCCAGTGTGGAGTGGTCATCTCTGAAACCATGTACACACAGCAACCAAAATCAACTCATTAGATTGTTCATATATAAATGCATATATATATGCATGTACATACATATATACATACAAATGTGCTACATTGATTCTCAGTGAAAAGAAGCTATCAACTTGTGATCAGGAGGGCTAGCAGAGGTTTGAGGGAGGGTACCTTGGAGGGACAAGAGAGAGAAAGAGAGGGAGAAAGTAATTTAAATATCCTTCATTTAAAGACATATTTTAGAGACTAAAAATAAGGAGACCTTCAATAACCAGAGGTCAGACCTTAAAAAAATAAAATAAACAGGAAACAACTGCTCACTGATAACCCCCAAAACATTTATCTTATTAATTTTGTTGCTGTGTGTGCTTGTAATTTTTGTGGACTTTATTCTCTAGTTATATTTCCCAAAGAAGTATTATAATTTATTCTTAAGCAGTGATAGGAAATTAAATGACTATCTTCTTTAACTGGAAGATGGAAAGTTGCCATAGTTACTAACCCAAACGGCCATGCTTTGATCCTGCTGTCAATATTCGGGTTGACTGATGAGCCTTCTCACTAATTCAGCACAAGGAACATGAAACCTAACCTGATTCCAAAGCTTGTGAAGGAATACTTGGTAGCTCTCTTAGTTTAATGTGTTCTGGCTCTGAAACAAGGGTACAGAAATGGTCAGGGATAACTATACCCTCAGGGCAACAGCCAAACTAGAGGCCATGTTTCATTAGCACTATACTTTCTTGCCAGCATTCGCATCTCAACATCCTCAGCCCCTAGTGTCTGAATATGCCCAAACTCCTTCACAGCTAATATGTAAGAAAATGATTCTACCTACCTGCTTTGTCTTCTTTTCTTTCTAACATCCTAGTTACTAAGAAGCATAGTTAATAATCAATTTCATTAGAGTCTCTATTCTTTTTTTCCTTGTATCACCTTAGCAGTCTGGCTTTGTTGTCCCCAACATGCTCAACATTCTTTTGCTTAACACAGTACAACTGATATAACGAGGATTCTGAGCATGAGATATATGTAATAAATCTATGCTACACTGAAGACGACTTATGTCTCTGAGGCTTCAATATGCTTTTATTACTCCAGCCTCAAAAAACAAACAAATAAACAGAAAACAAACAAACAAACAAACAAAACAAAAAACAAACCCCAATTTTATTCTTTCTTTTTGACATACATTCTGCTTTCAGGACCACTGCCTTTCTTTGTGCTCATGCTTCGTCAATACGTCTTTCTATAATATACACACATTATAGTTCTAACATTCCCTCTTCTGTGATTTACATCTTCATTTCTTTTTTTTTTTTTCTGTCTATATATCCATGGTCAAAAGTGAATGGGCAATAAGACAATATATTCTGATGGAAAACAAGGTGATTTATAATTTTTCTGTAGTATTAGTTTGGGAAATTTTACAGTGAATGTCAACTGCTTTTATACGCTGCAGGTAAAAATTAAAATTGTTTTCAACTAGAAATAACAAAAAGCAATGTTTCTCAATAAATTATTTGATTTCCATACAATCTTGTCACACATTTAGCCTACTCTTTATGTAAAGTAAAAGATGTGGTCTGTAGTTTAGTCATCTTAATGGACTGATAAAATGCTTAGAATTTAGAAAATAGTTTGTGAAAACTTTAATAAAGTCACTAAGTCACTGCATTTTGTACAATTGAAATTACTGATTACAATCTTGAGAGAAGCTGATAATAAGCAAGAGATGACAAGGTTTTGGCTAATATTCAGAATACAAAACACACACACACTCACCACACACACACACACACCACATACACACACACACACCACACACACCATACACATACACACACACACACACACACACACACACACCACTGTATAGATCTTCACGATTGCCTCCCTTACCTGTTATAGAACTGGATCATTTTGAGCAAGGGTGAAAAAGTGAAGAGAAAGTATCAGGCAGAGATGTGCAACACACATGCTGGTTTGGAAAGAAAGAACAGCAATCAGTCTGCAGAGTAGATCAGGGCATGAAGGTGAAGAAAGAATCTTGAGACCTGAACCAGAAATGATACATGTGCATCATAAGACTCCTAGAAATCAGTACAAAGCCTGTTCCCAAGAGATCAAAATGCCGAGCAGTCATCAGCAGTCCCTGGACTCTCCAGGGAGAATTTGTAGCTTACTGCCAAGTGATAGAGCCCAGGTGTGTTCCACAAGAATGGAGTTTCCATCACAGCAAGGCAATGATCAGGGAATGAAGGCCAAATGTTGGGGAAAAATACACTTATTTTTACCAAAGACTGGAATAGGCATATAATGGAAGAAGTCATAACTGCTTATGTTCTGAAGTAAGATATAATTCAGCTATGACAGTAGAGGACCAACAAACAGTTTTTCTTTATTTTTTGTACCATAATTAATGTTTATTTAAAATTCTGTGCATATGAACGAGTTATTATAACCAGCAAGAATAAAGCAGAAAATAACTAAAAAGTTGAATTCGATCTGGGGATTCTTAATTTTTGTGTGTGTGTGAATCATGGATTATTTTCAAGAAATAGAAAAAGATCCTCAGCCCTAGCCCAGGACAATACAGGTGGTAAAATTTAAACCCCTACCCTGATCTAGCCCATGGACAGGACAGTCTCCACACTTGAGTGGAGAGAGGGATTTGACTTTCTCAAGTACTCTGGTGCCTCACATTTGACTATGTCCCCTGGCGGGGGAGACCTAGTGGCACTCAAAGGAAGGACAGCAGGTCACTGAGAAGAGACTTGATACCCTATGAGCATATACAGAGGGAGGTAATCCCTCTCAGGAACAGTCATAGGGGAGGGGAATGAGGGAAAAATGGGAGGGAGGGGAGAATGGGAGGATACAAGGGATGGGATAACCATAGAGATGTAACAAGAATAAATTAATTAAAAATAAATAAATAAATAAATAAAAAGAAAAAGATCAAGTGTTTTCCCAGAGAAATGGAATCTGAAAAATAAGACATAATATTAAAATATGATAGGTGAATTGGTAACAGATATACCAAATAAACAGTTGGTGAGCTGAAAGATAAAGGACCCCAATGTCTACGTTAGAGCCCAGAAAAGAAAAGCCTAATTTGACCAGCCAAGGATAATACAGGCGGTAAACTTTAAATCCCTACCCAGATCTAGCCAATGGACAGAACATTCTCCACAGTTGAGTGGAGAGTGGGGTATGACTTTCACACGAACTCTGGTGCCTCATATTTGACCATGTCCCCTGGAGGGGGAGACCTGGTGGCACTCAGAGGAGGGACAGCAGGATACCAAGAAGAGACTTGATACCCTATGAGCATATACAGGGGGAGGAAATCCCCCTCAGGAATAGTCATAGGGGAGGGGAATAAGGGGAAACTGGGAGGGAGGGAAGAAAGGGAAGATACAGGGATGGGATAACCATTGAGATGTAACAAGAATAAATTAATAAAAAATTAGAAATAAAAGAAAAAGAGAAAAACCAGTGTTGTGTATTTCATATTCTATCTAGAATTCTAGAAAGAACATGAGAATAGGATAGAATCAGTGATAAAATTTAAAAACTGGTAATTAAGCCACAGGTCCATAATCATCAAGCCTCTCAGAGGCAGGGGCAATAAAAATATAAAATAAAGTGAATAAACTCAGTGCAACATTGTAAAATTGCAATGAGACAAATAAACCAATGCACTTTAAACAGAAAGAGGGATGACTTAAAAGTGGCCCACAGCATTTCACTTTTCCTCTGTTTTGAGTTTTAGGTCTGTAGAATATAATTGAAAACTAGGAAGAAGACAGGTAAGTGTCCAGAGATCATCAAAGACCTAGACACAGAAATTGAAAAATAATCAAAGTGTGAGAAGAGTGTGATCATTAAGCCAGGAAAGTAAGTGAGACAATTATGGTGGGCTTAAAGTTTTGAAGTGTTTTCAGGGTGAAAGTCAATTTTCAAAGAGGACAGCCTGGACGCAAGTTTCAAGAAAGCAATTTTTGAATGACCAAAGAAATACAACAAATTGGTCTCAATAAAAATGAAAGGATGAATACCCAATGACATCTTTAAGCTGAAATCTTGATGACCATGCATCACATTCATAGAATGTGTGCTTAAACTGAATGTGAGTTTAATGAGCTCTCCTGGAAGATGCCTTGTAACCCCAAGTTTAAATAATCCCATAATGTACATCCTAGAGATGGATTGCTGTACTTTCATGACTACAACTGACTTTCAGTGTCTTTTGTTTAACCATGAACTCTGCAAATATTATTAAATAACTACTTATAGAAAGACCTAGTGCAGGCAGTGAAGGTACCAAGAGATGTACGCCATCTCCTGACATCTTCTTGATTATGAACAGGAGAAAGCTGATTTGGAGTGGTTATAACTTACTTAACGTTACTATACTGTCACTTGGTATAAAGGAAGACAGGTCAGCTATCATTAACATGGTGCTGAATTGTGTAAAAGAATAATCCACTAAAGAGTGTATAATATATTTTATAAAGAGATTACATGCTGTTTGTCACATATTAAACAAAACATCATATATGCCCCCTTTTCAGGAAATTTTGTTAGTCTAGAAGTTATAGAAATTTTATTAGAGGTCTACAAGTCACAATTAGGACACCTGTGTTATTAAACATTCTCGCACTCTTCAGAGATTCCCAATTTCTATTTTAGTTGTCATTGTAATGATTTCAATTTTATGGCATGGAATGATCAAATAAAGTTTTTATGTAACAGCAGAAGAAAAAATGGTCACAGTAATTATAAGTGAGATATCTACACTGTTAAGTTAAAATCCTCTGCACTTATTTTCTGCCCCAAACATTTTCCATTACTAACTATAGTGGGTTTGAAAATCCTTAATCCTGTTGTTTAATAACTCAAGCTGCATGGTTGGTTCACAGTAGCGTCTGGAGAGATAAGAATAGATATCTTTTAAAACATGCTTTTCACACCAAAGCCTATTCTTAAAACTACCATCCAGTGGAAAACACGGCTTACATTTGAAAGCACTTTTTAACTGGAGAGGAAAAAAGAAATGCCACATATTACAGGTCTTTTTTATCTGTCCTTGATTTGCCCTCAAGCATTACTGAAAAATATTGTCAGTTCCAGAGTTTGAAGATTGTTTTGTGGGAAAATAAATGTTTCATCTGTGATGCTGTGTTCCCATTTGCTATGCCTCTCTACTTCTGCACTCCTGAGGGAAGATAGTGACATTTTGTTTCAGTGGCAAACTAAGGCTCAGCAGTTTCTAATATGATGGATCGTGGACTGAGAATGTAGATGTCTCTGCTGTGGTTGCATGTTGCAGGCTTACTGAAAATATGCACTGCCTATGCCAAGCCTGTATATAGGTGGGCACCCTGAGACTCACCCTCCAAAGGAGTACAACAGAACTCAGTCACCTATGCTCTACCTGTCTGTCTGTCTTCCTGAATGTCCCTTCTCTGTTTCTTATGCTTTGAAAATTATGAACCCTTAAGATTCTAATAACATATGTAAAAAGAGCATAGGTCTGTGCCATGTATGCTCTCTGGTTGGTGGTTCAGTCTCTGGGCTCCTATGGGCTCAGGTTTGTTGATTCTGTAGATATTCTTGTGGTGACTTGACCTGTCTGGCTCCTTCGATCTTTCCTCACTTCTTCCACAGGAATACCCAAGTTCTGCCTAATATTTGGTGGTGAGTCTGCATTTGTTTCCATCAGCTGCTGGGTGACGCTTCTGTGGTGACAGTATAGCAGAATATCATTAGTATTTCCAGGCATAGACTGTCTCTCATTGCATGGGTCTCCGGCTAGGCCGGCCATTTGTTGGGCATTCCCTCAATTTCTGCTCCAACTTTGCCCCTGCACATCTTGTAGGCAAGACAAATTGTAGGTTGAAGATTTTGTGGCTGGGTTGGTATCCCAGTTGTTCAGCTTGGTTCTCATTGGGACTCCTAACAGCAGGAACATGGGCATTCTCTGACTTGATGCCTTCCTGTGGATCCCTTTCCCCTAACTGGGCTGCCAGGTCTAGCCTCAGTAAGAGAAAATGCACCTGGTTCTACTGCGACTTGATGTCTCCTCTTTTCTGAGGTGAAAGGGAAGAGGAGGGGAATGAGGAGCTAAGATGAGAGGGAGGGTCTGGCAGGACAGGAGGATGGGGAACCTGTTATCTGGATGTAAATAAATAATTTTTAATTGGTAAAAAAGATTCATATAACAGATAAGAACTAAACGTAGTTCAAATTTCAGTATGTGCCAATTCTACTTTTTTTCTACTTCAAATGAATTATTTTAAAAAGAAAGTATTCAAACATTCATCTCTAAATTGACTGAAGTTTTAAAAAATAAAATAGTTAATAATATATCAGTAAGATTATTATCAAACTATTATTTGAATTAACCCTAATTGTATACTCCAAACTATTTTTGAAATTCTTATAACTATATATTAGGATCACTTACCAGACAATTTCTCACTAAAAAACAAATTAGGATGAAAGGCCTATTGATTTCATCCCCCTCCTCCTTCTCCTCCTCCTCCTCCTATTTCCTCCTCCTCCTTCTCCTCGACTTCATCCTCTTCCTCTTCCTCCTTCTTCTTAATGATTGTTTTCCTTGGCCTCTACCTAACTGACATACCCAAATAGGGATGATGAGCCTCCTTCTATGTCAGGAGCCCATTGTCTCTCTTTGACAACTATATAAATATATGTAAAAATACTGATAAGAGAAAGGAATTAAGCTTTGCAAAGGGCAGTGTTAATTTAGTGATTTGGAGCACGGAAACATGGGTTACTCTGTGATTAATTAATCCTCTTGATGTTTAATGTGTGGATCCAAAGGTGATAACCAATTTTATATCAAAGCAGACAGAATTATCACTGAAATTGTGAAGACAAGGCAACAAGGAACCAATCATTTTGATAAAACCAAATCTTGGCATCTTAATAAACACAGCCAAGGAAGTATTATTAAAGAATAATGGGCTATAGAAATATATGATAGGAATAAACTTCTGGAGGTAACACTGTATTAATGTCCCAGTCCCTTTGCATTCCACAGGAAGTGCCTGTCCATCATAGCAGGTCCTATTCTTCTGATCCGTGACATTGGACGCTTAGATAAACACACCATCCAGATATGTACTGCCATGCCTCTTCAAGACTGCTCAGACTTTACACATTTAGAGATTTTATTTAGGCAAGTAGCAATGAAGAAATCCATAAATTATTATTTAAATTGAATAATTCAGCCAGGTAGTACATGGCTAGATGGGTGCAGAAGGAGACTGATCAATGTCAGCCATACACACACACACACACACACAAAGAGAACAAATTTCTTTTGTGAGCATATCCAAGAGAATATGACATTTTGACTTATGTCTGATTATACATATACACATGTATTCTTGATACTCAAATATAGGATGACATCCCTGTTTTTATTCAACTATTTTACACATTGAAATGAACATTTATACAGAGAATAGAAATATAATTTCATTAATTTACTTCTGGAAACTTGAATACAAGTGCATTTTCCCTAAACTAGCACATGTACTTATGTTTTAGTTTGTTATAGTATTTAAAGGAAGAATGGATACAAAAAAGAAGCACGTCCTTTTGAAAACTCATTCAGGAGATTGCGATGTTAAACAGTCGAAACACACAAGGGTTTAAACAAGCATTTTAATTTTTGTGCATAAAAAGTAAAGCAAACCATTGGCAATCACGCTACAACTAAAATATAAAGATCCTGAGAAGAGACATTGTAAGAGTTGAAGTCTATATCATTCCATTTCTTACGTGTGTGTGTGTGTGTGTGTGT
>OU015742.1:160736937-160781423 GCA_907169655.1 Acomys percivali | reverse complement strand
TGTGTGTGTGTGTGTGTGTGTGTGTGTGTGTGTGTGTGTGTGTGATTTCACCCTTGACCCCTCTGTCTTATTTATTTCCTCTGATATAAATATCTTATCCTTTCAAATCTCAGAAGAGATTTGAAAAATAAATTCACATAGCAACTCTGTTTCTAATTGAACATTCTCTCAAGTTCCTTGTTACAATTTTAATTATTATTTTATTTGTAAGGTTATAATATAATTACATTATTTTCCTCTTCTCTTTCCTTCTTCCAATCCCTCCCATGCACACGCTTTTGCTTTCTTTCAAATTCATGATCCTCATTTGGTTCCTGTTTAGGAAGTCATGTTCTTGAGACTTTAAGGGTACAACTTCTACTATTCTTTGGAGACAACAACCTCACAGCAAATGTTCCGATCCTGTGTCCTTTAGAATTTTTCTGACTATCCTCCACAATGATCCCTAAGACTTAATTATGGGAGTTGTCCTCCTGCCTCAGCCTCCCAGGTTCTGGTATTATAGATCAATATATATTCCATTATGTCTCTGACCCAAGAACAAAATTAACTAACCCCCAAACACAGAAGATTCTTCTTCAATCTCTGTCTTAAAGTCTTGTTATTTGGCACCAGTTACTAAATATTAATTGTTTCCAGTTTCTGTTAGGGAAAGGAAAGAAGCACCAGGATGCAATGGTGCAGTGTCTTAGTGTCAGCACAGAGCAGAAGCACTGCTGTGTGTGGGCTTGGCGCAGGAAAGGAGATGCTTATAGCATAAGAGCTGCAGTCTAGTCACTGCTACTCAGAGTGACAAAATTAAGAGTCCAGGGCCACCTTTAAAAAAGTTGTTGTCACCAAGCTGGGTAGAAAGCATATTAAGTATTTGTTCCTTTCTAGTTCTACCCATGCCTAGATTTCTAGTCTGCTATGAAGTCTAAGAGACCTTCTAAATCCTAAAATACACTCTTTTTCTGTAAAAGATCATCATGATTACTTTCTAATTCTGACTGGCAGAGCCTCCTTTTCAGCCCCCCCCTTTTTTTCAGGTAATCTTGTTCACTCGTTGAACTTTACAAGAAAATACAAAGTGATTATAGACACAAAGGTGGAACTTTCAGGTGTATAGAGAGATAAAATATAGTTAATAACTCATATTTCAAAGGTAATCATGGGTTGAATCAAGCTTTTCATCACAGGAGACAAACCAGATGCAACAGTCTCCTGGGGACAGAAGAGGAAAAGGGGCAGTGAGAGTGTAGAAGGGACATTCCTGTGAGGATACAATCAAGTATAGACAGATAAGGTAGGTCTCTCTGGGAGTGTAAAACACAACACCATCCCGTGTTTATCAGGGAAGACTGTCAGGGCTTAGTTCCTCATTCTGTTAAGTATGTAAAAAACTTTACTTTTTTGTGGTATTATAGCAAAAGTCTTGTGATTTTGTATGAAACATTTAAGAAAATTACAGAGATTTAATTTGTAAAACATGGTTTCCTCTTCTCCGTTCCTGAAAAATGTCAGTAGTAGGATGGAATTCCAGAAGATAAATTTAGTCTGCTATGGCTTTTTTAAAAATAGAATTTTACTTGATTCTCAACTTCAGCTAGGATCTCCTTATGAAAGAAAATCACTTAAAGTAAGTACCATATTCTCCAGCCACTGTGGTATATGTGTCATCTCTCTTAGACTGAAAGCTAAGGTACTCAAAGCTCTCAACAAAGGCAGGGCATGTATCAGTGGGTTTTTTTTCCCCATACTTCAGCTAGTAACCATAGCCAGTATTCCCCACATCTTTCCCTAAAAATTAAAAATAAAACAAACCAGTCAATATAGCCTCTGAGACATTCAGCAGTCACCTCACAGAAATGATTCCTTGTTATGAAGTTGACTGCAAGTTACTTTCTTCACAGAATCTGACAGACAATCCTCACAAGTGTCTTCACAGTCTATTTGGTGTTTCAGTCCATGGAAAACAACAGGTTTTTTGTTTTGTTTTGTTTTGCTTTTTGCATTTACTCTATTTCAAACACTGCTTTTTCATCTTCATCATATAATAGCAAAAAATGAATAATTTTTGTAAAGATGAAAGGTACATGAAAAATGCTCACTGACCTGATTTACAGAATATTAATTTGGAGTAGCCCTTTAATATTCATTTTATAACATTAAAAACAGGTCAATTAATCTTAAGCTTAGGATGAGTACTAGTGAACACTAATATATTCTGAATTCTTTATTGCAAGAACTAGACAATTAGCTGGTTATTATTATTATTATTATTATTGTTGTTGTTGTTGTTGTTGTTGTTGTTGTTACTTTTCAAGTTGTTATCTATAAAATAATTCACTTGATACAAACATTCCACAAAATCATTCATAAAGATCTATAAAAGCCTAGGTAGTCATCTTTTAAAGGATGAGATGAAATTAGGACCAACATGACCATACTCCCTAATATGCGATTGCTACATCTCAATACAGTTCAGAGTTATCAGTATATCTGTGGTAGTATAATGCTTTGTGCCACAGTTCTTTTTCTAAAATTTTATTAATTTATTCATATTACAACTCAATGGTTATCCCCTCCCTTGTATCTTCCCATTCCTCCTTCCCTCCATTTTCTCCTTACTCCCCTCCCCTATGACTGTGAACCCCTACCCAGATCTAGCCAATGGACAGGACATTCTCCACAGTTGAGTGGAGAGTGGGGTCTGATTTTCACACGAACTCTGGTGTCTCATATTTGACCATGTCCCCTGGAGGAGGAGACCTGGTGGCTCTCAGAAGAAGGATAGCCACAGTTCTTAAATTGAAAAAAAAAAAAAACCTAATTATTTAAAGTTTTGTCAATTACTTCTTATTAGTGATCTTTTTCTACCCAGATAGAGAAACAGACTGCCAATTAACTGTTGAATGAGCATTTTAATAGTAACAGAGAGCCAAATAAATTACAGTGTAAATATTTCCTGTGAGATAAATTTTAATACGTGTTGTCTCTAAATGAGAAGGTCAGAGGTTCTCTCTAGGAGCATCTTGAAGTGGAGTTATGAACACCCAAGACCAGGAAAGCACACCCTCACACAAGTCTGTTTCACAGCCCATACTCGGATAAAAAATGTGGTACATCCATTGCATTTTATTGTTCTATAATTAAAGGAATCTCTGTCTCTTTATGAATAATTTTTTACTATAGTAGATGTGAGACCATATTGAATGCTATATCCAGTGAATTATTTTATAAGTAACAATATTTTGTTGACGTTTCTAACTAAAGAAGTACAAAGGGTAGTCTTAAAGACATTACCTTTTGTTTCTGAAACTTACTGAATTCCTCCTCATTGTTGAAGATTTGTATCAACTGTAAACAGCCAATAGTTTACACTTCAATATTTTTACTTGAGTATAATTTAATGACATTTGAAGAACATGGCATTAACTAAGACATTATTCTGTTTTCTGTGTCATGATAGCATGTGACAGTCCTGTGACATTTGGTGAGGGCTGTACCTCACCAAGGACATTCTATACCTACATCTATGCCTATATCTATCTCTATCTCCATCCCTATCTCTCTATATATCTATATCTAGCTTTTCAGATTGCTGTATTTATATATTAAAATGGCTTGAACTTTTTATTTGGTTTTTGATAGCTGTAGATAGTCATCATTCAACAGAAAACAGCAGCTGGTTCTTGCGGGACCAGACCTGATTATGTGTAGTCATAGTTTGCCCTACCGCAGAGTTTGCCCTACCGTTGTTATTAAATCATTAATTCCTTTTACTGAAATTTATTTTTTTGTTGAGAGCCTTAAACCCACTAGGCATTCTTCCAAAATCTGAAAAGGCACCTCTAAATGAAATATTTCCTGCTTTCTTTAAAGGTAGATTGGCAGTCATACAACACCTGACTAAAAACAGTGCAGACAGCAAAGCATAGCATAATGAAGTTGAAACTGGATAATGGAATAGTAACAATTTGTAAGAATGCAGCTGGTGTGACCATGGTAGTGAGTCTGTGCCATGGATGTAACATCAAGCCCCGATCTAAAATATGGAAATGAATTGTTTACATTTTATGGTGAGTGGATTTTAGGATAAAATCCCTCAGGCACGAACAAGTTCAAGCAGGGTCAGAAAGTAGGTACATTTGATGCGAGGTATGATGTGGTGAGATCAGAGAGGCAGGAGCCAGCTCCAGAGGACTTATTGACAAGTGCAAAGACTTTGGATCTTAGCTTAATCACAATGGAAAGTCACTGGCAGGGGGCCCATTTATCCTCACATCACCTTGGAGATACCAGTCCTTCACTGCAGATTGAAAGAGAAGGGACAATGACATCATAGATATTTGATACTCTGCTTGTTAATTCAGGTTTTCAAATGGAGGGCGGGGCACCAAGGTAGAGATTATAATTAAAATCATATAAAACTCTTAAGGTACTATGGAAAATGATAAAGGCCAGTTAAGGGGAGGGTTGTCCCATTTCTAATAAAAGTTTTCTGACTGTTCTTTCAATCAGTAAATTAAATAAAAAAGTATTTTCACACTCCTTCCCTTGAATAATCTGATTCAGTTTTCTGGATAATTACTTTGTCTATAGTATCTAAACTGACAACTTTATAGCATTTTCCTTAGTTACATGGAAATATTCCAAAAAATTTACTAAGTATATCCAAAACCAACCTTACTAACACTCTTATTGGCAATCTTTTCCCCACATGTTAGAATTAAGCCAGTTGTGGGGTATAGACTAAATTCTTTCTCATCTGGGCCGTTTGATTTTTCTTGGCTGGCCTCTGTAAATAACGAATATTGACTCTGTGCCAGTGTGCTGCCCTCAATAATTCAATTTTCTTCCTCAAACTGCCTTCAATCTGAAACCATCTTAACACAGCTCGTATCCCAAGTTTTATGCTTTCTTGCCAAATTGTATTATTTATATGCCCATTCATCTTATTTTTCACATATTGAACATGTGATTTATGGGTTACCTACCATATCATCAATCCACATTGAAAAAGCTCTAAAAGTTAAAAATATCAATAAAACAACATTCTTTACCACACTTACCTGAAGATGGTCTTCAAACCAATAATTAGTAGAAATAAAAACATCTCTTCTTCTGCTCTTACTTCTGCTATTCCTCTTCCTCCTTCTTCTTCTTCAATTCTAGTGAAAGAACGAGTAAAAGTATGGACATATATAGGAATCAATGTAATGAACAATTTATAAAATGTGTGCCACCAATTAATTCTCTATTACTCAGATAATTGTAGAGAAAAATTTAAAGCACTGACAAATAACATAGGCCTTTTTTTTTCCAGAGCAAAAGGAATAGACCAGTGATGTGATTTCCTTCATAGTACTGTTAATCATTGATTATTTTCCTTTTTAATTGGATGAGTAATGATACTTAAGAAGAGGCTCACCTCCTGGAACAACCCATCTTACTAGGAATGAGTCATTGGAAAGGATATAAATATCTCGCTATTTTTTGTCTAGTTCTATCTACCTTTGGGTTAATTAGATGAGTAAAAATTGACAAAAATTCAATAGTAACATATTTAGAATATTTCAGCCTAACTATATTTTATAATATAATGGGGTGAAAAAATTTTGATTTATTTGAGTGTCTGGATGAGAAAATATATTATGGTAGTTGCACAAATAACAATTTGCTCTGTTTTTTTTTTGGTGTTGTTGACATGACCTAATACAATGGATTAAGTAATTCATAGAGAATATAATTATTTCACAATTCTGAAGGCTAGGAAGTTGAAGATTATGGCACCAGCATCTACTTGGACACAGTGAGAACTTTCTTGCAAGGTCACAAAGTGGCCTCCATTGTGGTAATGAGGTGACACAAGTAAGAGTGCTCTAAAAAGGTCTCTGATCTGTTTCCTTTGAGGTTTCAGTTCTACCACTTTGAAAATACTTGTTTGTATTGAAGGCACATAAATAAGGCAATGATGAACCAGTTACCCAATATAGAACAAAGATGTACCTCTCTTCACAATACACTGCAATGATAGAACCAATCACTTTTTAAAGAAAATTTAATTGAAAGTTAATAGAAAACGTTCACACTTTATTTCCCATATATACACCACAGTGCTTTTGAAGTGTTTTCAAATTTTTTAAAAGAACATGTTATTTTTTATGGGCCTCCTACTTTTAAGTAATTTCTGAACATTTTTATTTGCTGTTGTTCAGAAGTATACTTTGGGACTCACAGCTTGCCCCTCTCCCACCCCCGCCAGTTTTATTAAAATGTTTTGGTGGTGAGAGTTCCTGATACTTTTCTACTGACATTGTTTAACACAGCAATATATTCTAGAGACCAACAGAATTCGGAATACGACATTTGCTCCATAAAAAATGCCTGAGAGTAGTGAAAGAGTTACATGGTTTCAGTAGCTGAAAAGTTCAAAATGTGAAGACTTATGGGAGAAAACAGTCTTTGCAAATATTTAGGAATGAAATCAGGTTAAGGAGAAAGTTTTCTTATAGAGTGGGTCTGCCACACATTTTTTTTTTTTTTTGGATACAGTAGCAAAGTATCAGGTAGGCTCTGTTTCTTAACAATTAAACTGTATTATACAACCCAACTAGCTTACACAAGAGAGAAAAAAGGTTAAAGGGAAAAAAAAAGAGTGAACCTTCTGGTATCAGTTCCATGGGACAGGTCCCTAGGTGTCTCTGGCCTATGTGCTGGTCCGGCCTGTTCGCTGATCCACGTGTACTCAAGCCCGGTCTGCTCTCTCCTCTCCACCTGCTTTTGTCACGTGTGAAGGGCATTCTCCTTCTCCCATTGAGGGTCAATTAGAAAACCAATAGTCCAGGTGGAGTCCCCAGGTCCACTTCCTGAATTCCAGGCCCAGGATGGCTTCACCCAGTCTATGTCAAGGTTAATCTAAGGGAGTATCCATGGTGTGTCCAAGGGTAAAGCCCACCAAGACTGCTTTCACCTGTGACAAAGCTTACAGTCTTTCCTACACTTCTTAATGCACAAGGCCATTCTCAACAACATTCACTTTCAGATGGCAGTAATTCCTGGTGATCTGAAGACACAGGAAATGCTTGCAACTCGAGGTGTGGATGGATTCCTGCCTGAGAATATGTTGAACTCCATTAGAACTACAGTCACTGTTGGAGTAAAAGCTTCCATTTCCAGAATCTGTTTGAACAGAGTAAAGAGCAACCTGGATATCAGCGTGGATATTTTAAGCCACAATTTAATTTTCTTCAACTCCTGACGTAATCTTGACAGAAACATAATTTTTGTATGAATTATTTAGGCAACTCTGACAGTGAAGATAAGATCCATGGAAGCATTTTCTGGGAGGGAATAAAGAAATACGTTAAGAGAATAAAGCAATGCCTTTATCACAAGAGAAGCCTTGAAATCACTACCCAAGTCCTTTCTTCTACAGTCTGATTGTGTCCCGATAACTTGTCCTGACTACTTAAGAACTCTTTCTTAGGATCAAATGTGGGTATGGATAATCCTGTCCTTGCTCCTTTGTTAGCTGCTTCAACATTCCTCAAGAAGTGGTTTTTTAGTTTTCAGTCTATTTTTTGTAGTTATATTTTCTACTTCTTGGTATTATCCCATTGCACAATTGGAATTCAGTACATCTCCCTTAATTTTATACAAATACATCAGATAGCTAGTCTTCTGTTATAACCACAATTTGACATGCTTCAGAGTTGACCTGTTTCTTTTACAATCTCATTTATAGCATTAACTGTTTTGATAATGTTATCTATTCTTAATGCAATTCATTGAATCCACAACTGAAATAAAACAGTTCTCCTTGAGTTACAATGAAATGACTTGAGAAAACCTCTGTGATAGCTCACCATAATCATGCAAAAATTAAAAAAAAAAACAGCTCTTCTCTTATCTCTTCTTTTATCTAGTAAAGACTGTCAAGGCAGAGCAAAATCTAAAGTGCATTCAGAGACATAAGAGACATGTTGGATGCCAGCGACCAGAGTCACAGCAGGTCATGCAAAGAGCTGGCTTTAATCTTTCCTGTGGCTGTACACCATAAAGTATTGTTCGCACATGCATATTTAATGTCCTGAGTTGTGTCAGAAATTTCTAGTCCATAATCAAGGAAGGGAGAAAAGCAAAGGCAACACAGAAACAGTGGTCTAATTCAAAGCAGCAAGGAGGGCTTGCACACAGTGCTTGTCCTCTTGTACTTGGCTAAGAGGTTGCTCACATAGTCAAATCTATCCATGACAGAGTGTGGTAATAAAGTTTCCATATGAAAATGGAGTTTTCAAGGTACCATGAACTACATCATACCCTTTCTATTTCCTGTGGGCCTTATTCAGTGTTTTACACTTCTGTCTCTGTTCTGTGGGCTTACTTATCCCACCCATGATTTTCATATCATACTGACATCTGAACTCGAGTGGCCTAAGTATTTCTTGTTCAACATCTCCTAGGGAATATCTAGAGAGTATTGTGGTCTTTCCAGCCTGTCCATAGCATCTACTGAACTCTCACGGTTTTATTCCTCAATTGGTTATTTTCCCAACATGGGAGACTAGAACACAAGTTAAAATGTGGGTTTATTAATAATAAGCGATGAATTAGTCTATATGTTTCAAATAATGACATAATATGCACTTTATTTTTGCCTATTAAGGATTATAATGGCCTTGATAATTCTCTTGCCCATTAGCACTGTAATAAGCATCATACTTATAACTGAAAATACTGTTGGAGTACTTCACATAGCACCCTCTGATTTATGCCTCACAGTGTTCCCATGCAAGATTTGGTGCAGACGTAATTGCAGTTCCTCACCAATGCATGGGATCAGTGTCAGAGCTGGTGAATTGTAGCTTCTTATTCTCAATTCCATGAGTGCTCAAAAATTATTTTCACAAGCACCTAATGCTTGTGAGTCTTCCTGTTAAACAAAATAATTTTCAGAATGAAAACACAATGAATATATCACTGATGAAATAAACACAAAGAAGTCTTAAACTAACTCATTTAGATTGCATTAGTGTACATTGGTCTGTGGGTTAGTTTCTTTAGCTTTAAACCACTTTTCTGTTAGTTTCATTATGGAAGAAGCATTTAATGATGTGGTTCTCAAATATCTGAAATGGATAGTTGATAGGATGTGTGGAAGACCCTTTGGGCTGTAAGTTTGATGTATTCCCTCATGTTCTATAAAGTGATAGAATCTATATTTGTAGAGGCAAGAACTAAATATTTCAAGCTGGATGTAGGTTAACCACTTTTCAAGAGAATTATAGGTAGACAATAAAAGAAGAAATGCAATTCGGTGTTCAACACCTGTGCAATTTATCCATCCTCCACAGGCTGTATAGGGTACTGGCAGCCAGTTAAGGGCAAAACAAAGATCCAAGGATGGGATTCACAATAATACTTATACAATTTTGACTAAACTGTGGGGTGTTTGTTTGTTTGTTTTTGAGACAGAGTTTCTCTGTGTAGCCTTGGCTGTCCTGGGCTTGCTTTGTAGACCAGACTAGTGTCAAACTCATGGCAATCCACCAGCCTCTGCCTCCCTGAGGCCTGGGATTAAAGACATGCACCACTATGCCTGGTTAAACTATGAATTTTTTTAAGAGGACACAAAACATATATTCTACTATTTGACTTTTTGACTATTCAGAAAACTAGTTTGACCTGGAACTCACCTTTCCTGATAATTATTAAATTTTAAAACAGCCTTACATTTCAAATGTTATTTTTAAAAAAGCAATCTGCCCCTCCCAGTATTTTGTTATCCAGTGAGAAACGTGTAGCTAAGTATTTCTCTCAAGATGAAGGCCTTGATTCTTGAGTTACTAAGTTTCCTTTGTTTTGTTTTGTTTTTCATCTTTCTTTGAAGTATACAGAATAACCCCAGCAAACGCACACATACACACACACACAAAGACACATGCACACACATATTTGTATATCTATCTATATATCTATCTATCTATCTATATCTATCTATCTATCTATCTATCTATCTATCTATCTATCTATCTGGGTTCTTTGGTATTGAACTTAGGTGCTTTCCACAAATGTAGAAAGCAGAACTAAAAAAGCATCTTTCAACTTAGTAGTGTTTTTGTTTACATCCCAAAAGTGATCTTATGGCCTTATTAACTTATTTAAAAACTTTTCTTCTGTATCTTCTAAGCCATGGCAATTCAAGTATATAGAAATTAACTATCTGCAAACTTATACAGCTTTGGTAATTATGAGAACTTCCCTCTTTCTTTTATCCGTCTTTTTTTTTTTAACTAGATAATTCTACTGGAAATATTGTGCATATTACTCCATGTGTAAGTACTTCAGAATGTGTTTCCAACTCTTGAGCATAGTTGAATAGTGTGTAAGTTTTGTCATGCTGTTGTGTAAGAAACTTCAGTGGCTTAAAAAAGGAGAAATAAATACGTAGCATCTTAGCAGTGAGAAATCCGAAAATTAAGGCATTGGTAGCTCTGCTACCCTTGAGAGTGCTATGCAGAAACTTCTTGTGTGTCTCCTCTTAGCCTGTACATGGCTGTCTGTTCTTAGCATTTCAACGTATTTCTTCTGTTTCTGCCTATCTCTGGCCCACTCTTGGGCAATATGAGTCATAATGGATTACCTTAATTACTTCAAATTGAGTTAAATTGACCTCATTTAACTTAACTTTGTTATGCTTCTATACTAATAACTCCACCATATGGGGTTTAGGGGGTTAGAACGTCATGTCATTTTGTGAACTTTAATAAACTCTATACTTAATACCATGCTACACTAACTAATCCCTTAATAACATCAAATACTCAGTTCACATTCAATTTTTTTAGTATTCTTTTTTCCAAAAATGTATGTGCAGACTTGATTTGCTCACATCAGGAACCAAACAATATGATTTGTTTATAGTCACTTGTGATTTTTTACAATGATTTTTTACTCATGATCCTTCTGCCTCAGTCTTCAAAGTTTTTGGACTATAAGTATGTACAGCTACATCAGGCTGTATTTATCTAATATGTATGATCTGAAGTTATACATAGAAATTTCAACATGTTCTAATATTTCCTTACAAGGTATAGGCGTTAACCACCTCACTTTAATGATTTATCTCTTGCTTATGTTAAAAATTTTCACAATACCTTGTTTGATCCTTCTGAAATGTAAATCTCTAGTCAGCATGCTGCATTCCTAGAATACCTTGCTCCTATCAAAAACCATATCTTTAAAGATTATTCAGTAATGGAACCTACCCTGCCTTCTTTTGGTAAATGTCATCGCATTATCAAGAAAAAGGTTTATCCATTCTACGTGGTTCTCTAAATTTTGTATCTGACTAGCTGATTTCTCGTGATGTCTGTTACACATTCTGCTACCATTGCGTACCAGTTCACTGGCAGGTAAGCCAGAGGAGGGGTCACTTTCATACTCTTCATCCTACCTGGAAGCACACATCTTGTAGTGTTTGACTTTCACTGACAACAAAATTGTTTTTAGTTGTTTTAAATTGAATTACCCTTGTTTCTATAGTATGTATCTCCCTTTAATATTTAACATAATGAAATTAATTGATAGTCATTATCTCAATTTATTATTTGATTAGTATTTTTGAACAATTAATTTCTAATTTTATCCAAGAACACTTTTACATTATCCAAGAACACATGATCATATCTCTTGATTCTTTCTCCTATATATCTATATAAAATACTGATCTTGAGATAATTGATGATATTAATCCTGTTAATATCATTATGGATATGTGTATTTTAAAAAACTGGCATGTTTTGAGCATGCTTCTTTCCAGTGTCCAAATTGTTGCCAGATGAACTGGCAGGTTCCCTTCACCTGGACTTTGAATGCTGGCACATGTCCTAAGCAAATGATTCAAGTATTCTCTCATAGAGCACACATGAGCACTTCTCTAGGGCCTTTGCTTTCTTTTGGAGATTATTACTGTTTGGTTAACGTAAGTGCTAGCTGTCATATTGCTAATTTTTAATATTGTGTTAATTCAGAATTTCTTACACATATAGTGAAATGTAGTCTCTGATATCACTCCTCACTATCTCTTCATTTTCTCATGCTCAACAGAAAGAAAATATTCTTAGTTATAATTGCAAAATAAAAAATAATCTAAATTGCAAAACATTTTTAATCACTGGCTGAGACTGCAAATTGAGCCTACAACTACAGAATTAATTTAATTTTCAGGTAGAATTTTAAATCAACTGGAGGGTTCAAGTATTAAACTTGTTCCAAGTCACTTTCATCATACAATTTTGCAAAGTGAAAAAAATTTAATAAAAATAGACGTATCAGGGCTGTGGTCCTCCATAATCATTTTATACATGTTACATGTTGGCATATTTCCCAATCATGTCTCTACTCAATTTCACATTATCTTTCATCTTCAAGTTAAATATAGACATAAGCCCCTGTGATTACATGGGTAACAATAAATGCCAACCACAAAATAAGAATGCACACAATTCTAATAAAGCTGAACTGATTGACAATGAAAATCTATGTCGAAATTCTCGAGCACAGAACTGTAGTGCCCATGTTGAAGTTTTTATATTCTCTGGAGGCACAGCTTGGTCACCCTTGTTTACTGTATACAAACTCATGCAATGATAAGCAAACCCAAATTTTCCTTCTATTACACCAGTGATCCTGGTCATTACCTTTGGAATGGTCACTCTGTGCTCAAATCGGTTGCTGGAAGCTCCAGATGTGTAAGTTCTATATAAGCTCACTGGAGGAGGAAACCATGGCTTATGAATTGTTTAAAGTTTCACAACACACATTACAATAGATTAGTGGCATGCTTACACTTTGAAAGAGAAGACGAGCAAGGCTTGCTTATGTCTATTTTAATTGTTGATGTAAGGGTATTACGTTGAATTGTAACTGCACAAGTTGTACTTACATGCTTGATTATAAACACTGAGAGATGTCATAATTTCTCATAAGTAGGAAATGATACTAAAAAAATCCAAAAAATGAAGCTCATTTTGATATTGCCAAGACACTCAGATTTTCTATTGATCCAAGATATCACAGTCCAGCAGAGTGTAGCCACTAGGAAGGCAGCCAGATACACTGTATGCAACTCGGTTCTATTATATTATGGACTGGATCCAGCTGGACAATTAGGAAGAAATATGCCTGGATAATGAACACACACATATGGTTTCAACTTTGAAATATCTACCCCAGAGAAGTGTGATCAGAACAGCTCATGATACAAACCCACAAGTAAGAAAAGCACCTATATTGTTACATCTAAAATTTTTGGAGTGCTGCATCCCAGCCATATTATTAATAAACTATGACTTCACAAACTCAAGATGGTGATGTAATAGCAATAATGAATGAAAGTATTTTCCTCTCCCTTAAAACTTGCAGGGCATGTGACACACAGATCTACAGTGTATTTATATGTTAAAATGCTATATTGAAGTATTCATCTTAAGTATCTTTCAATCTTTCAATTCAGCCAATATTTTAAAAATATTTTTTTTGTTATATATTGAGCTTCTTTTATATGTGATAGTGTAGAGGTAATACTTGTACATTTAATACCTCTTTAAATACTATACTCACATTTTTCTGACTTTAGAAAATGTATACTGCAGTATATAAATGTGTTTTTTCTTGGGAAAATCTTGGGGGATTGTTTTCTTATGATTATTTGAAACACTCTCCCTTTTGTGCCTATCAAAATGAAGTTTGCTGCAAGTACACATATTTAGTAACAAGAAAGAAAACTGCTTCATAAGAGTACAGAATTATTCAGGAATTAATTTTTCCCTGTCCAGTTTTCTAGTAATAATTTTATGATTAACATGTATTTGTCTGCCTTTTGCTCATAATTTTACTATAGGAACATTAATTTAAAGACCAAGCTGTAATACACATAATTAGAGTTGATAAGAGGACAACTGGCTTGGAACACCATTGGATTAAAAAGTGTTATATATAGCAGAATAGCTCCATTTTGAAGATGCTGATCTCTGGAATTGGTGGCCAAGTTGTCAATCTATAATCAATATTACAGATTTTCAGTCCAGGGCTCCTATTCGATCTGTGATGCTTTTATTATTTGAGTGTAGAAAGACCTGAATAATCACCTAACTTTCCAAAGAAGTATACACAAAAGAATAAGCCTGATACTTATAAGATGAATCTTTGCCAGAAAATAATATAAAGAGGGATTACTGTGAAGGATGCTGCAATTTTCTATATATTTACCCTAAAAATTCAGAGACATTGTGAGGGATAGTTAACTATAAGTAACCTTCTGACCCTGTAAATTGCCTGTCCTCGCACATTTGCTTGCACCAGAAACTACTGAATTAGTAACAGACACTTTTTAAATAAAACATGGTCACAGATTAAAGGGATGTTGATATAATAGCTGTGAAGGGAATGGCACTCTAAGAACAGGAGGCATTATATACTAGCATATTTATTTATGATTTGGTGTCTAGGGTTTTATTTTAAATATAATTATCCTATTCATACAATTTAATATCAATTTTTAAGTCTTCTCTAAATCTTGGAATAGGCTTAGTTTGTGAATTTTCTAAGACTCTACACCAAATCAAGAAGTAATGACTGACTTGGCCTTTACAAATGAATCTGTGTATTAAAAGATTCAAGAATAAAAGTGCAATTTAACTCACATGCTGTTTTCATTGAATTTTTGCGGTGGATAAGTTTAGAGTATGCAAATGACTAATGAGAAAAATAACTGATGCAAACTTCAGTCTTTTTGTGTTACTGAGGATATATTTATTAGTATTAAAATAGGTACGATACAATGCCAGTTTTAAATATCTTATTCATAAATGTAAATTTTCCTTTAAATCCTGTGGATAAGCTTTATATTACTTTTCACATGATAAAAATTTTGTACACAAATAACCACAAGCAACTAAAGAATGCCAAAAGTGAGAAAAATTGTCTTCCCCAGGGAAGAGGACACCAGTAGATTGTCCTCTGTCAAGTTGTGCTATCCCTGAAAATACATACACAAAAGCATTGTATGTTCTGAGCAGGTTATAAGTATATGCAATGAAGAAAAAGAACAGACCGTAGACTTGAAATAGTGCAAGGAAGTTTCTGCAGGCCCCAGAAACACAAGCGAGGATTTGGAGAAAGAAGAAGAAAGAATGAAATGATATAATTATAGTGTTATCTCAAAAAGATTAGTAAGGAAAATTTTATACTACTAAAATCAGTAATAGATAACTATTCTAGTTATTAAACTTATCAAATATTAAAGAAGCCAATTATATAAATGTGAGTGCCCAGTAAAAAATGTGAAGTTTCACTAAACTTTAAAGAAATTGCGACACACCCACACATGGTGGCACCTGCCTGTAATCCCAACACTTGGGAGGCAGAGGCAGGTGGGGATCACTCTGAGTTGGAGGCCAGCCTGGTCTACAATGTGAGTCCAGGACAGCCAAGTCTACACAGTGAAACCCTATTTTGAAAAAAAAGAAGAAAGAAAGAAAGAAAGAAAGAAAGAAAGAAAGAAAGAAAGGAAGAAAGAAAGAAAGAAACGGGGACAGAAAGATGGCTAAGGCTGCTTTTCCAGAGGACCCAGATTTGATTCCCAACACTGATGAGGCAGCTCACAGCTGTCTGGCATTCTGTTTCTCAGAGAACTAGTAACATTTTCTGGTTTTCTGCAGGCCCCAGGAACACAAGTAATGCAACTGCCTCCAGGCAAAATGCCTATGTACAATAAAATAAGTAAACATATAAAATAAATCCAAAGCACATATTAAAACTAGGACAAAATAGAGTTCATGCCTGGTACTGTTAATGTGCATACCAAGCCCTATATTTTAGGGGAGATCCTGCTTCTCTGACTTTGCCAAGTGGCCAGAAATCAACTTGCCCTCTAAACGCTCACTTTTCTACCCACAGATAATGCAGCTCTGGACTCTCAAAGAGAGGGCTTTCTTCTGTAGTGATTGGTATGCCTAAGTTTCTACAACAGCTTTTCCAAACATTTGTCTAAAAGCTTGGTTCTAAGTTCTCTGGAGAACTGTAGCTCTGGTTATCAGATAGAATTTTAAAATATTAGTGCAGTGGTCAAACATCATTCATTACAGAAAAAAAAGTAATGAATGTATAGTTAAGCACTTCCTGCTCTGAGGTTTCTATGATGCCTCATTAACTGTGTTGAGTAGCAATTTGCATATTTCTCTATAGTGGAAGCCCAATGCCTTCTGGCAGAGTATACTCTAAATCTTAACTGAATATTCTACAAGACTTAACAAATTCATTTGTAACTACAAAAGAAACTAAATGCATGAATATTATCCTAAGAATCCTAAGTTATATTTGGAATAAAAGTGTATTTAATTATATTTTCATTGTGTTTCTAGAGTTATCATTAAAACTCCTAGATTTCAGATGATCCTGACATAAAGATTCAGAAACATTATAATGTAAAAGTATTGTTTCTGTCTACTAAAATATTATAGAAAATGGGGAAATTGAGTAAGTCTTAAGTACTCTATATTTGGCTTCTTATCAAATGCCTTACCTGAAAACGTAGAAATTATTACATTAAGTACCACATAGTTTTAAATGCAGAGTTACCAACTTTTAGAAGCCATCTGTACGTCATCTCTGCACATTATTTTCTTCATTGTGTTCATCAAGCTTTATTAGAAGAAACGGAAAGATATTTATACAACTCTTGGGTGCATCTGATCAATCAATAACAACTCAGCAACATCGCAGAAATAAGAGAGTGGATGTTTACTCTGTAGATGATTTGACGCATCACTGCTCTCCAGATCAAGATGTGAGCATTACGAATTTGACTAAGCTGTGAGTTTGCTTTACAAAATATTTGCATTGTTAATATGATAATCCAGGGGAAAAAAATCAAGATGAAGGCTAGAAAATGGTGCTGGATTACTCAGATTCATTAGCAAGCTTCTGTGACAGTTTCTGCAAAGAAAGAGGAAGATCATTCAAAGAGATAAATATTCAAAAACCCTTGTAGATTGCTAGAAACCCCTAATGAACAACTTCACCAGTTTGACTCAGAATCCCTAAAATGAAATTACCACAGTAAGAGATGCAGTTACAGTTTGCTCCAATACAAATGAATATTAACACAAGAAACGGAAATACTGTGACAGATCTACAGCCAAATGGGGTAACGTTCATGTTAGATTCTATTTCTTACCAGATGATCACATTTTTTGGAAAAAATAATTTATTTTTCTTTAAATTTCACTTGTCGTAAAGCAACTATGTAGACACAGAATCATAGGAATTAAAACATTGGTATTTACTGGTGATAGATATTTATAATTCTAGTGATGTACCTGTGGAGAAAATACATCATCATTTAGGCACAACTATATGTATAGATCACCAATATTGTTTGCAAACAAAACAAAAGTCACCAGAGGCCATCTTTATCTCTGAATCCATCTGATTAAATCCAAACCTTTTCCTTCAGCAAAGATTCTGCTTTAGATTCTCTTATTTCCTTATCCTTCATGAGTGATATATTGTTGGCCTTTTTCAATCTGAGCTCCAAAAGGACATAGTTTCCACTACCTATCTTCTTTTTCCACAAAATTTGTAAACAGTTCTCACTGTGATGATTTACTATGAAGTGCCTTGAACTTACAGGAAACTCTAGGAAGGTTTGATGCATGTGGTTTTGTATTGAAGGGTCCAGCTGTGTCCGATTCACCAAGCCCTGCAAATAAACTTGGCTCCATTTGACATCTTACATATAGCTGTAGGCTGTAGGGTAATTAATGAACTCCTTATTTCCTGTTCAATTTGTTAATCCCATGGTTTGAGATCTAATTCTAGGAAAAGAGAAAAAAAGTGAGTCAACTTTCTCTTCTGTTTATTTTTCCTAAGAATCACCTGTCTTTAGAAAGTAATTTATTTTACATAATTTGATATTGCTATATTTGATACTGAGGAGATTAAATCAATAGATCAATTTATTTTCACTATACCAAGGCCTAGTTCTGCTAGCTTTTTATAGAGTGGGTACTGGATAGTTTTGATAGGTCTGAAAGAGACAGAATTTTAATAGAAATCTTATGCCATGTCTTCTGAGACATTCTTATACCATATTAAATACATTCAGATTGTTTCTGCTCAAGATTAACCATTTTATTGCCTAATAAGAGGAGATGCTTCTACCCTAGGGCGAGCCCTTCTACCCGATCATCTGACCTCAGCCTATCAAGTCTCATCTGGACTGCTCGCACCCTCTTCCTCTGTGGCTGGCAAGGCTGGCTGCCTGGGGGAAGTAAGCAAGGAGTGGATAAAAGTGTCCATGTGAGGGTAGCCCCCACTCCACATATTATGAGACTCACAAGGAACTGTGCTGCCTATTGACTACATCTGGACAGGGGAGTTCTTTGTCCTCACCTTGGTCGGTGCATCAGTTTCTTCAGGCACCCCTGGAACCAGATTTGTTGGCTCCATTGGTCTCCTTGTGGACCTCTTACCCTCTCCTGGTCCTTCTATCCCCCAGCTCTTCCATAAGACTCCCGGTGCTCTACCCAAAAGTTTGGCGGCAAGTCTCAACATCTGCTTTGATCTCTAGCTTGGTGGAGTCTTTCAGAGGACCTCTGTTCCTCCTCTTCAACCGCTTCCAGTATCTATTCTAGTTGTACTTCTGAATGAGAATTAAGCATCATCGCTAGGTTCTTCCTCCTTATTTAGCTCCCTTAGGTCTGTGGATTGTAGTGTGGTTATCCTGTATTATGTGGATAATATCTACTTATACATGAATATATATACACATACATATATAAACACACACATGGTAATGTATGTATGTCTTTGTAGATCTGGATTACCTCACTCAGGATGATCTTTTCTAGTTCCATAAGATCAACAATTGATAAATGGGACCTCATGAAACTGGAAAGCTTCTGTAAGGTGAAGGACACTGTCAACAGACCAAAACTACAACCTACAGACTTGGAAAAGATCTTCACCAAGCCTACATCTGACAGAGGGCATATATCTAAATGTATAAAGAACTCAGGAAATTAAACATCAACAAATCAAATAACCCTATTAAAATGTGGTACAGTGCTAAACAGAATTATTAAGAAAGGAATATCGATTGGTTAAGAAACACTTAAAGAAATGCTTAATGTCCCTGGTCATCAGGGAAATGCAAATTAAAACCACTCTGAGATTCCATCTTACACCTATCAGAATGGTTACGATCAAAAACTCAAGTGACAGCACATGCTGGTGAGGGTGCAAAGGGGAACATTCCTCCATTGTTTGTGGGAGTGCAAAATTGTACAACCACTTTGGAAACAATCTGGTGCTTTCTTGGAAAATTGGAACTAGTTTTACCTCAAGACCCAGCTATACCGCTTCTCGGCATATACCCAAAAAAAAACTTGCACCACAGAACAAGGACATTTGCTCATCTATGTTCATAGCAACTTTATTCTTAATAGCCAGAATCTGGAAACCACCTAGATGTCCCTCAACTGAAGAATGGATAAGAAAACTGTGGTCCATTTACACAATGGAATACTACTCAGCTATTAAAAACAAGGCAATCTTGAAATTTGCAGGCAAATGAATGGAACTAGAATTTGAGATTTTTATTGTCATTGTAATTATAGTTTTAGAGGTTCAATTTATTTGGAAAGTTTATCACTTACATAAGAATTCTGCAAACTAGTTTTAACACTTCTAATATTGCTTCTGTGATAGCTTTAAAAATACTAATGTTATTTAGCCTTTCTTTGTCTCTCTGTGTCTGTGTCTGTCTAGCTAACTGTCTATCTGTGTGTATGTATGTGTTAGTGTGTGTGTGTGTGTGTGTGTGTGTGAGAGTGTGTGTGTGCATGTGCATCCTATTCACTGATGGAATGGTTCTCTTCTTGATCTGGAGAATCATAATCAGCTCTATGGGTTTGAGGGCAGGTGTATTTAAAACTGAGACATCTTGTGAGCTTTGCAATAACTTTTAAGCATCCTTTTTAATGCTACAAATGCAAACACCATTGTCAAATGGGACTTGGCAATTCTTGACTGAACATGGTATGTGTAGGAGACATAGGTGCATCTTATCATGTATCTTCAAGAAAAGTTACCACTTAGTCCTCAGGGAGTATTATGTGATACATCAGTCAGTAGTTATTTAACAGCAATCTATTTACTTGATGTGTATTAAAAAGTTTATCTTTCTAGTTCTTTTATTTCTTTAGCTTTTCTGTTATTATTTTTCTTAAATAATTAGTTTCAAATTACCATAGATTATTTCTGTATACATGTAGAAATTTTTGTTAAAATAGACAATGATGTTGAATTTTTCCTCAAGTGGAAAAGATAATTAAATTTGATTAATATTAAAAAGAGGATTCTGTAACATTTTCTATCATTTAAATCCATGCCCTATTTCATTTTCTTTGCTGTGAGGAAACATTGTGACCAAGACCATTATGGAGGAAAGCGTGTAGAGTGCCTCACATTTTCTGTGGGTTAGAGTCCATGATCGTTATGGCAGGGAGCTCAGCAGGCTCATAGGCAGCATTGACACCAGAGAAGTAGTTGAGAACTCACATTTCACCCACAGCAAGAGGGCTCTTTGGAACCTCAAAGCTTGCCCTCAGTTACATACTTCCTCAAACAGTGTCATGTGTACCAATCCTTTCCAAACAACTCCAGCAACTGGAGACCACGAGTTCAAACATGTGAGCCTATGGTGGCCATTCTCCTTAAAACCACCACACCCTATTCTTTGGAGCTTGTTCAAGGTGAGCAACAGGCACACTGGTCACTTTGCTGTAGCAATTCACTAAGAATGATAAAGCACATAAAACTGTGTATTTGGCTCCTGCTCTGCATGTCAAAATTGAACAATTATTTTATACTGTAGGTATCTTTAATAGTCTCGTACTAGGAAAAATTAAAAAAAAAATAGCAAGTAGTAGTATATCTATTGACAATTTGCAGAAACTTAGTTGTTGAACTTATTCTCAAATTAACTTACATCTTTGCACCTCACAAATCTATTTCATGTTCTTTAGGCGTTAATTTGGGATTCACCCATTTGATTAATTTATTGCCTTCAAAAATCTCTTCTGTTATCAATTTGAGGCTTGAACTTATTTGGTGGACTTTATAAAACATGCTTCTTTGTTTTCATGAAGAGGAAAACTAATGTGCATCATTTTTCCTATCTAATTTATCCAACAAAAGTAATGCCTATGGAAATAAATAGGTATTTATTTTTCATCTCTGGCCCACATTTTTGGTATAATAATCATAATATAGAAAATAAGATCTAATGAGCGAGCAAAAATTTCATGAAATTGATAAACTAAAAATATGTAGCATCTATGAAATAAACATGAATATATGTGGATCATTATACATATATATAAATATAAATATATAAATATATATCCATGTATATATGTGTATATGTTCTTCCGCCTATTCCTATACCTTTAAATTAAATTTTAAAACAACTTGGGAAATTTTGTTTTCCACTAAGAAACACTGATAGGATTACAGGTTATAGAGCATTTCTTTAGCCATAGTTTGCTATTATAATATGAAGAAAGCAGCTCCGCTCTTTGCCTGTAGAGCTGTTTAGCCAAAACCTACTGAACAACAGAACTCAAATGCTTCTCAGGAGCTTGACTATGTCCTGGACATTTGTCTAAATAATATCTTGCTGTTTAGAAAATGGATACTCAGGAACTACTATGAGATGGAAATAGATGCCGGCCACTAGCTGCCTGCTGGGATTTGTGAGTGTGCATGAAGAGTAAAGAGGAGTGTTTGTGGGAAAATGAGGCAACTATGACTGTGTTAACAGATGGGAAGGCGCTGTGAGTTTGACTTGCAATGTATTCACAAGCTTTCAGCATTGTCTGTCGCCATCTGTAATTCCCTGTGCACACTGTGTGGACTTGACGCTGCGAGTGAGGAGACTCAGAAGCAGATGTGTGTTGTGACTGTCTGAAACACTGAATCTTACATAGGTAATGAGAATGATGCAGGAGACTGAGGCTTCTTACAGTTGAAGGTCAGCTTTGGACAGAGGAGTGATGGGATGACACTACAAAGAAATAAAAGACAGACATGTGACCCTGATAATAGTGATTAAGTATCTGTGTGACTCAGGCACTTGTTCCTGAGTCTTCGTGTTAGAGCACTAGCAGGGCAGGACAATTACCGGCATGAGAAGAGAGAATTATATAGAGCATAGGCAATGCATAGGTATTGAATGTAAGCGGAATGTTGAAGAGAAGCAAGGAAAAGCTACCTACTGTTAAAAACAATCCCTGAGGTTGTAAATGATTGTGGAAAATACAGAGCCAATAAAAGCACATGAGATTATATTTTTGTGTATGTATGGTTTCTGCTTGTGTCTCTGTCTCTGTTTCTGTCTCTGTCCCTGTCCCTGTCTGTCTGTCTGTCTGTCTGTCTGTCTGTCTCTGTCTCTGTCTCTGTCTCTGTCTCTCTCTCTGTCTCTCTCTCTGTCTCTGTCTCTCTCTCTCTCTCTCTCTGTGTGTGTGTGTGTGTGTGTGTGTGTGTGTGTGTGTGTGTGTCTGTTCTCTGTATGTCTGTGTGTGGAGGACAAAGGACAACCTCAGATATTCCTCCTAGAAATGAAAAGTATCAGCTTAGGACCTCTAAGAATAAGTTCTCATCACAAAGACTAAAATTCCACAGGGGGAAAGAAAGCATGGAGTAAAACACCAAGACAGGCGATAGAGAGCATAGGAGAAGGAGGAGGGAACATGGGAGAAGGGCAGGTATATTTTCCCAGAGAACAAAAGACTGCCTCTGGATAGAGAGTAGGCAGAGTGGGATATAGGAAAATGGCCGTTTATAAAGGTACAAGGGGAAACTCCATGTTACGATGATATGTTTTATTTTAATTGGGCATGCTAACTAGGTGAGCCAAAGGGAACTTTTGATTGCTGGATTTTAATACTTTGATAGCCGGATCTTTGTAGTCAGCTTCAGGTAGGGGAAGTGGCCAAATAATAGAATAGACCTCAGTAGCTGGCTTCAGGATTGTGATCTAAGGGGTTTTCGCAAGGCAGAGGGAATGGGGAGACGGGCAAGGCCTGTCAGAGCCTTGCTCACTATGCTCCAGCTGGCCAGAGTCCGGTCACTCCTCAGGCGCTAACCACTGTAGTTTTGAGACAGGGTCCTTCATTGACTTATAACTCACCAAGTAAGTGAGACATACTTGCCAGAATGCCCCAGAGTCCACCTGCCTCAGCTCACTGTTAATTAGATTACAAATATCCACCATCATGCCTGACCTTTTTAATGTCAGGACTTATTTCCTTGTGCTTGCAGGACAAGCACTTTACAGACTGAGCTATTTCTTTGGTCCTCAAAATGCCCTCAAAACTCTTAAAGTTTAAATTGCTATTATCTAGAATAATACAATTTTTTTTGAAAACTCCTTTTAAAAATAGTTCTCTTACCTTTTTAAAATTTAAAAGTATGTCATGAAATGTCAGGTCTATATTTAAAAATGCTTTTGAGAAAAGGAAAAATAAATGCCTTTAGACAAGAAAAAGTAAAATCACGACAATGAGATTCTCCAAAGCAGTCCTCCCTTCATTTCTGTCCCTCTCTTCTTTTTCTCTTTAGCTCTCCTTTCCTCTTTTACCTCTCTAACCCTCCTCCTATTTTCTCTTTGCCTTTCTAGCACATTTAGTCCTTCAGAAAATCTCAGTGCTTCCATAAAATATCTAGCCCTTGATTCCCCTTCTGCTAACAGTGCTTTGGTCACAGGCCCAGCATATTCCCATGGTCTCCAGACAATCCTCTTTGGTCCCACCGTATTCTCTGAGTTCTATTAACACAGGAAGAGGATGAGCATTTGGGGATGACAAGTAATGTATGATTAGTGAGCGATGAGCCAATGGCTAAATGGCTTGAAAGAGAAACAGATCATTCCTTTTTTGTTGTTCTTGTTTTGTAAGACAGAATTTCATGTACCCCAGACTTGCCTAAAGTTCTCCATGTAGCTGAGTCTGTTTTTGAATTCCTGATACCTTTTCTTTCTCCATCTCATAAGTATTAGAGTTATAAGCACATGAGAAATTTCTTTCATACAGGGTTCCTTGTATTATAGTATTGAAACTTAACATTTTGGTTGTGTTTCATAAACTAAATTAACTTTATATTTCAAATTAGAGATATGTAAATTCTTAGGTCAGAAGGAATACTATTCAACTAATACCTGTGTCAAATGAGGAATCTGAGGCTCCATGAATAATATCATGGGTAATATGTACTATAACACTGTTTATTTAAACCTATAGCTGATTTCCAGTCTAGTGTTTATTCAGTCCATTGGCACAAAATACCCTCAATAGAAAGCTGAGAACTGTCAACAGAGATTGGCCTTCTGTATTATGTGCCCTGCTGATTTGCAAACTGTACTCAGTAGGAATTTGCAGTTCTTTTTCACCATGTTCAGATCTTGGAAACTTTCTTTTTCGTGTTTTGCTTTATACATTCCTAACCTTACTAGAGCCATAGTACTTTCTTCGATACCTTGGAGTGAAAATTTCCAGAGCCGATGCCTCTGCTTTTGCTTTTCCGATTACTTTCCCACATGTAAGAGATGCTCCACTTTGTTCAGAGCTATGAACTTATGACTGGGTTTCCCACCCAGGGCATCCTCTAGATGCAGGTGATATAACTGATACATCATGAATAGTATCTCAGATAACACTTCCATATCACATCTTCTATATATGTCTATGATGGTGAAAATTTAGAGTAGCAATATCATCAACAAAATTTGTTTATTTTTGAAAGCATGAGTACCTCAGAAGCAGTGCAGTTTAGACAAATTTTTTTATAAATAAGATGTGATTCATTTACTCAAATTTTTAAAAATCATATTGCTTTTTTAACCTGTGAAAAGGCAATCTTGATATGATGTTTTATTATAATATTTCAAAGCCAAATCTAAATTATTTCAAGACCATATGTATCTGTCTTTGCGGGGTTTGCTTGCTGACTGGGAAGTCATTATATGATGCTGAGATGCCAATATAATTTGATTGCTTTTCTGTAGGCAAAGGTTGGGTATTCTACACCATATCAGGACACAGAAAAAAATATTATACTGTGGTTCAGGATATTAGTGTCTGTCAGAACTCACTTATCTTGTCTATTAATATGTTGGACAGAAACACCTTGCATCTATAAACATTTGCATTTCAGACAGATCATGTCATTTATAACTTTCATTTTCAGTTTATGGGTGTGTTGTGTTGAAATTGTCAAACAAAACTATCAGTGTCAACCCAGATGCTGGCTTAAGCGTTTCCAAGTTAAATTACTTTCTTTCCCACACTGGAAATAGTACAATTTCTTTACCAAGTCAGATTTCCTCCTATACTTATGCTGGATTTGTGAGAAATGAGTAAAGAAGAAAAAAGTAAAGGCCAGTGTCTCTCCTCAGCATCACACTATCTTAAGCATGAAACTGAGTCCAGTGGATTTGTACATGCAGTGGTGAGGATCAGGGCATCTTTTAGGGATATTAGTTCTCAATAGGAAGTTCTTCTATAGAGATGTCTCATTTTTCCTGCCTTTCCTTCCTTCATTCCCACTGCCATACAAAGTGAAGATTACCTGATAGTAGTGAGGCAGTGACTGCTTTCAGAATCATTAGCTATGGTGCTTTTTATCTCATAGTGTAAAAATAAGTCACTTAATCATTCTATACTTTGGTACCTTTTAAAATAATGTTTTAAAATATTATGATATTGCATTTTTAAGATTACTTTTTGAATCAAAATATTGTTTTTCTTAGTTTTTATTATTGTTGTTATTATTACTAATATCTATTGTTATTTATGGGTATGGGTGTTGTATATGCATATGTGTCTGTGTACCATGTGTGTGCCTGGTGCCCACAGAGGCTACAAGATGGCATCAGATCCCCTGTAACTCACAGAATGTTGTAAGATGTCATGTTGATTTTCCAAACCTCACCCAGGTCCTCTGAAAGAACAGCTAGTATTATAGAGTATTGAGATAGTGGAGCAGCCCCTTAGTTTGTTCTCACCAGTAGGTTTTTAGACGTCAAAGTATGTGTTCCAAGTTCAGTTCTATCAGATGGGATTTGTCACTTCCTGCCATGTCAACAATAGTTCAAAAATTAACTACATCTTTATATCTTTAAAAAGTTATATATATATATATATATATATATATATATATATATATATATAAATCTAAGATTTCTGTTCTTCATAAAAATAAATGTTAGGTGTAATAATATAAGGCAAAAATCTGAGTTGTATTTTTGGTATGAAATACTGCATTATTTGAACTTGCTTTTTAAAATATCAATTCTATAATTTTTAGCCAAATGAAGACAAGGAAAATATATGTGAATATACAGGATACATTTTATATATATTGAGTATATATTAAATATTATTTTCCTAGTACAATTGCTGCTTAGACTTAGCAAACACATTCTATAAATAAGTTCTTTTGTGGGGGTCAATTTCTTCAAAATATTTAAAAATTCACTCAGTACTAAAGTATCATTAAATAATTTGAATTTCTACATATCTTAGCCCAATTTCTAGACACATAACTTTAAACACTTATATATTCTATTTCTTTCCTCAAAACACGGGTTTGCATTATTACTGCTATAATTGTTGTGATGGTTCTGTTATTCACTTTCCCAGTACTTCTGATAATGAGGTCTTAAGAAGGCTGACTTGCTTCAAAGTTTGGAAAGTTGTCGCCCATGACTGTTGGCCACATTGATGCTGAATCTGCGGTGAAGTTATGTCTTGTGTTTTGGAAGGAAGAAGAGACAGAACAAGCTCACCTTATGGTGAGAAAACAAAGGGAAATTCTCAAGGCCGAGGTATCACCATCCATTTCAACAGGAGGCATCACAGTCTTAAAAATCCACCCTCCCAGCCCAGAGCAGGAGGGATGGCGTGGAAGGCTGTGGTAGGAGCGGGGTGATGCTAACTTACTGAGCAAGGGTGGCTGGATTTTGTGTGCGTGTGGCTGTAGGGGTTGGGATATCATCAAGAACATGATGATGGACATGTTATAGATTATCATCTAAAGAGTATTGGTAGAGTGTGCATCATTTTTTCTTACTTGAGAGATAAGTGCGTATTTTTCTGTAGTTATTTAGAAGAATGGATTGCAAAGATAATGTTTACCTCTTTAAAACACACTGCCCTGTCTGTGTAGCAGCTCTGACTTATGGATGTTTGTGTTGTTGATGTGAGATGACAAATGGAGGCAGGAGACCCAATCTTGTCTTCCCTCATTTCCGCTTTGGGTTTTTAGGTTATGAAAATGATCCATGACTTATATGAAAATTAAATAATTATGCCTAGCAGTGTAGGCAATCATTTATCTTCCACCATTTCACCCCATGTCACAGAGGGAAATATGTTATCAACATCAAGCTGTTTCTGAGTTTATCTAAGGATTTGGAATTATATGCAAAGATTGTCTTGAAAATTTAGTTTTATACCTAAAGTGTATTACCATCTCCAACAAGTGTGACTGTTACTGTTGATTTTCAAGAAAGGCATGTTTTAAAGGAAGAATTGTGTTTTTTTTTTCTTTGATGAAGCAGAGCATAGGAAATCTGACTTGTCTATAGAACACTATAGGGAAGACTCTAGAAATTAGCAGCAAGTTCAAAGGTTCCAGTGCATGGAAAGATTTCCAATGCTTAAAATCCATTTCTTTTTCTTACCTAGTGACTTGCCAAGTCCTGGTTAAATATTCTCTGCTGAATTTCTCATTTGCATTAGATTATCCACAGTGTCCTTGCCCATCAGAGGACAGTTTAAAGTCTCCCAACTCTTGTTAAGATATTACCCTTATATTGGAAAAGACGTGTACAGTTTATACTGACAGCTGCGTGAGGCTCCTGCATGTAGTTCCAACATGTGGGGTAGTGAGACAGATTGTATATGAGACAAGCCTGGCTTAATGGTGGCTTCTAGGCCTGTCTCAGGACTCATGAAAAACTCATAACAAAACGAAATGACAGTCAACTTAAACAGATTGCTAATGAGAGTGCAAAAGACTGCACTGCCGGGTTCTACATAGCTGTCACTGTGTTGATTGGCATGGTGTTTGCTGGGGAAATGTGTGGCACTTCTGAGGTTGAGGGATGGATGCCTTCTACCAGAAAGCTTTGTACTAACCTACCACAGGGAAGACAAAACAGGTTTTTAAGATAAACACCTTGCTTCCTTCCTCCCTTCCTTCCTCCCTTCCTTCCGTCTTTACTGTAGGAAAAAAGAATATATGTAGAGTTAAGGTTTGCATTAGGCAATGAGGATGATATTCCAGAGCGTTTGTTCACTTTAGAAGAAAAATCAATATATTTCAGCTATAATGGGTAGAGGTTTTAGCACTTTACAAACAGTAAGACCTGATGGGAAGGGCCGTGGCCGCGGGGTAGGACTGGAATGGGCTCCTGATCTAACTATGTTAGCAGTGGGTGGGAGCGTTAGCCTGAAGGGGCAAAGTTTCCTTCTCTATAAAAGAGGGAAGTTGTCACCCAATTACTGCTCCATATTCACATACCACTGGTTATACAGCCTTAGATCTTCCAGTAAAGTCATAGACTGGTCTCTTGATGAGATTGTGTGCTGCCATTACTGACAGCGATAGAAGATGTGTAAACACATTAGATAGATATTAAGGGAAAATGCAAAATTGTGTTTGCAAATGCAAAAATGTATAAGAAAACGGATTTTCTTTATAGCTAAAATATGCATATAATAAAAGCACAGAATGGATTAAATAATGTTAAAATAATTATGTTTCTAAGTGGGCTTATATACTTCTTTGACCATTAGCTTCGATGTGTAACTACTAAAACTGAATGGAAAAAATAATTTAATCATGTAGTCTTTTATCAGTTCCTCATCCCCATTATATACTATACTATATGTTGCTACCTTTTTTTTTAAACCCCAAACCATTTGTTTTAGATTATGCTATAAATATAATAATAATCATTGTGTTTGTAGAGACGTGGTCTTATCCTAAATAATTAAAATTATTTTTTAGTGATCATCTTGCAATTTAATACACTTTATCCTAATACAAATTTGGTACTTCTTTAATGTACAAAAATTACTATAGTTACGGAATTTCAGGTTTTTTTATATAGGCATAGAGTTTACTATTAAATTAAGTTATACATGGTAAAAATTACTATGAAACATTATGCCTAGTTCAAAATTTGAAATTAATTAATAAATTTCATTACCTAACATTTAGTAGTTTTATTTTAATTGAATAAACCAGTTGAACCAATATTAGGTGTTTCTCAACTATAAAAAGTTGTCATACAAAATTAATTATATATCAAGAAATAAAGCTACTATGGCTTAATATTTGGAATTATACATATTTAGATAAAACTATTTTTTAAACCTGTTCTTATAATAATTTCTCTCCTGACTCCCACTTAGTTGATTTATAAACATGCTCTACTCATTTAAGCTAGAGAAGGAACAGGGCGATAATTTTTAAATGTCAAGACAATTTTACAACTTTCTCACTACTAAAGGATGTAGCTTTGAGTCTGCATAAAAATGATACTGTGACAACACTCAAGCTGGCTAGCAATAGAGTGATAAAAATCCTCCTTGAAGACCATTAATCACAGAAACCCAAAGAAAACTTGGGGATTTCCTTCTTCCCTCTCAAGTAGACACTTGAGGTACTTATCTGAGGAGGCACCAGGAAGTATACACATACGTTAATGACCAGTGTCTCTCTTTCCTACCCTGCTGACCCATGGTACTTTTGAATACTAGAGCAGTAGTGGCAACCTAAAGTTTCCTCCCCCAGCACAAGCCTGGAACCCTGAGAAGGGAAGTACAATAACAGCCACTGATTAGCTCCTTCCTTCCCAACCTTGATGTGACATTTTAATACATACCTGCTGAAGCTGGGAACTGATAGTATGTAGCATTACTCTATGATGTCCACTGTAGCATTTGGAGAGAAAAAATGTTTTCTTAGCTGAGTTTATGCTTCTGTGCATGCTTTCCTTAGCTGATATGCACTTGGATACAGAAAGCAGCTACTCTTGGGAGGGTTCATCATTCTTAGTCTTGACATAATGTAATCCATATGTAGAAGCTGCGTTAACCGTAGATTTCGATGTTCTACAACACAGGAGGATGATCATTGTTCATGACAATAAATTCCTCAAGAAAAGCTATAAAAAAGAAAAGTAGGGACCAGGTCCGCCTTCATTTTAAGGACATGATCAACGTTTCAGAAAACATGTCCTCTCTGATTTGAGTATTAGATGTTGAATATCTATATAGAAAATAAATCTCACACTGTTCAATAAATGCATGAAATTGTATGTCAGTTGAGATACAACATAACAAAACGTTGGAACACCTCATGAAACCTGTTGTCCGTTATAGAGCTGGAACTGAGCCTTACATTGACGATGCCTATGGTGCCACTAACTTGATTCCTCTCAAATACACTGTTTTTCTTTCTTTCTTTTTTTCTTTTCTGTGTAAAAGAGAGCAGGGGAGTAGGATAGAGACCTGCCTCTTGTGTGCCTTCATAGATATTAGCCATTTGGTTGGCTTTCTAATATAACATCAGGATGTTAATTTCTTACTGAATCTAATTTACAATTATGTTAAGTAAGCCCATTAAAGGTAGCAGCATTTGAATATTTAGATCATTTTATTGGGTCATTGTATATGATTTTTCACTTCTCTGGAGTATATAGCAATCAAATAGAATAGAACCATTTATTTCTAGAGCTTTCGCAATGATTCAAAAAATGAGCAAATTATTTTTCTTAAGTTCCAAGCCTAAGATATGAAGCAGATTTGACATTTCAAAGATACTTTAAGTGATTATTATCTATTTGCATAGCAAATTCTCAAGATTCCCTATATGCTAAGACACTTTGTAAGAAGCCGAAGTTATTTGAAAAGCAATGCACCTGGTGTTTGTATACAAAAGGGGGGGGGCAAGTTTACCTAGAATATACAAATTTAAATAATTACCTTCATTGAAACCTGGATTAAACTCTGCTTTAACTCCTAAAATAAAACTAACTATGAAAAAAATCATTTTTCTGAGGTCAAGGGAAGTTTGCTGGGGATAGATAAGCCTCCAGCTGACATTTAGTTTTTCTTGATTTATGGTCTGTCTGTTAGAATTGGTTTAACTTGACCTCAGCTGCCTGTCCTCTCACAGGGAAAACTGCTATCCCCAAGTCCTTTCTTGATACTCCAGAAAGAAAATGTGCTCCATTCTTCTCTGATCAAGAGTTTCTGCATAAAGGAAAAGAGAACTGGTGCCAGTATGTCTACCATAGATCTAGATGAGGGTCCAACTATTTTGAAGTTGTCCTAAGTATTTTCAGCTTGTAACTTAAAGAATGAATGTGTCCTTCTCTTTATCTTTGAAACTTCTCTTTTAGATCACAAATTAAGGCTTAAGACACTAATTTTCACAAACCCAGTTTGGGAGGAGTCCTGGTCACGTTTCCCACCTAGAAATGTTTAGATTATTCAACTTTTGTGGCCCTTTCTAAACTCACTCTTGGCTGTTCCTCTTTCCTGTATGTACTATTATAATAAGAACATCACTTCTAATATGTTGCGCCTAAAACTTCACACCTTCCTCCTCTGCCCATCAGCATAGGACAAGCCAGTTTCCTAGCTTCCTACTCAGACTATCCCACTTTATCCTATGTTCAAATACATTTTTAAAGGGGAAGATACTATATGAACAGTTTTACCTTACTTTCAGAATGGATTAAATTTTGTTATATATGATTTTATTTATATAAACCATGACATAATTTTAATACCAAATAATAGGACTCTGTACTTGACATTGAATGTGTGGCAAAGTTTATATTCACATATGCATACATACATACATACATACATACATACATACATACATACATAGACAGACAGACAGACAGACAGACAGACAGAGACACAGACACAGACAGATAGAGAAAGAGAAAGACAGAGACAGACAGAGGCAAATGGAGACACACACACACACACACACACACACACACACACACACACACACACACACACACACCCCAAATATACTTATTATGTAATTAGAATACTTCCTTCATCCTTCAATTCACAAATAAGCAAACAGTCTCTGAGGACTAGGTACTTCAGGCCAGATCAAATACTAGGGTAGTGTGTGAGTAAGGCCCCACACCAAGCAATGTTGTTCTAACATACTCTCATTTCATCCTCAATCTCCTGTGCCCTTTTAGCAACTTATGATATTGAAAATTATGTGTTGCTATAAAAACTATTAAATTATGTCATTGTTCATGTGATTGAGAAATAATATGTAAGGTGATAGTCTCCCTCAAGAGAGCCCAGTTCTAGCCTTCACTGCTTAACATGATGCTAGAGGCATGTCTCTCCAGTCATTGATATCCCTTTGCTTAAAACTGTCAATATGTTACCTTTCGTTTGGGCAATGCATGCTTTTCCTATACCATTGTTTTGGTCGGTGTTACCTACACTTCTGGTTGATGAATAGCAGGTATAAGTCTTTGGCGAGGGGAGAAGAAACCCTTTTCACTTAGTAAGAAGCTCTCTCCTTTCTTTAACTGCCAGACCACATTGGCTTCTGTTGGCTGTTTTGGCATTTATCATAGATCTCCCTGGATTCTTTTGAGAAAGTACTAATTTATGATCTTGATTCAACTTTAGAGAATAGAATTACTGCCTTCACAGCACCTTCATTCTCCCTTAGTTACAGCCTCTAAGCTAAGGGTGTGCCCCAAAACTTGGCCTTGCTCCTTCAAGTAGAAGTGACTCATTCCCCCTTCCACATTCCCACAGCACTGTCTACAGTACTTTTATGCACATGGCAAATTGAAAGCTGCAGATAGTGGATGAGAACATGCTTGAAAATTGAAAGAATGTGTATGCATAATATTACATTGCTGTACATTTACATCCTAGTAATATATTAAGAAATTATATCGAAAATATCATGGTTACTTGCATGTGTATTTCAGAGGAGAAACTTGAAAACTTAATTTTGAAGAAATATTTCATCTGGCAGATATTACCATAAATAAAGAATGAGAACCATCCATTCTCATATATACATTTTAATGTTTATCAAACTCTCCTATTCACATTCAAGTCACAGAGAGGAGAGGAGGCGGCGTTGTAACAGGGAGATTGGAACTGATATTGGGAGAAAACAAAAAACAGATTCCTCTCCTCCTCTCCGTGCTTCCAGAGGATGACACCAGTGTCCTTTATTTTTGTAATCTCTGCCGTATCGTCCCCAGTTGTCTCCCGTCCAAATCCCTCCCCTCCTATCTCCTGCTCATCTGAATTCTAACCCTCCTTATATCATGATCTCTTTGCACTTGGTTCCAAATGAGTACCTGTGTCTCAGTGAGAACATTCTAGTAAGGATAACTGTGATGTTACTATTGTTATTGTTGTTGTTGTTGTTAGTACTAGTAGTAGTAGTAGTAGTAGTGGTGGTAGTAAGACAGGCTGTAGCCCCGGTTATCCTGGAACTCACTCTAGACCAGACAGGCTTTGAACTCTTGAACTCAGAGAGATCTACCTGCTTCTGTTTCACAAGTGGTGGGATTAAAGGCAAGTGCCAGCACTGCCCAGTATAAAAAGATGTTTGAATTGATGTAAAGAAAATTATACTTTTAAGGGAAAGTGACAGTTCAGTGTAGGTGCCTATCATGTAATAATCAGCCCAGGCCAATGTTTCCCAGTTCAAACAGTGTCAATTCTTAGTGTTGACAATACTCTAAGTCCTTCCTATCTGTTTCTTTGCTATAAACTATTGAATGAATTATACATTTAATTTTCATAATTGAAAATAAGAAAACAGTTATTTTTTCAGAAATTAATGCTATTTTCTTCTGAATTTAATGTTCGCCTTTTATCCATCTCTGATCCTTTCAGCTCTAAAAATCACAGTGACCAGCAAGCATCAGAGTCATGGTCCTTGCACACTTGCATGCCCCTGCACTTTGGTAGCCACTATAACATCCTTAGTTTAAGTCCACTGATGGCCTGTCTGAAGCAATCCTCGAAATGAGCTTTTGGCCTTTAAACTAAAGTGTTACGGGAACAGCCGAGAATGAAAACGCTATTACTAAACACAGAATAGTACATGCTTCAGGGTTTACACACTATTGTAGGAAATAGTTATGGTCAGTACTGTGAGAGTTAGATAAGAAGTGCACAGCATGAAAGAGCCTGCTTTATGTCACACACATTTGCATCCCAGTTGTTACTTAGCATGCCAAAACTTGACTGATTCTGCAAGACTCATAGAGCTCAAACCTCTTCATTTTATTTTCTCATTAGATGTTGCAGTTGGAAGACATTTAGTATTTCTATATTGGATGGGTTAAGCCATTTTAGAAAAATGTCTATTGCTGCCTTTCACTTCTGCTTTACCTATACATGCTAAATATCTCCCTTTCTATACTCAAATTTTACATTGTGGCAATTCTGAGAAAAATTGCATTGAAACAGAGTTCCCAGAATGTCCATTATAGTAAGACAAACAAATTTAAATGGCTTTCCTAGTAGAAAGAGATAAAGAGATATAAAAATAACTTCAACAGAGTTTCAATTTAAAACTTAAATTTGCTTAAAGCTAATTTCTGACATTTCATTGCACATCAGAGGGATGAGTTAGGGATTCCTACACCCAAGAAGGCCCTGGGATTTGATGGGTATACTTTGTGATCTTGAACATCTGATCCTCTGACTTCCATCCCGAGTGCTAGGATTAAGATATGTGTTGCCATGACCAACCCAGTCATGTTTATTTCTTAAGGCCTAATATCCAAAATATATAAAGAACTCAAGAAATTAAACACCACCAAACCCAATAGCCCAGTTAAGAATTAGGGCTCAAACTAAACAGAGAATTCTCAACAGAGGAATATTGAATGGCTTAGAAAGACTTAAAGAAATGTTCAATGTCTTTAGTCATCAGAGAAACGCAAATCAAAATTCATTTAGCATGATCATTTTTAGTTCCATCCATTAAGGGGTAATCCTCTTTCTCCACATCCTATCTTACATCCATCATAATGGCTAAGATAAAAAACTCAAGTGACACCACATGTTGGCGAGGATGTGGAGAAAGAATACTTCTTCATTGTTGGTGGGGATGCAAATTTGTACAACCACTTTGGAAATCTTTCTGGCACTTTCTTAGAAAACTGGGAATAGGGCTTCCTAAAGACCCAGCTATTCCACTCCTTAGAATATTCCCAGAAGATGCTCCACCACACAACAAGGACATATGCTCAACCATGTTCATAGCAGCCTTATTCATAATAGCCAGATCATGGAAACAGCCTAAATGTCCCATCAGTTGAGGAATGAATAAAGAAACTGCGATACATTTACACCATGGAATGCTTCTTAACTATTAAAAACAAGGAAGTCCTGAAAGTTGTGGACAAATGGATGGAACTAAAAATAATCATACTGAATGAGTTAACCCAGAAGCACAAAGTGCTTCTCATTTATATACTCATTTATAGTTGGACACTAGTCCAAAAGGCATGTCCCATGGAAGTCTTCAATTACCATTAGCTTTCCTTCTAAATCTGATGCATTATTGTGCTGTTTAGTCTGAAATCCCCGGTAATTTTAGTATTTTGGGGGCTATATACATTTGAGCTGCAGAATACAAAGTCTGTGAATGAGAGAATGCTCACAGCAGGAAGCCACTTTCCTGAGAAGTAAATGTACCACTGAAAATTTAAATTGCTTCCATTCTTTTTCAAAGGCCCATTCTGTTTATAAACATAGACATGCTTCTGTTATATTAGGTGGGAAATCTATCAGGACTTGGGTCTTTATAATTCTCTTTCTTCTATTTTGAGTAAGATTTTTGCCAAATTATGTGACTGTCTGATTTCTGCAGAGTTTCTTCCCTCTTCTTATTCATATATATGAATACCCAGATACACACAGGCACACATACATATGTATTATATATATATATATATATATATATATATATATATACACAAATTTATATTTCATTTCATTGAATTTTGGAAATACTCCATTTTGATACCATTTCAGTGAAATAATTGGGGCCTCTCATAAATATTCATGAATTTATATATGGTTGGCAGTGATGTAACATTGTCATATGTGTAGGGAGGGTTTATACGGTAGAACTGTAGTTGATAAACAGTTTTATACCTTTACAAATTAAGGTTCTCCACTCAAGTTAGAAAATCAAGGTTGATATTTCCTTCACTCCCTTTTAAGAAAACTCAAATTATGTGCAGCTTCTTTCTGACAACCTATTCACTGTGTAAATTTGGAGAGTAAAAGAGCAGAATCGAATTAACAGATAGAACTCTTCATCATAGACCATTTAATGATCAACGTGCAGGTTGTAGAGAACCAAGCCACCCATCCCTTTGCCCTCTCTCTTCCTACTCATTTTAAAATAAGTCCTGCTGTCTTTGAACAGAACTTATTAGAGATAAACACCATAACATGTAAATAATCTATTTATGCACTCATCAAACCTCATAATTTTAATATATTATTTGCTCCTTGAGACTCTCATATCTACATGCAATGTATTTTTAATCTTTTATTAACTTATTCATATTGCGTCTCAATTGTTATCCCATCCCTTGTATCCTCCTACCCCTCCCTCCCTCCCGCCCTCCCATTTTCCCCTTACTCCCCTGCCCTATGACTGTGGCTGACAGGGACCTCCTCCCCCTGTATATGCTCATAGGGTATCAAGTCATATTTTAATTATATTTACCTCCTACCATTCTTCCTGACTAATCTGATACCATCCACACCCCCACACCCTCCCAACTTCATATCTCTCCTCTTTCTTTTGCTCTTTTCTGTTTCTTATTTATTTTGTTTGTTTGTTTTTGAGAAATGTTGGTGAGGAATCTGATGAAATCAATTCAATTTGAGAGGCCCAGGGACCAAAGACCTAAACACAAACAAACTCTGACTCTGTCCCTCTGCACCCCCTTCCCCCAGCAGCCATCAACTGTACACAGCCCCTGTGCTTGAGTATGGCTTATCATCCTTCGGTCTTCTACTCGGAGTTGGAAAGCCTTGATCTGTTCAGGTCTTGTGCTGGTGACCACAGCTGCTGTGAGCTTACAAAGAAAAAGAAAACAATGAGTACATTGTTCCTATCGGTGCTTTTGTGTGGTCCTTGCCTGCTTCTGGCTTTTACAGTTTTCCCACTCTTTCTTCTGCAATGTTTCCTGAGCCTTGGGAGGGAGTGTGATGCAGATATCCCAGAGTGTGCTGTACACTCCACAGAAACTTTGTATTGAAAAGTAGAATTTTTTTTATTAATTTATTCTTGTTACATCTCAGTATTTATCCCATCCCTTGTATCCTCCCATTCCTCCCTCCTTCCCATTTTCCCTTTACTCCCCTCCCCTATGACAGTGCCTGAGTGGGACTTCCTCCCTCTTTATATGCTCATAGGGTATCAAGTCTCTTCTTGGTAGCCTGCTATCCTTCTTCTGAGTGCCACCAGGTCCCCCCCTCCAGGGGACTTGGTCAAATATGAGGCACCAGAGTTCATGTGCCTCCACTCAACTGTGGAGAATGTCCTGTCCATTGGCTAGATCTGGGTAGGGGTTTGAAGTTTAGGGCCTGTATTGTCCTTGGCTGGTGCCATAGTTTGAGCGGGACCCCTGGGCCCAAATCTGCCCATCATAATGTTCTTCTTGTAGGTTTCTAGGACCCTCTGGATCCTTCTACTTTGTTATTCTCCCATGCTTCTCTCATCTAGAGTCCCAATAAAAGTTTCTTCTTAATGTATTATTTCACCGGAAGGAATTGCAAGACTACTTGTTTATTAACATATGCATACACAGGCCAATGAAAGTAAAACAAGAGAAGAAAGATAATTAAAAGAGAGAAAAAGGAAAGGATATGTTAGATAGGTTTATCAAATAGTTATTTGATATCAATTGTTTGGTTAATTTGAATTATCAAATAATTATTTGGAAAATGTAACAGGGTTAAAAATGACCATAATATAAGAGAAATTGTGCACTCTTTAAAGCACCAGATCACATTCCTCTGCGTGCAAAAACTTACTGAGGAGAAAGCTAGGTTTCTCTTTGTTAGCCAATCCTAGAACCGGTGCCAGCTTTCTGCGCAGGATTCTTGACGAGGTGAGAGTTGTTCTCCTTTCACCCATCACCACTCAGTCAAATATGCACGGACCTCACAGAAAGTATTGGCGCTACTTTGCTTACTTCCAGTACACATGGTTCTGTAGAATAATACAAACAGGCTGATCCACAGGAGTTTAGAGATATTATCCTGTTCAAAGAATTATAGACCATAAATTCACTAGGGCAGAGATTCTTCTCCTTCCTATCAAGAGAAACAATTAAGAGCAGAAAAATATGCATTCATCTCATAGAACACAACAGAAAAATTTCTACCTGGTACTGGTGAACTGAGTTAGAAGCTCCTCTGTCAGTTTTGCAGAAAAGTGTGGTGTGTTCTCAGGTCTAATGAACAATAGCATTTCAAAAATGATTTCATCTCTCCTGTCTAATAGACTGGTTAGTGTATCTACCACAAAATAATTGACTAAACAAATATAAGACCTCAAGCTTTAAGACTTCTAGGATGAAAGAGCAAAAAATTTTAATATTGGTCCTAGAAAATATTTTTTTTCACATGACTCCCGACATGCAATGAATTTATGACACTATATCAAACCAGAAACCCTCTACTCAATGAAGGATGGAATCAAGCAAAAGAAAAGCCTCCTCAAATGGGACAGATAGTTGCGTACTATGTATCGGATGGGACAGTCATACTCAGCATGCACAAGAAAGGCAGACAACACAGAAGCCACAAAGCAAAATTGACACAAAATTAGTTGCATTATAAAATAGACTAGAAAGGTAAATAGACATCGTTATGAAGACAATATACAGGGAGTCAACAAGTAAATGTCTCTCAATATGCCATTAGTCTAGGTTATTAGATTAAGACAATAGGGTAGAGGGGAATTTTGCTGAAAATATTTTTTAAATTATTAAAAGTTAATGACAGAATCTCTGTCCAGGCTCTTCTGGCTTTTATGGTCTCTGCTGAGAACCAGGAAACTGGGACCGAGGGGAGGACATCCTATTGGGACTCTGGATGAGAGAACCATGGGTGAATAGCAATGTAGAAGGATCCAGTGGGTTCTAGAAACCTACAAGTAGAACATTATGATAGGCAGATTTGGGTCATGGGGTCCCGCTCAAACTAAGGCCCTAGCCAAGGACAATACAGGCCGAATAATTTAAACCCCTACCCTGATCTAGCCCATGGACAAGACAGTCTCCACACTTGAGTGGAGAGAGGGATTTGACTTTCTCAAGTACTCTGGTGCCTCACATCTGACTATGTCCCCTGGCGGAGGAGACCTAGTGGCACTCAGAGGAAGGACAGCAGGTCACTGAGAAGAGACTTGATACCCTATGAGCATATACAGAGGGAGGTAATCCCTCTGAGGAACAGTCATAGGGGAGGGGAATAAGGGGAAAATGGGAGGGAGGGGAGAATGGGAGGATACAAGGGATGGGATAACCATAGAAATGTAACAAGAATAAATTAATAAAAAATAAAAAAAATAAAAAATAAAAAAAATTAAAAAATAAAAAAAGTTAATGACATAAAAAGATCTTTGCCACATGAAAAAGAAGATGTTTGTGCAAACATTTGTGGTGGTAATATGAATTATTTCAGAGTCTATTTACATGTACCATTAAGAAAGGGAAATTGCACAACACTGTTAGAAGTGTACAAAGAAAAAATAATTACTTTATATCATTTTTTGCAAGTTGTGTCTTTTATGCTCAGGAGTGAAATGCTTGAGAATTATGGTAACTTTATTTTTAAGTTTTGATATACATCTAAACTGACTTTCACATTGTCTATATTAATCTGAATCCCCAGACAAGAATGAATAAGGTTTCCTCATAGTCCTAATTACTTTCTAGCATTGGTTATCATTTCTTTTAATATCTAGTCTGACCGAAGAGATGCAGTATCTCAAGTCATTTTTAATTTGTGTTTCTTCGGTGACTAGGGATGGTGAATATTTTGAAAATGATTACTAAGAATTTGTATTTAATTAAAATTATTTTAATTTATTTTTAAACTGTCCATTTAATTCTTCTGCCTATTTGTAGATTGGAAGTTTTATATTTATGATACATAATTTTAATGTTTTTTTGGTAAAGTCTGGAGAGTATCGCCTTTTGTGAAATATAGCCAATATATTTTTCTATTATGTATGCTGATAAATTTCCTTTGCTGTTTTGAAACATAACTCTATTGTAGACCCATCCCATGGAAATCAGAATCAGTTTCTGTCTATCACTGTCTGTTCACAGAGTTCTTCCCCACCCCAGTATTCTGAAGTATATTCCCTAGGTTTTGGTTGTTTTTAGAAGCTTCATGTGTAAATCAAGATATTTGATCTTTTTTGATCCAGTTTTAATTGAATTTTATACTAGATATAAGATATTAACCTACTTTCACTCTTCTGTTGATGGATGTCTAGATTTGCCAGCACATTTGAATAAGTAGCTATTTTTTCCAATGTATATTTTGCCCTGATTGTCAAAAATTTAGTGTGTATAACTTTGTTTGTTAATTTCTTGGTTCTCTATTCTCTTCTTTACATTAACCATTTGCTTTTGTACCAGTACTAGTCTGTCTTTATCAGAATAAGTCTAAAGTATAATTTTAAGTCTGATATTGTGATACCTCTAGCTATGTTCTTCTGTGTCACTTGCTGTCTTATATGGTGATGTATGAATTATTGGATTATTTTCTTACATATGTGAAATATGACATCAAAAATTTTATGGATACTATTTTAAATCTATAGATTAATTTCAGAAGGATGTTCATTTTCATAATACTAAGTCTGTAAATTCAGCCTTGAGTGAGTTTTTCATCATCTCAGTATCTTTGATTTCCTTTTTCAATGTAAAATTTGCATGGTATAATTTTTTTCTTTACTTTATATATCCATTAATATTAAATATTTGGAGTTATTGTATTTTATGGTGAATAAGATGACTGGGCATCTAAGATGACCCCAGCTTTTCCACTTAAGATATATAGAGTTTGCCCATCAGAATGGCCAAGATCAAAAATTCAAGTGAAACCACATGCTGGCGAGGATGTGGAGAAAGAGGAACAATCCTTCGTTGCTGGTGGGAATGCAGTCTAGTGCCACCACTTTGGAAATCTATCTGGCGCTATCTCAGAAAACTAGGAATAGGACTTCCTCAAGACCCAGCTATTCCACTCCTTGGAATATACCCAGAAGATGCTCCACCACACAACAAGAAAATTTGCTCAACCGTGTTCATAGCTGCCTTATTCATAATAACCAGGACATGGAAACAGCCTAAATGTCCCTCAGTAGAAGAATGGATAAAGAAACTGTGGTACTTATACACTATGGAATACTACTCAGCTATTAAAAACAAGGAATATCCAAAATTTGTGGACAAATGGATTGAACTAGAAATCATCATACTGAGTGAGCTAACCCAGAAGCAGAGAGACTCAAATAGTATATACTCACTTATATTTGGACACTAGGCCAAGGGGAATGCTTCATGAAAATCTTCACTTACCAGAAAAATGGGACAGAGGGGGAGGACATCCTAAGGTGAGAGAAATATAGGAGATAGGGAAATAGATGGATCCAGAGAGTCCTAGAAACCTACAAGAAGAACACTATCATGGGCAGATCTCGGCCCAGGGATTCTGCCCGATCTATGGCACCAACCAAGGACAATATGTGCAGTCATCATAAAACCCCTACCCAGACTTAGCCAAGGGACAGAATATTCTCCACAGTTAAGTGGAGACTGGGGACTGACTTCCACACGAACTCTGGTGTCCTGTATTTGGCCATGTACTCTTGAGGGAGAGGCCCGATAACACTAGGAGGAAGGATAGCAGACTACCAAGAAGAATCTTGATACCCTAGCATCATATTCAAGGGGAGGAGGTCCCCATCAGTTGTAGTCATAGAGAAGGGGAATGGGGTGAAAGCAGGAGGGAGGGAGGAATGGAAGGATGCATGGGATGGGATAGCAATTGAGATATAATATGAATGATTTTATTTTTCAATAAAAATTATTAAAAAAGAAAAATAAATAAATGAGCTTATATATATATATATGAGAGAGAGAGAGAGAGAGAGAGAGAGAGAGAGAGAGAGAGAGAGAGAGAGAGAGAGAGAGAGAGAGAGAGAGAGAGAGAGGAATATATTTGCTGTATAAAACTATCCCTCTTCCAACCCACACCCTGTGCAGCCGACTCAGGCATGTGTCTATTTGCAGGCAGGGAACAGACAACCAGGCATTTTATTAAATGCTGGCAGACAGCCAGTGCCCACCCACACTGCCCCTTTAAGGCATACTCCACACTCAAACATCCCTCCAAGTTGAATGGGCGGATTCTTGTATAGAGCCAATCCACACGCATGCTCTCCTCCTCAAGGTACAGGAAGATGTGTGTAGCTTGCTTCTTCCTGTTTCATACTCCCCAGACTGGCACCCTCTATATGTGCCAGGCATATGAAGCAAAGGATAGCAAGCTGCAGATAAGTACCTGGTGTATAAGGTGACCCCCAACTTTGTCACATATTTTTGTTGGGGGAGAGGGTTAAAAAGGTGTCTTACACACCAGAAAATAAGGTGGTCTGAATGGGTTATATTTCCAAACATTTTTTTTCTAAGGGTGAGGTTTTTTTTTGTATGTTTATATTGATTTATATCCTGCAACTTTAACTTTGTTAGGTCTCAGCAGTTCTTTAATACATTATATTAGGCCTTTTAATTACATAATCATGCTGTCTGAAAATAGGGATAGTATGGCATCTTCCTTTCTTATTTTTTATCCCCTTCATTTTCTTCTTGTTTAATCGCTATAGCTAAGATGTTGAGAGCACTCTGGAATAAGAGAGGAGAGAGTGGACATCATTGTTTCATTGTTAGTGTTGTAAGAAATGCTCTGTTATCTCCATGTAATAATGATGGCTATGGGCTTGTTGGACATAGTCTTTATTACTTTGATTTCTAATATGTCTAGTCCTACTTTCCAAGACTCTTCATATGATTTTTGTCAAGTGTCATTTATATATCACTTGAGATGATTAAGTGGTCAGTGTCTTTATGTTTGCTTATATTCTGTATTACATTTATTGAGTTGTATGTGTTGAACCAATTTTGGCTTTTCTGAGTTGAAGCCAACTAGGTCAAACCATATAATATTAATGGATGCTTGAATTCTGTTTATAAATACTGTTTATTCTAAGGCTCCAAAATTCTAATTGCATCAAAGTTATTCAAGAATTCAAGTTATTGAATAGTTTAAGTCCTTTGGGTTTAGCTTAATGGACCTTCCATAATATATTTTAATGCATACCTAAAAGTTAGGACTAACTTCAAATTCATATTGGTTCACTATTTTCTACAATAGAAAGAATACAGTTTACCTTAGAGTTATCTTCCTTAAACATTTATATTCCATATAATTGAGTGTTTATATTTTATATGCATTCTGTAATACTACTTCCATCTTCTGATATCATTGAGCAAGGCTGAATGAAGTAGTATTTGTGTTGATTCTTCCACTCATCATAGGTGTGTTCCTACCTTCTGTAGGTGCTCATGTAGATTTATCAGTTTGATATTCTCAAAATTCCCATTTCAAGAACACATTGGCTCTCCTTATAATTAACTTTTATCTTTCTTATGAATAATTTCCTAGTTCACAGAGTGTGCACTTACCTTACCCAGAAGTGTGAGCTCCAATTCTGGGTAGATATGAAAGATATTTACTTTTGTTTTAAAGCTTCAGACGAAGTTTCAAGTCCTTTAACCCAGGTATTTATTGGGGGTTATTAAATCATTTGTCTACTGAGATTTTTTCAGGACAATGTTAATACCAAGGATTGAGAAATGAGTCTAAGATGAGAATTAGGCACAAGTATAAAAGTATATCATACAGAAATGTATAAAGCTTATCCTTCCTGAAGTTGAGATGTTGGATAGTTTAGAATAAAATAATGGAAGAATTAGTAATCATTTTAATTGATGCTTAAAGGATATTAAACATTATGATATTATCTTATGGATGGTGTTGGTTTTATATTTGTATATACAAAGTTTTAAAGAAAATTTAAAGATCGAAATATTTGTAAAATTGCACAAACTGAATGTAAAACTTGGTGATATATGATAAACAGCACTGTCTCTTGTCACCTAGCGCCCTCTCTCTCTCTCTCTCTCTCTCTCTCTCTCTCTCTCTCTCTCTCTCTCTCTCTCT
>OU015742.1:160710259-160736927 GCA_907169655.1 Acomys percivali | reverse complement strand
TCTCTCTCTCTCTCTCTCTCTCTCTCTCTCTCTCTCTCTCTCTCTCTTGGTTTTTTGAGACAAGTTTTCTCTGTGTAGCCTTGGCTGTCCTGGACTCACTTTTGTAGACCAGGCTAGCCTCAAACTCAGAGTGATCCGCCTACTCTTGCCTCCTGAGTGCTGGGATTAAAGACATGAACCACCTTGCCTGGCAACCCACCTGTATTTTTATCATAAATAAATGTTGGGGCCATTTAGAGTGCGTGAAGCAAAAGTCTTACATGAAGTTCATTTGGTGTCAGACATCAGGAGTTATAGACCACCCTGCCTCTGAGACAACCCCATCACCCTAATGATAGCGAACAGGTCAATCAATCACCTGGGTCAGCAATATGAGGAATAAAATGGCTGCATTAGACCAGACCACCCTTCTGGTCTCCTTTTCTCAATTGTCCTAGCAGAGGGAGTACATAGCCTATAATCTGACAAATCAAAGATTTCAGAGTACTCTATGTTCTAATTTCAGCATGACATTTAGCATCTGTTACCTCGTCTTTTTTAACTGTTCATCTATGTGGCTTGATTTTCCATGAAATTAATGCCGGAGGGAGTAGCAATTGGCCTTATGTCTTTATCAGTGAACATCAGTTCATGAAAGTCTACACTGGATGTGTGCAAGTCACTCTCAAGGTCAAACCCTGTAAGGTACAGTCTAGTCTTTTCTCCTCTTTAGGTCATCTATTAAACTCTTGGCCAGCCAAACAGCTATACAGACAGACACTTCTAATAATTTAAGCTTTACTATAATTTTGTTATTAAATCAACTGCACTGAGAGTGATTTCCATATTGATCTCATATTCTGAAGATCTTTCTTTACTTTGGAAATATATGTGATTTTAAATCTTGTACTTTTCAACTTGATGTGTAGATAAGAGTTAGATATTTAGGGAGGCCCACTCAGCAGAGAAGATTGATCTAAACAGAAGAAGAAATCAGTAAAACAACCTTGGAGACTATTTAATATTTACTTCAAATTTTATGAAACTTGTAGATCTCTGTTATCTTTGCTGACCACAAACTACCTGTATTCAGTGCCTTATAAGGATTCAAACACTGCTTTAAAATACAAAATAAAAGTAATGAATTTATCAAAACTATTGTTTTGCTTTGGAATTCTTTCAAATAATTTTCTTTAAAAATACTTTTTATTTCTTTTTATATTTTATTAATTTATTCTTATTACATCTCAATTGTTATTCCACCTCTTGTATCCTCCCATTCCTCTCTCTCTTCCACTTTCACCCTATTCCCCTCTCCTATGTCTGTGACTGAGGGGGAATTCCCCCCTCTTATTTGATCATAGGTATCAAGTCTCTTCTTGGTAGCCTGTTATCCTTCTTCTGAGTGTCACCAGGTCTCCCCGTCAAGGGGACATGGTCAAATATGGGGCACCAAAGTTCGTGGGAAAGTCAGTCCCTACTCTCCACTCAACTGTGGAGAATGTCCTGTCCATTGGCTAGATCTGGGTAGAGGTTCATTGTTTACTGCATGTATTGTCCTTGGCTGGTGCCCTAGTTTGAGCAGAACCTCTGGGCCCAGATCTGCCCATGATAATGTTCTTCATGTAGGTTTCTAGGACCCTCTGGATCCTTCTATTTCCTCATTTTCCCATACTTCTCATTTTTAAAACTAGAGATGGCAAAAAAAAAAATAGAGAAGGCAAACAAATGAATTATAAGAAATATGAGAGCTGAAATAACTAAATTCTAAAATCATGTGAACCTTAATTTAATTTTTTTTAAAAAAGGAACCTTTACTTAAACTTTGTCTTATCTTCTATTATAGTGTGTACATTAATAGAGTAAGGTAGTAAATTGTTGCGTTATTACAAGCCAAACTATGTAAAGTACTTTAAACATCATTAGAAGAGCAATTATTATAATTTTATTACCCAAATTTGGAGCGCGTGCTAAAACAAATTAACCTTAAATTGTTAGTGACATATAAGAGGATTTTATTTTCATTAATGTAACAACTAGAATGTGTTTGTAAAGTTGGTAGTATTCTACGAATTGATTGATGCTTTTCGACGCCTTAAATGTTAATCTCTTTTCCACTCCCTGGCCTTAATTTTTCTTCCGTAGAGGCTGGTTTTTAAAAAGGTACCAGCTTCATAGCTATTATATGTTATAACTAATGCATACTATCTCTATTTGCATCCTTAAGAGAGGCAGCCACAGGGTTCTTTCTGCATGCAGAAAGGCTGGAAGCCCAGTTCCTCACTGGACTGGAGTTCTTATTACAACAATTCCATTTTGAGACGAACACAGAACTTCCTTATGTCTCTGGCCATCACTGTAACACTGCAGTACCACATTTGTTTGGGACACACTCTAAAACTCATAGCATGTAACTATGCTTTCACAACCAGAGTTCAGAACATAGGTGTATAAACTGAAGCATCAGGAGATAAATCCAAGGAGATATTGCAGGTGAATGGTCAGTCATGAAATGAATTATTTTATTCACTACTGTCATCATTCAGATCCATTTGCATTCTTTTTCTGAAGTAATACAGCAGAAATGCTACAAAATTTACATGAGAGCTAATCTTTTTTTTTGATTTTTTTATTAATTTATTCTTGTTACATCTCAATGGTTATCCTATCCCTTGTATCCTCCCATTCTTCCCTCCCTCCCATTTTCCCCTTATTCTCCTCCCCTATGACTGTTGTTGAGGGGCATTTCCTTCCCCTGTATACGCTCATAGGGTATCAAGTCTCTTCTTGGTAAATCTATCTGGTGCTATCTCAGAAAACTGAGAATAGGGCTTCCTCAAGACCCAGCTATTCCACTCCTTGGAATATACCCAGAAGATGTTCCACCACACAACAAGAAAATTTGCTTAACCATGTTCATAGCAGCCTTATTCATAATAGCCAGAACATGGAAACAGCCTAAGTGTCCCTCAGTAGAAGAATGGATAAAGAAACTGTGGTACATATACACTATGGAATACTACTCAGCTATTAAAAACAAGGAATTCCCGAAATTTGTGGACAAATGGATTGAGCTAGAAATGATCATAATGAGTGAGTTAACCCAGAAGCAGAAAGACTCAAATGGTACATACTCACTTATATCTGCATACTAGCCCAAGGGGCATGTCTCATGAAAGTCTTCACTTACCAGGAAACTGGGACAGAGGGGAGGACATCCTATTGGGACTCTAGATGAAAGAACCATGTGAGAATAACAATGTAGAAGGATCCAGAGGGTCCTAGAAACCTACAAGTAGAACATTACGATAGGCAGATTTGGGCCCAGGCGTCCCACTCAAACTAAGGCACCAGCCAAGGATGATACAGGCGGTAAACTTTAAACCCCTACCCAGATCTAGCCAATGGACAGGACATTCTCCACAGTTGAGTGGAGAGTGGGGTATGACTTTCACATGAACTCTGGTGCCTCATATTTGACCATGGCCCCTGGAGGGGGAGACCTAATGGCACTCAGAGGAAGGATAGCAGGTTACCAAGATGAGAGCTAATATTTGCATTGGTTCATTTCATCAAAATATGAGGAATTGTGTGAGCATATTGTAAATATCTACATTTAAAGCCTTATGTGGAAATAAACTGAGAAACTTATAATCTACCTATGCATAAAATCCCTTGTTAGACTGTCTCCACTCAGGACTTTTCTATTTGTCTTTAATCAGTTCTATCAGAAATATATGTGCTGTTGTTTGTTTTGTTTGATTATTTTGCTTTTGATTTGGAGCACCTGAGAATATATCTTCTTGAACAATTACTTTGGACATTAAATGTCTGCTATATTGAGCCTATTAATAATTTTAAGTATTAATTTGTTTCAGATATGCATGCAAAGAAAATTTATATAACTCAAGAACTTGGAAACAATTAAATGATATTGCCCAATGATTTTTATTTTTTCTCTTCAATAATGGTATTTCTCCCATTATCTTAGAGTACCCTCCCGTGCGTGTATTTATTATCTTGCCAAAAAGAACATACGAATCTTTCGTTTCTTGTGCATTACATTGCAGGGTGTTCTTGAAAATATCCTAAAGCTTGATTACATGTGAAATAAGAACCATCCTTAGTAAGAGCTGATGAGAAAGCGATATTATTTTACATTGGTTTTTAAAATGTTATATGTACAACTTCTCTGAAAAAAATTCTTCTGTACTACTGATGATGCTACGTGAATGATGTTGGTGTCCAGGCTTCACTGCTGAAAGATAGATGATCCTTAACTCTGCACAACTCTGGACCTCACCTTGTGTAACTCATAACTGGCAGATAGTCTTCATAATGCATAATGAGTTCGTGACATTTCTTCTGAGATCTGTCAGCATTCAACTCCTGGCCTCTCTGCAACAACATGCCAATTAGAAATCAGTGATTCACCTAAGTATGATTTGGCTTTCTTTACTTTGGGTAGGTTGATGAATGTTTTTCAAAGGATTTTACTCAGGGAAAGGAGAGTGCAAAGGTGGAGCTCCATAAAGCTTTGCTTAACCCTACCCATAATATAATACTTGGTACTGCATTTTAAGAAGCTCTATGTAAACAGGATAGGAGGCATTTTCAAAATGTATAAAATAAAGCTGATTATTTGCAGTAGATTTTTTAAAGAAAGGTACAAATTCAGACCATAGTTTGGTTGTGCATGTATATTTGCACACTGTTCATGTGATATGTGTGTGCACATGGGAGTGCATGTGTAGGTGCGCTGTGCATTTGTGGGTTGTGTGGGAATGGTGGGTATATGTGATGCATACACTTGAGTATAAGGGTGGCTTCTCCCCTGGTGTCCTGTGGGGCCAAAAGTACACACCAGTGTCTGTCTGTCTTCTTTTACTCCTCTTGTCTCATGGCCTTTCTCCCTTTGAATGGGAAGCTCTCTATTTGTGAGAGCTGGTCCATGATAGTTAGAAACCTCCTGTCCCCAAAGCTGGCTTTATTTCCATGTGAAGCGATGTCTGCTATTATGTGACTGCTGAGAGTTCAGACTTGGGTGTTCTTACCCAATGAGTCATCTGTCTTTCACAGTTATCTTTCAAAAGAGGCTTGCACAGAGACATAGACTCTTTCTAATACAGATAAAATATCTATCAGTTATCTCCACATTTTCTACCGATGATTCTAAGGAACTCTGGATTGTCCTTTGACCATAACAGATTATGGGAGGGAACTGCCTACAGAAAATTTAAAGGAACATAGAAAGAGTTGCTGTCTGCAGATGGCAAGAATGTGGTATAGTCAACTCGGTGCCCATGTACTCAGTAAGACCCTTCCTAGACTAGGTGTGCCCAGTGGGAGCTAGATCATGGGAGGGACAAAGCTGTCTATTTCATTAAGTAGATGTTTTCCAACCTAGATATTTCCACTATTAAAATAATTAGCAATATCAAAATATTGTCATATCTATCAGGATACAAAGAGAAAATATTTCATCTAGGGTTAAGGGAAGGAGTGTATGAGCCAGGCTTCGAAAAAAATAACTAATTTTGTGATTATAAGCTATTGTATTCAGCCCATTCAAAGGAAGGAGTAGAGTTGTTGTACAGACTCATCCACAGTGTATGAACAGAATGTTGCTGGCAACGTTGAAGTCTGTACAAAGGGCAGGCTAAAATTAATGTTGCCAACTTAAATTTAACTTTAGAATGTGGCTGTCCTGAAATCTGTGTCTCCTTACATTTTTGTTTCCTTTTTTTCTTTTCTTTTCTTTTCTTTTCTTTTCTTTTTTCTTTTTCTTTTCTTTTCTTTTCCTTTTCCTTTTTTTTTTTTTTTTTTTTTTTTTTTTTTTTTTTTTTTTTTTTTTTTACGCTCAAGCTTCAGTTCTTTTATTCACTTTAATCCTGGGAATAAGCTATAGAGATACAAATGGGGAGAGATAATCTCAGTGAAAACTAATGAAAATAATAAATCACTTGTTTTCTTCACAGTTCCCAGAACATTACTCAAGATTTTTGTTTACAAATAATAGTCTTTTTTAAAAAATCACCAACCTGTTTTATTTTAATTTTTTATTTCTGCTTCTCCCACAGTTAGTTGCACCCCAGGTAGGGTGAAGTACTATTCACCTACTTAACCAGCATCTTGCATCTTCTAAGCCTCAGGTCTTCCTTGGGGCTGGTGTAAATCCTGGGTCATAAGCCTGTGGTCATCCTTCTAATACTCATTGACGGTAAAGCCTTCTACTGACTTCCTGTGTCAGCTGCTTATACAGAATTGCCACGGTGTTTCTCTTGTGCACGTTTTATTGTATCAGTCTAGGTCCTCAAGCACAAGGTCACATCAAACTTCTCTGCGGCAAATTTTTCACTTAACATCATTTCTAGATGGGATGGACTCAGTGATAGTTAAAAATGCTAAAAGTTATGGGTGATGATTTTTATATGTTACTACTAACAATAATTTAGAAAGTCATCATATTTTTTCCATCTGTAACCTAAGACATGGGCTCCTAGAGGAGACACATTTGTGAGGTTCTCTTGAAAAAAAATAAGTGATTGCTAAATAATTTTGCAGCATAAACATAGAGAGCTATATCCTGGTAACATGAAGAAAGTATTAGCTCAGTATGTCTTCTGTGCCTCTAAAAGAATTATGGAAATAAATTATATTTTGTGTCATTGTGTGTGTTTTTTCCTCCCTGTCAGCTATCATACTTCTGGGCTTGTGTAGCAAGAAATTCAATTCCATTTCCGGATCATTGACATACTTTTCACAATTGTGCTTGCCATTGTCCTGCCCCATCTACAAAGGAAGAATCTGGCAGCCCATGAAGGCCACAGAGCTGTCTCTGTCTTCCTGTACCTTCCGGTTAGCCCCCAAGATTGTCTTCATTTCATTATTTTCTTTATTTTGTAAGGCCATCTCTCACTGGATGTTTTTTCTATTCTAACTGCAGTTTGTGATCTGAAAAGATAAGAAAATGTATAAAAATGTAGTCTAGCAAATTAGTTGTACTTGAGTGTTTGTTATTTTTTTTTCAGTATCTTGTTCTTTATCTAATTTTAAAAATGTTAGTGGAACTGTTGTCACAGATAAAAGCAAACAATGCTCTCTTGTGTTTTAAATCATAAGGAAAATTGCAGGTATGGTGTCTAATTTTAGCAGTTTCATTTGTTTATTTTACTAGATTTTTAAAATGCAAATTATCATATACATACATATATACATACATACACACAAAGAGAAAATATTTCATCTAGGGTTAAGGGAAGGAGTATATGGGAAGTGTATATATATATATATATATATATATATATATATATATAGTGTGTGTGTGTGTGTGTGTGTGTGTGTGTGTGTGTGTGTGTGCATGTGTTGCCCACTTTGTTCATATGGAAGTCAAATAAACTTTTTAGCTTGGGCTGTAAGTATCATGGTTTCCAAGTAAGCACTTTCCCTGATAAGCTGTCTGAGTATTCTCCTGATATTCTTTTGAATGTCAAAAGATATATGCAGGAGACATTGATTTTCAGATCCCCTGGGATATTTCTTGACCTATATAAAGGCCCTTCCATTAGACGGAAGATGAGCAAAGATTTGCCTTCCCTGACATTGTTTCGTCTTCAGTGCTTTTTCTTTCCTCTTTTTTCTTCATGGTTCTATTGTATCATTGTACATCTTGCAATTCATTGGATACTCAGGCATTTTATGTCGAAAATAGTGGTCATCATAATTTAATTAAGTTTTGATGTGTAATCATTTCAATATATATTTTCTATCTCTGAATAAAAGAAATGAGATGCAACCAGTGGATTTATGATGCGGTGCATGATCCCTCTATTGATGATGTCAAGATCAAGAGGCTAAAACCCTGTTGGTACTGAGGAGTGGCCATTATAAAATAGCCTTTCCTTTTTTCTAAGTGATGAGTAACCAGGGCTCTCACAGTTGTTTTATGTGCAGTATAAACTACAGAGTTTTAATCTTCAGTAAGTTTTCAGGAATAAGGACTACTTTTAGGAGGAAAGATATGCCATTATTCAATCACTTATGTTTAGTTTCTTGTGTGAGACTATGCTACATGAAAAAAAGATAGAGAAAATGCTTCCTTTCATGAAATTATGTGCTCAGAATTGTATACTACAACTGAGCAATATGGCAACCCCAGGTTCCATGTAGGAGACACAATAAAGATAAGATGTCCAGAAATCTTTCTAGTCAGGCCTTGGACTGTTTGCCATGTGTCAGTCTAATTCCAAGACTTACCTGAAACTAACTACTCTGTCAACCTGTAAGGTAAGAAATATCCTTTGTTTCTGGAGGCAGATTAGTAGCATCTGAGTTTAAGTTCTAGATATTGAAATAAATTGAAATAATATTATTTTTAATTGGTAGTTTTTATAGAATTCCTTGATATTGAAGACAAATTAGGTACAATAATGTTGGGCATAGACTTGGGAAATTATTAACTGTATCTAATTATTTTGTTATAAAAGTAAAATATGATGAATAAAATTAGTTCATGAAGTTAAATTTGCAATCATGGATTTTAGAGCCAAACATTATATAATACATTTACATAAAACATATATATCTATACGAAGAGAGATTCAATATATAAATATTACTAACTATTCAGCTCAGAATTTTTGTGTCTCACCTCCTTACACCATGAGTCCTAGTTATCATTATCTTAGAAGTAGATGTTTTTGTCCTTGTCCTGTCTCTGCTGTGTACAGATATATCACTGATTACACTTTAATATAGCTGATGATAGAGACTTTCTTTTTTAAAGATTTTTGGCATATACATTTATATTATCACACACAAATTAATAAAACTACATACAGAAAGAGGAACCATGAAACAGATTTATTGTATGTAGTTTGTGAAGTCCCCAAATCTAACCTGACTTGTATTATTTAACTATCAGTAGCGTCTCTGACCTTATTTCCACCTTAGGAAGGGCTAAAGGACAATAACGGGGTAAGTGAACATTTTCATATAACTGACACTCTGGCACAGAGGAAAAATTGTGTCTTTCAACCATATGAGTTCACCTTTGAGGTCAAAGGGCAATACAATGACCATTTTGTTCTTGTTGCTTGAGCTCTCATCTTCTTGGGGACTGTCTGCAAGCCTGTAGACAGTGTGCGGTCAAGCTGACTGAGATCATAATTTTGCATTAGGATTTTTTTTGTCTGTTGATGGTTTCTACTGCAGACACAGAAGAGAGGGCTAGCATTTCATTCTTATTTGGAGAGGGAAATGAAATTTCCCTATGATTTTCAAGCTTGTTGTCTTTAAGGGTCACCTCTCTCACCTAAGAAAAAAAAACCAGAATGAGATTTCATGATATGATGATTAAGAAGACATTTCTCAAGGTGAGGATGTCATGTGGAGAGAAAGGACAAGTTAGTTTGTAATCCAGAGACCTGTAGACCTAAGCCCTCAGGAGATGCTGATGCCAGTAAGAAACAGGTTGCAGGGATATCACCAGGTATGGCATTTACCTGTCTTTGCAGATCTCTGACCTAATGGTGCCTCTTTGCTCAGCTAAAGCAGTGTCACTTTGCTGAGGAGCCAGCAGAGCTTCAGAGAGACATCAGTTTGTGCCCCTGGGAGAAAAAAACAACTTTGCAGCCCATGATTGTGATTGTAAAGGAATCCCAGGACATAGGAAGTACAAGGAATGTACTTGTAACAGGTTTCCCATACTCCAGTGGGTAGATTTCTGCTTAAAATTCTGGCTCAAGCAAAGCAGGTGACAGGAACTATGTGCATTAAGTACTGGCTGAAGACTGGTGTGATGTCTATAGAATTCATAAAGCAAAGTAAAATAGTCTAAGAACAATGTATCTTGTTATCATGCACTAACATTTCTTACCTGTTACTGATAACATATTCTACAATTTGCCCTTGGCATGTGTGCACACAAATATGCACTCATGGGCGCGCGCGCGCACGCACACACACACGCACACACACACACACACACACACACACACACACACACACACACACACTTTTCTCACAGCACCCAGCACCCAGCACCACTATCCTGGTCACTCAAAGTGCTTAGTTTTTGTTTTAACTTCACCATGTTTAAACAGTGCTATTTAAGCAGGATGTGTTCTTTATGAAAAGAAAGAAGAAAGCTCTTGTTATATCTGCAGGTATAAATTTTTGAGTGTTCTTTTTAAGATATTAAAAGAATATCCCATCTGTGCTACCCAAGGACAGGTCCATTTGTCATTATTCTTGATTTCTGTCATAACTTAAAGAGAAACTTACACAATGTCTGGAGCCCTGGATGTCCTGCAGATGGTGGAGGTGGATGCCCTCAAATTCCTTGCTGCAGGAACCCACTTTGGTGACACCAACCATGACTTTCAGATGGGTCAATACATCCACAAAAGGAAGAGTACTGTATTTACACTACAAATCTGAGGAGGACCTGGGAGAAGCTGGTGCTTGCAGCTCGGGCTATTGTTGCAATTGAGAACCCCGCTGACGTCAGCGTCATCTCCTCCAGGAACACTGGCTAGCAAGCTGTGTTGAAGATTGCTGCTATCACTGGAGCCACTCCCATTGCTGGTCACTTCACACCTGAGACCTTCATCAACCAGATCCAAGCAACCTTCAGGGGGCCACGGCTTCTAGTGGTGACTGATCCTAGGGCTGATCACCAGCCCCTCACAGAGGCCTCTTATGTCAACCTGCCTACCAGCCCTCTGTGCAACATGGATTCTCTTCTGTGCTGTGTGGACATTGCCATCCCAGGGGAGATTGAGAAGGAGGAGCAAGCTTCTTATGAGAAGGCCATGACTAAGATAGAGTTCCAGAGCAAATGGAAATCAAGGGCAAATGTACTGCGCCAGCTCCAGAGTTCCCTGCTGCTCAGCCAGAGGTGGCAGACTGGTCTGAGGGTGTGCAGGTAACCATCCCGACTTCCCTACTGAGGACTGGAGCTCCCAGCCACCCTCTGAGGACTGGTCAGCACCTCCCACAGCACAGGCCACTGAGTGGGTTGGAGCCACCACTGAGTGGTCCTGAGCTTCTCTGCAGACACTTGAGCAAAGGCAGTAAAGGTGGAAGGAAAATAAAGTCCCTAAGAGCTGAAAAAATGATATTAAAAGAATAATGTTATTACTATAAAAATAATATTTATTATATAAGTAATAATTATTTACCACATTAAGATAAAGCCAAAACAAAAAATTAATTTTTTAATCTATGAGGTAGTGATATGCATGTGTGTTGTTGAGACAACACAGGAATGGAGATTGTGAGGAAAGGCAATATATAGAGGGAAGGCCAAGTGACAAGTCAGAATGGTAAGCCAGAATTTCAATTTATTCTAAACATGTTTCAGGAACAACAACCAGGTAGATCTAGATGTTTGTCACAATATAAACTTCCTGATAAAAAATTAGATAAATATAAATTATTTCACTAGTACTTATAGGATAGCAACATAAATTATATGTATATTTATATTCAATGAATATATTTTTACATATTTTATCCACACATGAACTATGTTATTATTTGTCTGTCTATTGTTCATTTCCTTACTTTACTTAATTCACTCATTGCCCTGTCTCTCAATATAGCCTGATGTATAAAGCCAAATTTTTGTATAGAAAGGTTCTTCCTGCATCTGGAATAACTTCTTTTATTATTATTAGTAGTAGTGAGAGCATAAATGCAGTTTCCTTCAGTATCCTGAGGACAGAAAAACCTCATTCACTAGACAAGCCTAATGGATAGCTAAATTCTGCAGATTATTTGCAAGTGAGTCAGCCTATTTACCAAGATAATTCAACTTGCAAATTAGTCATGTAGAAAGATTGAGTTGGCGAAGACAGAGTAGGCACTTTTGCCCTAAAAATAGGCACACTATGCTTGTTCCTAAAGCAGTACAGTAGCAGCACACATAAAGAGACACAGTGAGGCAGCAAGAAACAATTTTTTCTTATACGCAAATGATCAATTCCTTTCCCTGATAGAGCTGAGCACACATTGCCAGGCATTTGTGCCAGCTTCTCTCTGCTCTGGAGAATTGCCCCATGCTAATGAGCCAGGCACTAGCAGCACCAATTGCCCTGGTTCTCCATTTGCTTTTAGCATTACTGACATTTCCTCTTTCCAGCTTGGGAGTCACAGCTGCAGGAATAGAGCTGCAGCATATTTCTGGCCACTGTCTTCTTAAAATGGCATCAAAGGACTAGAGGGCAAAAGTGGACATACTAGTTCACAAGCATAAAAAATGTGAGTCATTTAGAACCTGATTAAGGATGTTTAAAATCCTTTGAAAAAAAAAAGTACTATGTTGGGCTGGAAGACTGTTAACTCTCCTCTTGTATCCAGTGATGTTCCTTTTCAGAGTTGAGCCCGAAGCTTGTCACTCTTTTCCAGAGTGTAGTAGATGTCACGTCCTTGCAGAGTGACATCTAGTGAGATAGTGTTTTCCATGACATCACTGCAGAATCATACTTTCCTCTTATATTGACAACGAATAAAAATTACTTGTTTACCCTCCCCCCCCCGCCGCCATTTTCAACCTTCCCATGTGTTAGTAGTTAGCTAACCGCTAACTACTCTGAAGTCATTTAGAATCATAGCTTTAAGTAAAATGGGTTGCAATTTGTGTGTCTAAAGAAAACGGCACGAGATGCAGAACACGTCAGGACTCTATGGTTGACCAGTCCCTAAGAGAATAGACAAGGAAGATGTATACGTTATGAGGAAAGGCAGTTTCTGTGGCATGACCTTACGTTGGACTCAGAACACTGTGGCTCTATTAGAGTACAGCGTGATTGCTTGAAACACAGTCAGGCTGGGGCTCATTAATGAGGCAGCTTCAGGAAATGACCCTTTCTATGGATACGCTTGTATATTGCTGTACCAAAATACCACAATTTGCATGTGTTTTTCCAGCTGTGCTTGGTTTTTTTTTTTTTTTAATTTAAAAGATCAGCTGCAGAGAAAAAAGTATCATCATATACTCCCATTAAAAGGTGGCCCCAGATCCCTGATCACACTTGAAAGTCAAGTCATTTCATAGGGTAACTTCCTGTGGTATTTGGCCTCACTCCACCCATTTGGTCAGATTGAAGTTTGGTGACCCATTTTCTTTACAAATCTGAGTATAAACCATGGAGAAACATATGTATTAAATAAATAGGGGTGTATATATATGCATATATATACGCAAAACATGTATAAATATAGGCAATACATGAATATATGTACTACTGTTTATGCAATTTCTGTAATATCATGATTGAAACAACAGAAAATCCATTCAATATATAAAATAGGAATCAAATGAGGGTTAACATTTCCTCTCATTTAGCATGTGCCATGAACTGGGTAAATGTTAGGTACATTATCACATTTGAACTTCTCAGTCCAGTGCAGACAGAATTCTTTTTCTCCAGTAGACATGTCTCAAGAACAAGAAAGTTCAATACTATATGGTTAGCCTGGATCCCATATCACATCCTTGTCTAAGTGCTTCAATGTGGAGAATTACTCTGAGTTTATGCCTAGCAACAATAAACCAATTTTTCTCCTATTCTAGGAGAAAACTAGAATCATTCATCTGTGACTAAAGAAATCCTTCCACTCTTTGAAATCTGAATCTCTTATCAGTTTCAATTTGCCTTTCTTAGAAGATGAGTCTCTCAGGGAGATAAATGAAAATACTGGAAAAACTAAAATGTTGTTGATGTGTTAATTTTTCTTGAAATGTCCCATATAAGAAACATTATGACATATGCATGCAACTACTGAAGTGTTGTATGCAAGAATGCATGTGTTGGACTTGAAGAGCATGTAGTGATGAAGGCATGTTCTATAACTAGACATGACCAGTGAGAGAGGGGAGGTGATGGGGATAAGAAGGAAACATGGCCTTGAAAACATCTGGCGGTCTCTAGATGGGTCACTTGGGAACACTAAAATATTTAGGAAGAAACTGAATGTTGTAAACACTATTTGATAGGCTTCATTCTGCCAAATTCATAGAGGAATAGAATCAGGAGAGCTGAGTCTAAAAAAATACAAGAGGAGCTTTTATAGCAACCCAGTCACATGAGAATCAAACTGTCCATCACCGTGTCGCTGGCAAGAACATAAAGGCATATGCTCTAGTATACAGACTGGATTGGCAGGGCTCGTGCTTTTCAATGAGCTTTGCATATTTGTGAATCCTAAAAATGTCAATTTATGGTAACTTGAGAAAGTTCCAGAAAATATCATAAGGGCTGTTATGAATGCAATGGAAACCACACTGTGTAGGTCATAAGCAATGTTTGGTCATGTGATAGAATATGGGCCAGGATTTCATGAGTAAACTTACTGTTGTACGAAAGCACTGATTTCTGGGTTGCCTTCAGACATGCAGCTTCAAACGCTACTTCAAATCCAAGGCTCTGGATAACATGTGAGTTCAAGTGAAAATGTGCACAACTTAGGATATGATGGAAATCTGGGGAAAATATATGGCAGCTAAAAATACATGCAATGCAAATTCAAGAAATATCTGGCAGAACACAAAGAAAATCTTGGTTTTGCTAAAATTAAGACACTATGATAAATTCTAGGAGCTGCAGACATTCTTCCTTGTGAATGATTTCCCCCTTAGAGTCAAGTAGAGCAGTGGTTTTACTACCTGCATAAACTACAGTATATTTTGCAGTGCTGTTTTCATAAAGTTCGTTACAACACTATTTACTGCTTGTTAATTTACAAGTGTGCAGAGTAACCAGTTTAAACATGTAACCTACCCATTCTAATCATTTGAATTAGAAGATAGGAATGGAATTGGCCATTTAAATAAAAGTGACATTTGTATTCCACACATATCTCTATCATGCATTGCATGCCTTAGATATGATGATATGCTGACATTTTAATTTAATACTGTTTTAAATCATAAACAAAATAATAGAAGTCTGTTGAATAAAGATTCATTTTTCTATACCTGTTCTACTCCCAAATAATGACACAGAGATTTATTATATTTATTAATAATGTTTAAAGCACTACGACTGTCAGATTTCAATATATTCTAACTTGATGATATAGTATGCTGGTTATTTCACACCCACGTGCTCTGTGCTACTTGCCATTTTAGTCTTGACTTGGCTGCTTCCTCTCCATCTGTCTGCCCTCATGGAGAACTCCTCCTGGCAACCACCTCAGGGTTTCTGACCTTCTCCTTCCTCTTCTTCTACTCTGGTCCCTACATGAGACTCCTCTGACTGGAGTTGGAGGTCCTGCCTCCACACTCCCCTTTGCCTGGCTGATCAGCTCTTTACTAATCATTCTGAGATGGTGGAGAACAGTTTTTATACAACCCTGAGACAGGGGATTCGTCAATGAAATGACGATACCCACTTCCGAACTGCAACCAGATCTTGGGGCACAGAAATCAACATCTCAATACATAGTGCACAAGAACATTCAGCAACAAAATTCTCCACTCATGAGGGGACAAAATCACATCCTGCTATTTCTCTCACAAAAATATTCTAGAATTGAAAATTTAATTCAAGATTACTTGATAAGACATGAGCTCCAATGACAAATTCATTGAGGTAATGGTTGTGTTCTGGTAGTGAATGAATTAAAGGGCATCACTGTCTGCTCTAACAGCAGAAAATGTTCATCATTCATAATCAATTAGTTATTGAAGTGCATATGAATAGTATTTTCAATATAACCTGTATGTTGTTTCCCTTGAACTTCAGGCAAAAGTAAAAGTCTTATGGCTAAACCTCTTGTGTTTTGATACCAGGTTGACTACTATATTTTTTCCCATTTCAGATATCAAAAGTTTCCTTCATTTTTTCTTTTGGAAGAGATGATTAAGTCATGTTCCCTTTGTATAGCCATGGTTCAAAATTAATTTAAGATGGTTTCTCAAGGATAACTGGCCTAATTTCATATTTGTCCTCCATGATTAAGTTTTCAGACATGCAGATACTGAGCCATGACTGATACTTGATTCTTGACCACATCGTAATAAGCTCTTGGAAGCTTCCACACAGTCCTGCATGGAAACATGCATAAGTTTCCTGGACAACTCGATGATATATGTAAATGGAAGAGAAAATGCTGTTTCTGCTATTAATAACAAAGAGATCATTCCATTTTTCTCACTGTGCTTACAATGCATGACTACAGCTTTATTCCATTTTCATAAAATAACAACATAAATTATAGCACCAGCCTCACAACATTTCAATCCCCAACTTCTCAAAAAGAGAGTTTCTAATTCCCTTTATTAAGCAGCTTTCCACAACCCACCCCAATCTCCAACGACTTCCATTAAGACCTCAGGCTACAGCTTTCTTCATAATTGACATTAGTCATCTTTATTATTTTATAGTATATAAACATCTTTCAAGGTGACTTAAATTATTCTAGTTTTCTTGTACTCTGTTTTGCTCTGCATTTTGATTTGGAGAATACAAGAGTAGTTTCTCCAAAGAAACACATTCAGATGGAAGGTCACTTGCTCTCTGAATTCAGTGCTTTATGTTTCTACAAGACAGTCCTAATTAAAAGCCAAGGACAGCAAAGAGCTGCCTGTAGCTCCCAGTATGCCAAGTGTTGTCTGTGAGGAATCTGAGGCTAATGGTATCAAAACGCTTTTGATGAAAAGCTGTTTATTGTGGCTATGATTATTTTATAATTGCCCAAATTAATGTTTCCCCTGAAACACTATTTTCTAAGACCTCACATGCTCTGTTTACATCCTGCCCCTTCCTTTGAAAGAAAATTGTTCCTATAATCGTTGCTTGCTGCATGCCTTTCTCATGTGCCCTTGAAGGCAACTCTGTCAAAACATGGAGACTCAAGCTCTTCCTTCTCATCTCTGTTTCTCATTGATTAGCACATTTCTTAGTACACAGTAAGTATTCTATGAGTAGGGAAAGATAATGAAATTAAATTAATACTGTGGTCCTGATGTGCAACCAACTTCTAAAATAATCATTAATCTTAAAACAACTTTTATACATTTACCTCGTGCATGTAGCACATTGAAATAAAAATACTCATTTCAAATTATACTTCCTAAATGTTTTCTTCAAAAATCTAATACTGGTGTGTTTTATATATTTAATTGTGATGTATATATTTGTGTTTTCATGATGGGAAGGACAATTTCCCAAGCATTTCCACTTACACTTTTATTTTTCTCATTCTTTATATTCAATATAAGAAGTCTTATTTTTAATTTCAGTAGTGTACAGAAAATCTTAGGTAGTTCTTACTTATTCATCTAAGTAAGTACAAAATGTATGAATCAGAGATAATCATCACTTTCACGCATCTGTTTTTAACTTTGCCCTACATATGAATTAAGATAAGTAGGAACAGAAACTATATATGAAATAACACAAATTTATAAATTCCTGCCCCAGGGCATTGGTCTAATTTTACATATGTTTGTAGGACAACATCATATCAACATTTTCAGATGGACAACCAAACTTAAGCAAAGCTCAAACCTCATATGTTAGTTTAAGGTTTCTGTAACCGCCAGGAAAACATGACAATTCTGAAATATATGTCTTCTCTGAATATTAAAGACACAGTTACATCACAAGTTTAAATGTCCCATGTAGTAGCCAAAGCACTCTACAAAATCTTCAAAACCAAAGGAAGACAGGTGTCTAATCATATGAATGCCCTGTCACAGAATATTTGGACATAATGAATATCTTGCAAGAGTAGCTCACTTATGTTAATTTTCCTTGGTCAATAAAATTGATAGGTAAAAAGTGCCCTCCTTCTGTCCAGTCGTCACACATCACTCTGTAAAGCAGGAAGGCCTCAGGATGGTACTAAGTGCCTCTGAAGGAGCATGGTTGCTGACTAGTGTGCTGTGGAAAGTCACTGACAGATTTAAAGAGCTGACTTTACTGCCACAGCATTCAGAGGTTAAGTCACTGAAGTGTGTCATATCTATCTCTGATGTGATGTTTACCATAGAAAGAAATGACTCAAGAGCACTTATGTGTTTCCAAGTACCAGCCAATGCCTAAAGGCTGTCACATGTAACTTGGACAATGCTCAAATGTAAGTACAATAACCATGCGCTACCCATGGCTTGTGATTCTTAGGGTAGATCTATAACTCTGTTTTTTTTTTTAAATAGATTTTAAACTGAATTTAGAATGTTTTGTGTGAAGCTCCCCTACACATTGCTTGATTAAAACTTGCATATAAGTACCCATAGCTGATAGATGACTGATTAACAATGATAGTCACAGGCTCTCATTGTTTCATGTTATCACAACAGATTTTTAGCAGATATTAGAGTATACAATGCAAATTGTATAGTTGTATAGACACATCTGCACATGTAGAAGAAATATTATTGTATATTATGTATTGACATAAAATGTATACATTTTATTCATATATTATATATTTTATGTGTAAATAGATGAATTTCAAGAAACTATACACATAACAACATCATCTTATACATATCTCATGCATATATTCTAAGAATCCATATATATGCATGTGTGTGTGTGTGTGTGTGTGTGAAAAATAAAAAAGTGCCTATGCAATTACATTTTAAAATGAGATAAGGGATGATTCTGCCTACATGTGAAAAACTCTACCCGAACAAAAGAGATTATACAGAAATGCTTGAAAAAACTTGCTAAACTCTTCATGCACAGTTCTGTCTTTCATACAAATGATACATATTCACTCAATCTTCATATAATAAAAAAGAGGCCAAGAATTTAAAGGAGAGCAAGGAGGGACATATGGAAGGATTTAAAGGGAAGAAAGTGAAAGGAACTATATTGTAATTATATTATAATCTCAAAAATGAAAAAAATAAGCATTAAGGAATAAAATAATTCTTTGTGATAGATACCATTATTCATTGACTCAGAGAACTAAGCAGAGAACTAAGCTTAGGTAAACCAGAAGAAATAGAGGAACCAGGGTTTGAATTTTAATAATCTTACTTGGCCAGTTTTCATTCAGCATTGGATAAAAAATAGATCGTTATCTGAAAGATCTTAAACCTCAATTGTGAATAGCATTCAAAGCTTGCTTGGTGTAGAATTACATGGATTTCATTAAACAACTTAGATATATATTGTTTGAAAGACAGGATTTCCTGTAGCCCAGTGTAGCCTCGACTGTTTTGAGCATTTAATTGTATTCTGACCTCTTCATTGGACTGCATTTATCTCCCTACAACCAAAGTTACAGGAGTATGCTTCCACACCCTGCCTAAACTGTTAATTTGTGCTATAAAGACTAAGCTGTAGTAAGGTTTTCATCATGTGCTAACCAAATAGTAAAATGGTGCTTTTGTTCTTCTCTCCCACAAGGAGAATATTTTCTTTTGAATAGCTGTAATTTCCAACCTCTAATAAAAGATTTCTCCCAATCAAGTCCATAAAGTGTGTGCTATCTTTAACTTACTGTAAAGCACAGATGGAGGCTAAAAGGTTCTCTGAAAGGTGGCAGCAGATAACACATGTGCTGACAACAGATGGAGAATTGATAATATTAGCATTACTATCCACTCAGTTCTTCAGGGGTAAAATTTAATTTTTATTTTTCCTTAATTCGCCAACAGATCCTGATGGTTTAACTTCTACATGTTCAAATAATGTTCAGTTTCCTTTCCTGAGTTATATTACTTACTCATTGGCTCCCAGCTACTTATCACTTTATACTGGACTTCTGTAACCATATCTCAATCATGTCACTGTCTTACTTAAAATATTCCTGATATTTTATGATAAAATTCATCTTTTGTGCTGAGGCAACAAAACACTGGAGGATCTCAGCCCTGTCCTCAACTTCATTTTTTCCATAAACTCATTGCATTTGTGACACATGGGTGGTTCATCTATAACTCTCTTTAAGGCCAATATGTGAAAATCTCTTTTTATAGAATTATTCCAAACTTTGGGACATGTCACATTGCAGGTTTCTTATCATACTTCTTCCTTACCAGTGGCAATTGCATATTATTTAATTGTGTGTGTGTGTGTCTGTGTGTGTGTGTGTGTGTGTATCTCTACATCCTGATCATTGCCTCCTTCCTCCTATCTTGCTGGTCCCACCATCCCTCTTTCTGCCCCTATCTCCCTCCTCTGTTTCTCAGAAAAGGGGAGTCCCCCACCCCAGCTCATCAAGTGGCACCAGGAATGAGCACATCCACTTCCCCCTGTGGCCTGTCAAGGCAGCACTGCCAGGGTGATTGATCAAAAAACAGACATCCAAGTCCATGTATTTTGACAATTCATACTTATATGGAATTCTTTTTATTTACCCATCATTAACACTAAAAATAAATATTGAAAATCTTGTCTAATTTTTAACCATCATTTCAAGAATTTTGCCTGGGACAAAGAGGGGCTTAATGAAAAGGAGACTAATGAGTGAATAAATGCATCACATTAATGGTTAATAAGCAACAATGACAAGGGTGCTGGGATGGAAAATAAAGTCTACAAAATCTTCCTTAGTATCTGGGGAGTAGAACTGTGGGTTAAGTGTTTGCTGTGAAAGCCTGAGGGACTTGACCACCAAGGTGAAAACTGGGCAGAGCCAAATTTACCTGTTACTCCAGCACTGGGCATGGAGACAGAGGAAATATGGGTGCTTTCAGGTCACCTGGCATAGTTGAATGAGAAAAGTTATCTCAAAAAATAAGGTATCCAGTGATTGAGGAGGACACCTGAAGTTGAACACTGGCCCAATTATGCACCTTTACACACATACAAATGCGTGTGCGACACACACACATACACACACAAACACACACACACACAAAGAGAGAGAGAGAGAGAGACAGAGAGAGAGAGAGAGAGGCCAGCTTTATGAAGATTGCACCTAAAGGAAAGTTTGAGGATTTGACATTTCTACAGAGATACAGAAAACTGTGACTGCTTGGGGAAGAGCAAGACTCTTCCTGAAAATAATGCCATGAGAGTGCAAAAGATGAGCACCATGGAAAAGACAGAAGTTTGGTAGAACATTCATGAAAGGAAGGGAAATATGAGAGATGTTTAACACAGTATCTGGGCAAAATTTCATGAAGCTGACGACAACTTCCTTAGTGAGAAGAAGTTGCTCTAAATCATCTCTCTCTATTTGGTGCATATACATACATATATACATATATATATAGTGAATTTGTGAGTTCCTTAGTTTTATTGCACAAAATATAAAGCTTTTTTCTCAGTTGGACCATTATAGTGGATTCAATATATTTTATGATTAGTCTACATGATTGTCCTATGTAACATTAAAATTTTACAAGGTCAAGTATTTGAAGGGCTTATGGATATTATATACACATTTAATAAATTGATAATATATTGAATTTATTTAACCTATCCTTTAAATTTTGAGCACATTTAGTTAATTTTTATAAGGTGAAATTTCTAATCTAGAAATAGCAAATTTTAAATACTTGGAATCAAATATAAATTTGATTCTCAAAATTAATCATTAATCCACCATCTACAATTCCCTTATTGTGTGTTAAAGAAGAGTAATAACTCACAAAAAAATATACTATTTTACTTTGCTTCTGTGGGAGAAAAACGGCTAGTTAAAACATGTAAAACAATCTATAACAAGCAGTGAAATGGGAGCTTAGGAATGCACATAATCTTTTTTTTAACATATATATTTATGTTATCACACATGAATAAAACAAACTGCATACAGCAGGGAGAACCATGAGACAATCATGAGTTATATAAATGTTACATTCATAGTGATTTAGCTATTTGTATTTGTCAAACTTGAAATAAACATCTTTCCTATCTTGTTGCGTCTAAATTTCTGAATGAAATTCAATATCTACCATAGCTCATCTCTATTAACTTAAATCATTTATCTTCATCTAAAAAGATCTTATCCCCTAACCAATTAAACTTGATTGTAAAACTAAACTATCTGGTTTTCAACCTCCCTCAGAGACTTGAGAAGGAATATGACTAGGTGAGCCAGTAGTATAGGTTGGCAGCTCCCAAAATGAAAAAAAAAAAAAAATGACTGAGGCAGTTTACTGACTGAACAGTCACCCAACACTCTCTGTAATGTTGGAGCCTCATCTATGGCCTCCTAGGCCAATATCTCTCCCAGATTTATTCGTAAGGCAGGAACTATTGAGAACTTACTTACCCTGTCTTAGCAGAGTTTGGACATCAGCTCTGCCTGCATCAAAACTTGCCCATTTTTAGGTAGTATTCTGTCCGTGGCAGAAGCAAGGACATTTTGCATGGTGTCGTGTTTGTCACATTTGAAGGCAATTCCATAAGGAGGTTCTTTGATGCTCATCATCTTTTTTGAGGTCAGCTTGGGGCTATCAGGAGTTAACTTGTCTTGTTGTCAAAGAATCTTTAGAATAATAAAAACATCTTTAAATGCCATTTTCGTTGGGTCTCTGAGGCTTTTGAAGACCTTATTTAACTATTTTATCTTATGCATTATAGAATAATATCTATTTGATATATTCAGGATATATATTCTTGTGCTAAATCAAACTAGTTTTTGTCATTTGATGCATATACTCTTCGTTAAGTATTAAGAGAACTTAATGTTATCGGCATGGTGTTTTTCAGAAAAAAAATACCTTTACTTAGCAAAATGTACACAAAATGTGATAAGTTCTGTGTTTATTTTTCTTGTTTCCCAACTCAGTGATCTATGTTAAAGGCATAAATTCCTTAGAAAAGTTTCACTGTGAACTGACCAACAAATTAAAATACCTATTCTTAAAATGGAAAGAAAAAATCTGTTAAGATCAATAAATGTACTTTAGCCAAATCAAGGAATAATTTATCTTTCTTAGAATTTTAGCACCAGCTTATTTCTTTCTTAGGTTGCAGCTAATCCATGTATCCTGACTAACTGCCTCATAAATTTTAATCTTGACACGTGCAAGGGATAGATCTCTTAATAATGAGAAACACATCTCTCACATAATTTTCACTGAATCGAATGTTTAGTAGAACCCACAGAAGCTTCCTGCTAACTCACTCTTCTTTGTCACTTTCTCAAACATAAAGAATTACTGGACAATTGAAACAAATTCACCATTAGAGAATGTGTCCAGCATCACTCTAAATCCAAGGAAAAAGAATTATGGTTTTGATTTTCTGACCCTGTCTCTTGTCTGGAAATCAGAAGTTACTCAGTTGCATAGGATTCCTCCTTCTTCTGAGAGTGTTGTAAAGGGAGGAGATGAGTGCAGAATGAGGAGGTGTGTGCACTGGGGTGTGAACTAATAGTAAAATATCAGGCAGACTTGTCCTTAAAACTATTTTCCCATTATTACCATTATCAAGTCCGAGAGTGGAAATATCTATAACACAGGGGCTAGAGTGCCTAAGACTGCATGTGTACTAAAATATTAAAGGTACATGGGGCAGTGTTGGCTCATGGCTTTAATTCCAGCACTTGAGAGCCAGAGGCAGGCTAATCTCTATGATTTCAAGGCCAGCCAGGTCTACTGAGCAAGTTCTAGGACAGCCAAGGCTACACAGTAAAAACTTCTCTCTAACAAACAAACAAACAAACAAACAAACACACACACACAAAATATATAAGATATCAATGATAATAAAACAGAACAATGATAACTATATTACTCTTGTTAATTTTATAGAGTTCCTTCTCATTATTCTGGACTTACCCTTCTTCCTTTTGTCAGGATGTGAGGGATAAAATGAAGTCAAGTGAAAACAAGACATTGGCATTATAGCAGACAGCATTAAGGCTACTACTTACTTCGGGGGAACCTGAAGGAAACATATGGGTACCATAACAATATGATATATGAAACGGCTGCAAAGTGAGAGGCAGGGGGCATTATCTGATTTGGAATCCACCTTACAGACAGGATGGTGGAAATCAGTGTAACATTTCATTGCTTCATTTAGAACGGCACACAAATTACATGTGTGCCTTGTTGGGCCCTCGAATTTTCCCATCAATACTTTCAAGGAAGAGTTCACCATCAGTAACTGGAATGGCAGAAAACAAACTCAAGTATCAGAGGAAACACTCCATCCTCCAATACTGAAATATAACACCTGAATGCCCTAAACTGCGTGATAACCTTCTGCTGCTGCCTTTCCATTCATCAATGGCACCTCACTCAGCCCATTGTGTTCCACAGCCCCAAATCACACTGTTCTTTAACATTTGGTCTACACACTTCTGTCACCTTAAGGCTTTTATCTGGAGGAGAATTTTATTTACAGCCTCAGACAGCACAACCAGGCCACTTAAAAAATACCTGCGGAAATAATGATCTTTAAAAATATTTTATTATATTGATAGCAATGGTACTGTGGCTATTGATATGCAACATACCAGCTTGGTGGAACTGGATATTGAATACTGTCAATGTGGGAACAGTTTATATCAGCAATATTCTAAAAGTGTCACACAATTCAAACACTGCATACTATGTACCCACCAGAGCTAATGATTACTACTTGGGTGCTTCCCAATCTGATCAATTTTCCCAGTGTTTAAAAAGAATAACACAGAATGTAAAAACTCCAAAGCTTGTCTTTCATTCACCAACCACTGTACTGTGTATGCCCCCTTTTGTAAATATGAATTTTGTGTAGCATAATTTAAAGTATATGAGTATGAAATACCATACTTCAGTAAACAAAAATTGTTGAATGACTAGGCAGTTCACTGTGTTTGCATGTCTGTGTATATTTGGATTTTTAAAAATTGTTTTCTTCAACATATTAACTACTTTTCTGGAAATGATTTTCATTTTCTTGCCCAAATGTAGTAAAGCAAGGTATTTTGTGTATATTATATTTCATTGCTCAAAGAGCCACTGTAAATCTGCAAAAATATAATCTGTGAAAATATAATTTAAGGGAGTACCCAAAATACAAAATATCCCTTGAGACATGAAGAAGTATATGGACAGGGCGTAAGAGCAACTGAGACTGAGATAAATTTACCAAATTATAAATAACATAATCTATAAATACATAATGAGACTATTGATAATAACCCAATGACAAAAATTAATAACATGGCCTTATGCACACATAATTAAGTGGAATAATTAATAAATGGGATAAAATAAAAATTAGTTCCCTAGTAGATATTTCATTCATGAAATGTAGAAAAGAGAAAACATATCATCAGTAGAACATTGCTCTAAAAATTGTCACAGAGTAGAACCTCTGGAGAGACCTAAATTAGTGAGCAACATTTAGTGCATAGAAACAAGATACCTCATTAAAATATATAGTGCAGGGGATGGGGAGATGGTCAAGTGGATAAAACACTTGTTCTATAGTCAAGAGGAACACTGTTCAGAACTTCAGAAAACACATTTTTCCCACATATTTAATCAGGGCGTTTCTTCTCAGTTATATACACTGACCTTCTTTCCCTTGTAATCTCAATGGTGAGAAAATCTAGTGTGACACACAGAGAAAGCTGTTCAGTTATTGCTTAGCTTGAGAGAGTCTCCTGTAGAGTCAGCCCCCAGTAGGAGGTAAATGCTCCTGCACTCCGCTTTTCTCCTACTGGGAGGACCAGTGTCTAATAGCACAGAGTCAGGGATTACAATGTGTATACATTTAAGTTATATTAGTAGATACAATCTGTTTATGACCATTAGAAATTAAATAATTGATAACTACGTGGAGCAACAAAAATTTAATTTAGAGAATCCTAGTGTCGTAGTTAGTTGCCGTTGTCAATTTGACATAGTCCTGAGTCATCTGACAATGAAGCCTCAATTGAGCGATTCTCTGGAGTAGATTGTCCTGTAGGCTTCTTGTTCGATGGGTGTTGCCTTGATATTTAAATGGAAAGAAAGGTCCACTCAATTGTGAGTGGTGCTGTTCCAAGGCAGATGCTCCTAAGTTGTAGAAGAAAACTAAGCAAGAACCATTGTTCAGCTATCAAATACCATCTACATGGCTTGTGTTTCAAGTTCCTGCTTGAATTCCTTCCTTGATTTCATTCATAGTAGAGCACTGTATGTAAGCCAAAATAAACTTTTCTCTTCCCTAATTGCTTTTGGTGGTGGTGCTTACTATAGCAACATAATAAAATTAGAGCACTTGGCAGTACATGTGAGCAAAGTAATCTTCAATGCAGATCACAAACAAGTCCCATTGTCAGGACATAAAGAGAAAACATTTAATCTATGCTGTATTCTCAATGATGCCTGACTTCAAATCAAACCATGAGAAAATATTGAACAAAAGTAAAGTGGGAGATGATCATAAACAAAATAATCAGTGCCCCTTGAAGGTATCAGGGCTGTGAGAGCCAATGTTTCCTCACAGATGGGAAAAGCAGTGTGTGAACTAAAACCAACATTCACCTTGGGAGCCAGGAACATATTCTATAGCATGAGACGGCATTAGAGGGAAAAAACTATTGATTTCTGTAAAGAAATCTATAGTTTTGTTAATTCAGTATGAAAAGGTAGTTGATTTGTTTAATAAGTGATCTGTGGCCGTGTTATATGCCTTTTAATATGATGCAGGGTGGAAGGCACATGAGAATTCTTGTTTTTTATAACTTATTCCAAAAATATGTTAACATTTTTGGCCCCGCCTCCCACCCCCACCCCCGTGTGTGTGTGTGTGTGTGTGTGTGTGTGTGTGTGTGTGTGTGTGTG
>OU015742.1:160696601-160710249 GCA_907169655.1 Acomys percivali | reverse complement strand
TGTGTGTGTGTGTGTGTGTGTGTGTGTGTGTGTGTGTGTGTGTGTGTAGCCTGGAAGATTATACCAAAAGTAGACTAAGCCAAATATTATTATTTTTTGAGTTCATGGGGAATAAACTCTTCAACCTTATTCTTCAGATAAAAATGTCTTCATATTCCTCAAAATTCCTGAAAAAGAAAAATACATTTTGTTCCTGTGTCTGGAAGATTCTAGTGTCTGTGGCCTTTCTGAATGTCTGTCTTTAGTAAGTCTTTTACTTCAAGCCATTTGGCTGACACACTTGCCCCCAGTACTCAGAGTTATTCATTTAGAAACAGTTCTTAGTGTTTCATGATGTTTAATATTTTCTTTTGTCTTTGGGTGATGTTTTCTACATCTATGTCTCACTGAAGTTGAGCAAGGTTTTAGTTATCTGAATTCTAATTTTTTGACACATTTCGTTGTGTAGTGCTGAAATTGATATCCTTGCATCCGAAATTAATAATGTGAATGTCATTCTTTGTGCAACCACTCCTAAGAAGACATTAACATTGAACCATAATCTTCAAGGACAATGATTTTCACATTTACAGGAATACACAAGGGATAATAGAGGCTTATCAGATAATCTAAATTTAAACTGCCTGGTAATTTAAATGAGAACTTCTGTTTGAAGGACTATCGTGGGAACTGCTCCAATTCCCACACTATTTGACTGCTTCTCTGTGATCTTCCTGACTTTTTTTCTCTTTCTGACATTCTACCTTTCTGTGCATAATCCATGATTCCTTCTACTGCCCAGAAACACAAAAAGGTTTTTTCATCATTTCCTTCAACACCAAAGAATAATAAGGAAATTATTGGTTATCTCTTGGATTGAACAATTGATAGCTCGGCAGTAAGAATACAGTTGGAGGAGAGAAGTCATTCTCTTAGTGAAAAGAATCATGAGGTTTTTCTCATGGACATCATAATTGTGACAAGAACATCTTTTCAGCCGACCAGCATAGGCAATGTTTTGTATAAGCACTCCCATGTCCACTCTACAGCAACCATGCCAAATCCAGAATTTTACCATTTACTTAAGTAATATAGAAATAGCTTTTATCATAATTGTACTTAAAACAAATATTCTTCCCATGAATTTTAATGTTGATAAAGTTCTGACAGACTTGTGAGGAGATGGGATAATAGAACATGTCAAAAAAGACGTATTCAGATATCTTCCTAGACAATCATTTGCTGGACACATTTTGACAAAGTAGTCATTCTGGATCTCTGTTGAATTCTTTCTTATGAACTAAATGACAGGAAATGAAACAAACTGTGTGGGAATTCTCAGACCATCACCTGATCATATATATCTTTTTGTCTTAATAATCTTAATAACTATAAAACTTGGTAGTAAAAGTAAACTGAGTTCCATCATATATTTTTAGAAGACACAGAAGTAATAATTGTAGAAGGCATTTTAATATGGGGTAAAATCCTAGCTTTCATGCTGTGCCTAATAACAATATGGAATTTGAAGGGTGTAGTGAGAAGTTGCACAAACTGGATTCAAACCAAGTGTGACAATCGCTGTGTGATCGTGAAATTTTTAACTTAGTTCTGCACTCCTCACTGTTTCATATGTTTAATAACTTGCTGTGGAGAACGAATGTGATAAGAAATGGCTATAGCATATATAGCTTACTCTCTGACACAAAACTAAAAATTTGACAACTATAGGTTTCCTAGACTTTTTAAAAATGTATATTGGGCAGAGTTACTTCAAAAATGGAAGAGTGAGACATTTATCATATAATGATTGAAATAATTTTCCTACTGCATTTTAACATTTCCCCGTAGTTTTTAATCAATACTAAGAGAAATGTTTAATTTATGAGACCACAAACGGTGTGAATTTTATTATGTAGACATAAGTAAATATGTTATATATTTGAAATTCATTATAATGAGAAAGCACAGGAATATATATATGTATATATATATATATATATATATATATATATATATATATATATGAAATCACAGAAATATTCTTAGAATTAAGCATGGGTTGAATTGTCCATCTCCCAGTGTTTCATGTAGGAGTTCTTCCTTGGGTTATTTCTACATGTCAACATGGCTAGACTGCGACAGAGGGGAGAGAGAGATTGTGCCTTTTAAGTAGTGAAATTTGGAATACTGAGAAAGAACAAATTTGTCATGTAAAACTTTTGGCCAAATAACTGTTTTGTTCATTTTTTTTCTGTTTTAGCTTCAGTTTTATGTTATCTCTAACCCAGTGGATATTTAGGCCTTGGAGGACAGTGAAGACTGAGTAAAGACAAATTGTTGGGTGCATGAATATGTGTGTGTACAGGTATGGTACACATATTAGTATAAGAAATTAGAAATATTATGGGAGATAGAACTATGATGATGGAATAGACAAGACACAAAGAAGAAAGCCGGGAGGAATCAATGGGAGAAGGAAGGAAATGAACTCGAGAGGAACAGGAGCTATGAAAGACATGGGGCAGGGACAAAGCTCTCTACCAATATGCAAGAAGACGACGTGATGAAACCTAATATTTTGTATGCAAACCTAAAATCTTGAAAAATAAATGAATAAAAGAAAAATTCAGACCTAATATTTGAAGACCAGAAATGGACCTAGTCAATGTAAATGTTTTGTTTTTCATCGAAGACATTTTTTCAAGTTATCCTTGGGTTTATGTGGTCCTCCAAGTGAATATCCTGCTGGTTATTTTACTTTAGAGAGATGTGTCATTTTTACTTTTATTAATGCAGAAACTAGAAAGAAAAAGAATGTATAGTTGGGAAACAAGTATTGCCTTGTTAAGTCAAAAACTGAAGAAAATGCAGGATTCCTTGGCTCAAAATAGTAATTGGAAAGCCAACACCAACTCTCTTGCTTCTTTCTTAATGCATGAATACTTTTCTCACAAACAAACTCATGTTTCATTTATTGCTGCTATATACTATTGAGAATGCCTTTCTCCAGAAAAGAGCACAGGATTTATGAGTTTGAAGGTAAAAATCAGAAAGTGCTGGATTGGCAGTGTAGTAACAGGAGAGATAGGTGAATATCCATCAAAGGACATTTGGGGTAGATCTGTGTTTTGTAATGATATTAGCAGTCTGAGCCATGGACCTGAGACTTCAGAGGCTATTTTAAAACATGTCAAATGCTTTGTTACAAACAACCTCACCTGTATGGTTGTCAAATGCAAGCATTTTGAAAACATAGGAACATGAATTGACATATCAATATAACAAGGACATGTTTTAACATGAATACAAGTTAATTTTTTTCTGAAAACTATACATCAGATATTTGAAAAATGGCATAGTATTTTAATCTAACTTTTAGACAACAATATTTGTTTATACTTATATTAATCTTATTCTCTTATATAAAGTTCTTTGTTTTTTGTATTAGAGACTCTCCTTTGTTTTCTCCCTATCTTCACAGATATAGTTTGCCACATTTTGAGTGGCTGCTGGAGGTTGAATGTTATATCTACTCATGCACTTTACCCTGAACAACTACATGTCTGATAGTAATGATGTGGTTTTGTTTGTCATCTCGAAAAGGAGTTACAAACAACATACAACAATACTTGTGCTTCTGTTTTCTTTTCTGGTTGACCGCTTATTCAGGGTTAGTTACATTCATGAAATACATGCTGCTCTGTCTTCCTGAGAATACCTGGATAATGCTGCTTGTTGCTTGTTTTGATGGGCTGTCCATCATACCATTCAGAGGAGTGGCTTCTTCCCCCATGTTTGCAGCGTGGTTCATGTCAGTTATGTTTGTCTTGGTCTTATTGTCACAAGTGATTTTACATGTCTCATAAGATAAATCTATACATTTCCTAGTTCCTATAGAGATTAGATTTGAAAATATGAATATTACAATGGAGCTTAGTAGAGATGCTAGCATTAAGTTCTTCATTTCTATTATGCTAAAGTCACACAGCAAGACAGCAAGTAGGTGCTTATTTTGCACTATTGATGATTGAAAGACCAGACAGCATAGGATCTTTGATATAACATGTCTTTGGATGGTTAGAAAAAATACTTATTTGGTTCGCGTTTGATATCTGCTGTACACTCAATTTGCTTTACACTACTTTTAGTTAGTTTTCTTTTTGAAATTGAAAAGCTCCCCATGCATCTAAACTAATTTAAAATAATAGTTGAAAATATCTGTTCAAACAATATGTTTATTCTCATTCCTGATATAAGAAACAGAATTCAGTGCTGCTATCCCCCCTTATAAAATTGAATTTTGCATTGAATATATGCATTATATTAGAAAGACATTTTCACCTAGTGAAGTCTATATAATATATGATCTACGACATTCAGAGTCTTATACAAAATAGAACCACCTGGACAAGTTTCTTGTTTCAATGAAGAATTTCAACATCAGTGTTTTATAGCACTGTTCAAGGACAAAATGCCAGTGTATCTTCGGCGAATCTTCCTTGCTTCCCTGTTGCCATTTCTCACCTCCTTCTACCCTCCCCTTCCTTCCTACACTACATCTTTTTCTTTATTTGTATTTTACTTTTATTGTCTTCATAGTTAATTTATAGATCTTTTATACTGAGTGCCTAAATATTACTGAAGTATTTAAATTTTGGATTCACAGTAGATTCTGACATGCTTAAAATAGAATACCAGGAGCTATTTTAGATTCAGTGTATTTCTCTCATTTTCCATTGGTAGCTTTTTATCATTCATCTTTGTCTTGTTACAGGAGCACATTACTATGGCAGACTTATTTCTGAAAAGATTCCCATGAATTGAAATGTCAATTACCATACCTACATTGCTTAAGTGGATTTCAAAGTAGTGTCATTATTATGAACATTATATTTAAGTCTTTATTATGTATCTGAAAAACCCTATCATGAAATTCATTCATTAATATGATTTTTAAAATTAATAAAGTATAATAACATATCTTAGAACATGTTTTATATTTATACATGTACAGGCATATGGATGTATTTGAATATTTTTTATTACGTCTTACTTTTTAAATGATTTCCCTTGAACATTTGACTAAGAACATGTGTTATAACTAGAAGCTTTCATCATTTTTAAAAGAACCATTTTATAGATGGAATTATTTTTAGCACACGTCAATACATATTATTGACTTTCTGTGTTAACTTATATATTAAAATATATAGGATATATTATTATCTTTCTGTCATTAATTAGTATGGCCATTCTCTTCCATGGAGATATCAAACTCTTGTAAATATGTCATCCCTATAGAAGACAAATCCCAAGGGCTGGAGAGATGGCTCAGTGGTTAAAGGCTAGGCTCACAACCATAAATATAAGAAGACAAATACCTCTCAATGAGGCAAAATGATTCTTCTGACACACTCATCCTTCTTCTGTTTTGATTACCAGGTCAATTTCATAGTTGACTTATATGACAAATAATCAGTATTCTTTCTGAGCAACACAATAATTTATAGTATATTAAGGCATCTGGTATACTTTATTTACATCTTTGCAACACAAACGGAGCTCATGCCAAAATTAGACTATGAATATGAAATGAGTGGGGAACCTGCCTGAAGAATGTTTAATTCAAAGCTGTAAAATGTGGCCAGAAGAATATGACTAATCTTAACCCCGAGAAAGAAACACTCTTCTCTTTTTCTATATTCACCTTTTTTTTAGAAGCTTTGAAGTTATTTGTTTGTTTTGTGTTAAGTGTAAAAATAAGTGTTTTATTATGGCATTGCCCTACTTCCTTGTGTTTGATTGTTTCTCCTTCCCCCTGACTGGGCCCTGCATCCCTTTTCCTGCAGAAAGCAGTTCCCTCCCCCATTCAGTTTACTCTATGGTATTACTTAGTGTCCCCATTCTTTGAAACCTTTTCCCTCTCTCTATAGCATCCTCTATTTCAGGGATGATATCTACATTCATAACTACATGTATACACAAATATAAAAACTAAAATCTAGGATCTACACACATAAAGGAAAACATTCAATAGCTGTCTTTCAGAAAGCTAGTGACTTCATCTAACATCGCTTTTTCCAGAGCCATGCTTTTTCTTGAAAATTGTATTATTCTGCTTTTCTTTGCAGATGAAATTATAGTGTATATAATTGCTGCATTTACTATTATCTATTCAATTTTTAGTGGGCATGTAGTGTGATTCATTTTTGTGCTATTATGAATAGAGAATCAATGAATATTGATGTGGAAATATCTCTGTGGTTATGATTTAGATTCCTTTGAATATAGCCCAAAAATGGTATGGCTAGGTCATATGGTTGTTCTATTTTTAGTTTTTTTTAGCAGCCTCCATGCTAATTTTCATAACAGCTGCATCAAATCACATGCACACAAGCAGGGAATAAAGGTTCTTCTTTCTCTACACTCAGCACAAATTGGTAATATATGGTTTCTTTTAAATGGTATACATGAAGATTAGGTGAGAGGGAATTTCAAACTACTTTTAGTTTCCATTGCCCTGACTGCTGAAGATTTTGAATGATTTTTTAAAAAAATAACTGTTGATTATCTGGTTTCATCTTATGAAAAACCATGATTCCAGTACTTAATCTCATTCACTGATTGGCAGTTTTGTCTTTTTGATGGTAAATTTTTTCATTTCTTTATATATCCTAAGCAGTAACATATTCATCTGAAATATATATGACATTTTTTTCTATTTTTATTATATTTCTTTTTTAACATATCCATTTATATTATTAGACACAAATAAAATAAAATACATATAGCAGGAAGAACTATGAAACAATCAAAAATTATACAAATGCTACATTCATAGCGATTTAGCTATCTGTATTTGGCAAACTGGAAGTAAGCTTGAGTTAAGATTCTGATGAGTCCAAGATTCTGAATAAAAATAAGCTATCTATCTCATCAATATTAACTTAAAACATCTATCTAGACCTAAATACACCTTAACCTTTAACCAACTAAGCTTTAACGTAAGAATAAACTACTTGGTCTTCAACTCCGTCAGAGACTTGAGAAGGAATAAAACTTAATTACTTGAGTGAACCAGAAGTGCAGGTTAGCAGCTTCCAAAAGGGAAAAAAAGTGACAGAGACAGTTTACTGCCCAGACAGTTACCCAAAACTCTCTGTCATGTTGTATCATTTTCAGTATTCTGGCTCAATATATCTGACAGACGTTTTTGTGAGGCAGGAATTATTGAGGACTTGCTTACTCTGTCTTGGCAGAGTTTGGCCATCCACTCTCCCTGCATCCAAGCTTGCCCTTTTTTAGGCAGAATTCTGTCTGTGGTTGAAACAAGGACATTTTCCCCAGTGGCTTGTTTGCCACATTTGAAGCCATCTCCATAAGGAGATACTTTGATGCTCATCATCTTCTTTAGGTAGGCTGGGTATTGCCATCAGGTAACCTGTCTTTTGTTAAGAGTCTTTGGAATAATAAACACATCTATAAATGCCATATTCTGTAGATCTCTGTGACTTTTGAAGACCTTATCTTACTATTTTACCTTATATATCTATAGCGTCATATCTATCTGTTATACATAGGATACATATTCTTGTGATAAAAATAGATTAGTAATTGACATGACCATGATTTGTTCAACTAACAATTAGCTTGTATTACTTAATTATCCTAAACAGCCTGCAATACCACTTGCAAGGTATTGGAAGTAAACCTTGTATGATAATTGAGTTAGACGGGTATGAAACCTCATATTAGAATATATATATATTGTGTGAAGGATAATCTTAAATTTGAATTCTATACCAGTGTTTCAAAATTAAACTTAGTTTGCATCAATATACAAATATCTATACCAATGAATTAAAAATAACCTTATTTGTGATTAACAATTAAGGCCTTAAATTGAGGAGTAGATTCAATAATCTATTTGTTGTTCTATCTTCACTCTATACTTCTATATACCCATTTCTTTTTAGCTCCTATCTCCTTACCTATGAAGGAAAGATAAAGAAAAAAAGAAAAACATTCCTGAGTTCAACCTAGTTTTCTCTCTGTATAAGACCAATAATAACTAACTCCTGATGAAAATAAGCATCTGTAGCCTAAGAGATAAAGCAGAAACCTACACAACACCTATTAGGGGAAATGGGGCATCATTCTCTTAAAGTTTCTTCAGGCTGATTTGGGGAGAATAATGGGCCCCTTTGAAGAAGCTCATATCAAATTGGGGAGATGACAGACATTTTAAACAATTCTCTAAACTGCATTCTCACTCTTCTGACAGCTTATTTTGCCAAACATACATTTTAAATTTCAGATAATCACACTCATAAGTATTTGTGCTCATAGAATCTTATTTGAAAAGAAGTTCATGCCTGTGCCTGGATCTTGAAGCATTTTCTCAGTGTTTTCCTTTAAATTGTTCACCATTTCATATACTAGTATCAGGTCCAAAATTCATTTTGAATTGATTTTTCTGACCACTGCAACATACAAATCTCATTTGATTGTTCTTGCAGTTATGTTGGCACAGTTTGTCAAATAAACATTATCCAGTAAATTTTAAATACTTTTGTGAAAAAAATATGCATCCTTAACTGTTTAGGATCATTCTTTATGCCACTAAGCAGGCAATTTTGTCCCTATGACATTGTAGTGTAAATATGAGGGTAGGAAATGTGATGCTGTGTGTAGCTTTCTCAATGCTTAGGACTGTTTTGGTTATTTGTGGGTTTTGTGTCTTTGTATGGATTTCAAAAAAAGTGCTTGCCATAAAGAGAAAGCATCAGAATTTAATTTGAATATGTAGATTAATTTTAAAAGTGTAGCCTCTTCCATTATATTAATTCTGCCAATCTAGGAACAATGAAGTACTTTGCAATGTCTGATGTCTTCCTCAATTTGTTATTTTTAGTGTCTAAAGTTTCTATTGTAAGACTTTATCTCTGTAGGTAGGTTTATTTCTAGGAATTTTATTAGTTCAAAACTATTGTACATGGGATATTTTTCTCTATTATCTTTCTTAGGAAGGTTGTTAGTGGTGCATTAAAAAACAATTTTTATGCATGTAGTTTTTGTATCTTGTAACATTACTGGAATAGCATATCTAAAATGCTCCTCATTGAAGTCTTTTAAATATGGATTCGTTCCATCTGTACATGAGGATCTACTGATTTCTTCCTTTCCATTTGTATCTTCTTCTGTTGTTGTATTGACATGTACATTCTTATGTGCTCATGTATACCCTTCTGATGAAAGCTACAGTAAAGATATATTTAATACTTTGTTCTCATAATCATTTTAAACATGTAGTATGCTTTGAAATTTCTCTTTTGTTTGAGTCATGGTCTTTTAATTATTTGCATCAATAAGACTTAAATAAACACAATCCTGAACTTTTAATAAGGAAAACTAGAAGGAGACCAGTGGAACAAAAACATTTTTACTAAATTTCTATCTCACTCTAACAACATTGATAAGATATGGACAGTATAACTATGCTTTTGTATCCAATATGAAGTCAGCATAAAATCATCTGTCTTGATGATGATCTTTTGCTAATCTCTTTGTTAATATAATCTCAAAACATGTGCATATCAACATATAATCCTTTGTTACATGCAGATGAATAGTAACTGATATCTCTCTGGAAGGAATGACTTGCTCAAAGTTGTACTTTTCCTTAAATGAAGTATAATTCTTTCAGTTATGTACCTTTGTCACTTTATTATTTTCACCATAAATCTTTCTTTATCCTTATCTGATCTATAACCTCCATAGAGGACACGGACTAAATGTTTTTCTACCTTTTATATCCAGAATTGCTCAGTGCATGAAGTCTAATAGTATTAAAATTTGGGGGAAATAATTCCTTCACAGTAAGCTGACTACTATGATAGCATTTCTGTCCTTATGTTTTTCAGTCCTCTAATACTAGCTAGACCAAGTTTTTGAAAATTGGAAATAAGAAAGTATGTGGTAGTAACATGTTAGTAAGCAATATTTAAATGTGTTTTCTAAGGTGTTTCCAGTTTGAGTGGGCATATCATTACAAAATACATGTTGTGTTGAAATCTTCACCATTCATTTTATGAAGGTGCTAAGACACTAGATTTGTGGGAGGCAATTATGTCATGAGAGATGAGACATCACAAATAAAATTAACATTGTTATAAATGATGCTTGTTTGCTTTTAACCTTCTATGAAGACACAAAACAGGCATACTCTATGACATAGAACGTGGATCTCACATGACAATTAAATTTGGCATCTTCATCCTGTATTTCCAAGTCTATGGGATTTTAAGAATTTAGAATTTAAATATTTTTATTTATAAGATAGTAATCAATACTATTTTATATAGTAGTCCAAACAGTCTACGACAGAAAAATGATATATACATTGGGGGTTGCTGTTAAAAAACTCCCCTAAACCTAGAAGTAATTCAGAATTGGGTGATAAAAGAAATGTGAGAATTTGTTGGTTAAGCTAAAAGAAAAATTTGCATTTATGTGAAGGGATCGATAAAGGAGATTCTGAAGTGAGTCATAAACAACACAAGTGTGACGGAGAAAATCTCAGCTGTCTCAGAGAACATGTGTGTCATTGAGACCAGAATTTAGGAGAAATGTAGACAATGTTATCCTTTCTGATGAATATCTAGACAGAAATGAAGAACTTGATATTAAAGAGAAGGGAAAGGGCATGGGTGTTAGTCTATATTTTCTTAGCAAGAGATTCACAGGGTTTGTGCTTTGTGGGATATAGAACACCCAAGAGATGAACTGGTTGTATAGACAAAGATATAGCTAGGGAAAAAAAAGATTAAAGATGTAGTTTGCCTGCTCTAAAATGTTTGCTCGGAAACATGTGAAAAGTAAAATTAAAGATGGGATTGTTAGTAAAAACAGTAGGATTTTAATGTTTGCAAATTTCTCAGCTTATAAATAATCTTAGGAATGAGAAAATAAGCTTGAAAATAAATAACAGTGTGAGTACTGAAATTGTATACAGCCTAAGGTGGGCTTTGCAGAATGATTTCAAGTCTCTACCCACTGCTTTCCTCTGAAGTGTGTTTTGTCGGCCTCACTCCATTAGGCCACTATTCTGATGCATGTAGTTTTTGCACTGTAAGAATATGGCAGCAAGTGGACACTACAATTGGAGTCTGAAAAAAACACCTAGCACAATTGTTAGGAAAAAAATGTGAGTAGATCTAAGTTGGAATTTTGAATCATCTTAGTCTAGTAGCAAAGTTAAGTACCTCCCTAGTGCCAGGATGTAACATCCCACACAGCACTTCATTGATTTTGCTCATTTATATGATGCTGAGAAACCCCTTGGCTTAGGTTTCATCACCGTAGGACTGAGGATGCCTACATTCACATCAAACTGAAACCTTGTGCTATATATAGCCTCCAGAAAAATGAGAAATGATTTTCATTTGATTGAAAATAAGCTGATGTATCATATATTGCTATGTGCCTTGAGTGCACTATGCTACAATGTGTGCAAGAATTCCTAACCAGTTAACAGTTTAAAGACTGTTGGGATAAAAAGGAAGTTTTCCAAAATTAAAATTTACAATAAATTTAAAAACAATTTATTTGTTCTTATTTAGTTTGTTGAGTATGTGCTTTTGCTGTACTGATATATAATTGTATATGCTATGTATAGAAAATACATTTTAGAGAAGATATGATGAGGTTTGAGGAGGTGGCTCCCTTGATATAGTGCTTGTCATGTAAACATGAAGGTAACCTCAGTTTGAATATCAGCAGGCTTGTGAAAATGCATTATGCAGCAGTGTGGACTGGAAAGTTTAGCACTCTGAACAAATGTTCTCAACCTGTGGGTCATGACCCTCATGTGGACCCTATATCAGATAGTCTGCATATCAGATATTTAAATTGTGATTTATAACAGCAGCAAAAATACAATTATGAAGTAGCAACAAAATAATGTTATGGTTGGTGGTCACCACAGCATGAGAAATTGTATTAAAGACTCACAGCATTAGGAAAGCTGAGAACCACTGACTTGTAATGCGATATATGAGAATAACTTGGACTTATTTGCTAGCCAATGTAGTTGAATTTTGAGCTCCATGTTCAGACAGAGACCCTCCTTCTAAAGATTGTATAGAGCACTGTTGAGAAAGACTAACATTAATATTCTCCTCCACATGGATACTTAAACAGACAAAATGTGCAGTTGTTAGTTTGTGTATATTATGGAACACATCATAGTGCTTACTGTTTATTACTGTGAAAAAAGGTAGGTCACTAGGTTTGTCATTTTAATAAAGCTAAAGTGTTTAATATATGTTTCTTTTTGATAGGTTTATAACCATAAACATATATATTAAAATATTTATCCAGTTTATCTGTATTTGTCTCTAGTTGAGTCTTAAATAGAGTTTGGCATGTCAGAATAGCAGCATTTGTTTATTAGTTTTAACTGAACTGCATAAAGAAAGCAAGCCATCCTGATGGAAAATGTTCCAACTTATAGGTAAATATATACAACTATTAATATTCTTAACTAAAGAGTCTTCCAATAATTATGTCTTCCTTTATGTGTTTTATTTACAAGGGAACTAAATGTAAATCTTTCTGACATTATTAAAGAGGAAAATTACTTCATTTTTATGGTTTTTCCTTTGACTTGCTTTTATGTCTTTTAAATATCTACTTTGTTGTATCTAAATTTTCTTTGTGTCTTTTTTCCATGATTTTCATTCGCATCACTACAGAAATTCATAAATCTTAATGACATCCCAATGTTCAATGTGCTGTAAAATAAAATCTGACTCAACCTCGGTAAATTTTACATTCAGAATAATCATGTTTGTGAGGATATGTGTAGATCTCTAGCAACAAGATGGTTTTGTAATTTTTACTTGAATTAATTAATTAATTAATCAAACTCAATTTTCATTTTCTTTTGTGTGTGTATGTGAGTTTAGATAATGGCCTACCACACACAAACTTATACATTAAAAACTTTGCTTTTGGACACTGTTCTATAAAATCAGCTCAACTAACAGCTAACATTGGTACACAGCAGCATTTGACACTAGTTTATACTAGTATATTTATAAAGTCCATGTTGTAATTCTCAGGACTAGATAACTAAGTGATAATTCTGACATGCAATATTGGAAAGGTTCAGTTATAACGTCAAGATCATACAATATATAAAGTGATGGGTATTTGATTGGAGTAAGGTGCTGTTTGTTTGTAAACTGTGTTAGAAGTGACATATACTGAAGACTCAGAAAGATACACTTCCACCTGGATAAGCAGTTGGCTCTGCTCTGGAACTATCATGCCGCATCACAGCCGACTGGCTGCTCCCTACTGTAGTTCACTGCCCACCGCCTTTATGTCCAGCGATACCTTTCATTTACCCATTCTATAACACACCTTAAGAATCGTTCCTTATGATTTTATGTGCAGTCGCAGAATCTAAGAAGTTCTAGAGAACAGTGCGTCTTATTTCTTTTTTTTTTTTCCTATTGCCCACCTAAATGTTTTTATTTCATTCTCACATTTGATTAATAGTTAGGGTCTGCATAGTTTTCTTGGTTGAAAATTTTCCTTTTCTTTTTAAAAATTTATTATTATTATTATTATTATTATTATTATTATTATTATTATTATT
>OU015742.1:160662335-160696591 GCA_907169655.1 Acomys percivali | reverse complement strand
TTATTATTATTATTATTATTATTATTATTATTATTATTATTATTATTATTCACATTACATCCTGATTGTAATCCCCTCACTAATTTTTTTAAAATTGAGAATAAATCCTTCTTTCTTGGATTTAAGTTTGTTTTTAACTTAAATATTCAATTTATATCCTGACATAGGTTCCCTCTTCTCCTCCCAGTTCCTCCTTTCCATACTTTTCCCCCTTTGTCCTCTCCCCTTCTCCTTAGGTGAGGGAAACACACACACTCTCCAACCACTGCAGCACATCAAGTCTTATCAAAACTAAGATCATCCTCACCCACACCCACCGAGGAGTCATTTATTTCTTTTGTTTTCTTGGCTGTAGGTAACCTCCTTCAATTGAAGTTTTCCTTCCATTATCATATTTAGGGCTTGGTTTGCGTATAGATATTGTTTAAATTTGTTTTTCATGTAATACCTTGTTTATTCCATCAATGTTAACTGAAAATTTTGCTGGGCATAGTACTATGGGCTGACATCAGTGGTCTCTTAGGGTCTGAAAGATGTCTTTTGAGGCCTTTCTAGCTTTTAGAGTTTATTAGGTTTATTGCGAGTCAGGTGTGATTCTGATAGTTTTGCCTTTACATATGACTTGGAATATTTCATTATAACTTTTAATGTTTTTTCTTTGCTCTGTACATTTGTGTTTTGATTATTTTGTGGCAGGATGATTTTTTTTTCTTGTCTAACCTAGTTGGTATTCTATAGATCTCTTTTATGTTTATAGGCATCTCTTTCTTTGGGTTGAGGAAATTTTCTTCTATGATTTTCTGGGCCTTGGGGCCAGGAATCTTCTCTTTCTGTTATTCTTATGTTTCCTCTTTGTATAGTGTCCTTGATATCATGTATGTTTTGTGTCAGGAATTTTTCAGATTGGACATTTTCTTTGACAGATGTATTGATTTCTTTGAATGTATCTTTTACATGTGGAATTTTTTCCTCCATCTCTTATATTCGGTTGGTGATGCTTACCTCTGTAGTTATTGTTCAACCCTCACCCTATAAGTTTTCCAACTCCAGGATGACCAAAGTTTCTGTTTTCTTTTTTTTAAGGCTTTCACATAAGTTTTATTTCTTTAAAAATAAAACTTGCAATGTATAAAATATAACAAAGACTAGACAGCCATAAAATTCAACTATGAAAGCTTTATTATATTTCCCTTTATCAAAGAACATTTTTAACTGAATAGTCATACATATATATTTCTGATAACCCATCCTGTTTAGCGTTCTCTACATATGCATATTCATCTTGAACCTATTTTCAGTGATTTCTATATGATGATAATAATGCACAAAGTTTCTGTTTTCTTTATTATTTCTATTTCCATTTTCAGTTCTTGAACCACCTTATTCATTTCCTTCATCTGTTTGTATTTTCCTGTATTTCTTTAACTGATTTATTCATTTCATCTTTAAAGGCCTCTATTTAAAAGGTTGTATTTTCCAGTATTTCTTCAAGGGATTTATTTGTTTCTACTCTAAAGGTCCCTATCATCTTCATAAACATAAATTTAACTTCATTTACTTTTGTTTCAGTTGTGTTAGGTATCCAGAGCTGCTGGCAGTTGGATAACCGGGTTCTGGTGGTGACATATTTCCCTGGCTATTGTTGATTGTGTTTTTAGTCTGACCTTAGCTATCTGGTTGCCTCTGTCATTGTCTGGTTGTTCCTGGTTCCCCTTGCATTTCTTTGGGTTCATGAAGAGCCCTGGACAAGTGGATGGAAGTTCTTGGAGCAGCCCTCCTTGGGACAGTGAGTATAGTTGTGGACAGGTTGCTGTCTCTAAGGGAACAGCTTGATGTCCTCCTTAGGTGCCTATGTCTCAGTTAGACTCACAGGCAGGGCTAATATCCAAAATATATAAAGAGCTTAAGAAATTAAATAACACCAAACCAAATAACGCAATTAAAAATGGGGTAAAGAGCTAAACATAGAATTCTCAACAGAAGAATATCGAATGGAGTTTATTTAGAGGTAGAGAGAGTACTGGAAGAGACTACTGGAATTAGGGGAACAATTTGGGGGTGACAGAAATTGAGTACAATGGAAACTCCCTGGATTCCACAAGGTGTCCCTATGGAAGACTCTTAGTATACTGTTTCTGAGCTGGGCATTTTCTGTAACCAGGCAAGGCTCCTAGTGTTAGAACTAGGACATCAAACCAGCTACAAAACCTTTGTCTTATAATTTTCCTGCCTGCAAGATTTTCTGTGTTAATGGTGGAGCCAAACTTGTAAGTGTGGCCAACCAATGACGGGTTCAATTTGAGGCCCATGTTATGAGAGGGAACCCAAAGACCTAGGACTTAAACAAGAATGGCCTTCAAAAAATAATAAAGTAATGAAATGAAAGATAAAAAAAAAAGAATATCGAATGGTTAAGAAACACTTAAAGAAATGCTCAACATCCTTAGTCATCGGGGAAATGCTAATCAAAATAATTCAGATTCCATCCTGCACCTATCAGAAAGGCTAAAATAAAAAACTCAAGTGCAGCACATGTTGTTGAAGATGTGGATAAAGGAGACTACTCCTCCATTTCTAATGGAAATGCAAACTTGTACAACCACTTTGGAGATCAACCTGGCTCTTCCTCAGAAAATTGAGAAGAGTGCTACCTCAAGACCCTGCTGTATCACTCCTGGGCATGTACCTGAAAGATGCTTCACCATACAACAAGGACATTTGCTCAACTATGTTCATAGCAGCCTTATTTGTAATAACCAGAATCAGGAAAGAACCTAGATGCCACTGAACTGAAGAATGGATAAAGAACCTGTGGTACATTTACACAATGGAATAATACTCAGCTATTAAAAACAATGAAATTTCCAGTCAAATGGATGGAACTAGAAAAGATCATCCTGGTGAGGTAACCCAGACCCTTAAAAACACACATAGTATATACTCACTTATAAGTGAATATTATCCCAACATACATATCCTTTGAGAGACTCCACACTCTGGGGGATGGGGAGAGACTGGGAATTGCAACTGGACTCTTGATGGAATCCTGACAATGGTATGGAAGAATGATGTGGTGGGGGAGGGGGAATGGAAGGACCTAGAGGGCTCAGGAGCCACACAAAGAGACCGCCAAAGCTGGTAGATCTGGACCCACAGGAGTCTACAGAAACTGTTGTACCACCCAAGGACAATGCATGTAGCAAACCTAGAATCCTATTCAGATCTAACCAATATACAGTGCATTCTCCATGGTTGTGGGGAAAACGGGGACTGCCTCTGACATAAACTCTGGGGTGTCTGACTTGATCACTTCCCCTTGGTAGGGAGACCATGCTTCACACAGAGGAAAGGGAGGCTGGCTATCTGGATGGGTCCTGATAGGCCATATGGTGGAGGAAGAGGTCCTCTTCTGTCAGAGGTCTAATTTAAGGGGAATAGGACAAAAGAGGGAGGGACTTTAGGGATGGGAAGATACAAGCGAGGGGATAATATTCAACATGCAATCTGAATAAATTATGATAAAGTTTAAAAATATATAGATAAATTTAAAATAATGCCCTTGATGTCTAATGTTTATCATCATTCAACTATTTTGTAGCTGACTGAAAACTTTTTGTTATTTGTTAAAGTTAATCTGGCTTTCATAATAGTCATGTGAAGCACTGAATTATCATGTCTCAGATCCTTAAGCAGACCTATGGAAAATCGTTCTCATGACATTAAAATAGTTTTACCCTATACTTTCTGAGCTAAAATGTTTCTGAGCAAGTCAGATGAAAGTTTTATGAGATGTTGGTTATTTTTAAAGCCAAATGACTCTATTTCCTTATTATAATGTATTCCATGAAACATTGATGTAAGGTCATTGACTTTTGATTTGGATGAATGTAAAGATATTTAACCAAGGAGCTTTCCCACATTAAGATTACATGAGCAACCCGTGGTTTAGGCATTAAATATAAATAGCATTTGGAATCATCAGGGACTCTTTTCCTCAAAGAAATTGGAGTTGATTTGGTGACAGTGTGGCATTTTATCACTGTGGACACTTCTTTCATTCCATTCTGACTCTTCTTCTAGTCTAGTACCAAGATAGCTATGAAGGGGCTGGAGAAATTGTTCAGTGGTTAAGGGCAGTTTCTGCTCTTACAGAGGACATGAGTTTGGTTCCTAGCACCCAAGTCAGGGAGCTTACAACCTATTGTACCTCCAGTCCCAGGTGATACAGTACCATCTTCTGGACTCTGTGGGCAGTGCATTCACTTGATGTAAGTTCAGACAATTAGGCACGCATTCAACACTGAATGTTGATTTTTTTTTCAGAAGTACCTGCATATAGCATTCAAGAAGTAGTGCTTTGTGGTTTTGGCACCTTATCAAACATACTACTATGGCCAAATACCTGGCTGATGGTTAAGGAACCATAATCCATCCTTGAATACGCATTTAAAAATTAAATTTGTGGATTAGATAGACTTATAAAGCTGTTGCCTGTGTCTTTTCCCTTTCTGTACTGGTTGTTTTCTGGCATTTTCTTATCTGTATTTTCTTGAGAATAGTGCTAGTTAAGAGTTTTAATTTCTGGCTAGATGCAGTGGCACATGCCTGTAATCCCAGAACTCAGGTAGGCAGAGGCAGGTGGATTGCTGTTAGCTGGAAGCCAGCCTGATCTACAAAGTGAGTGCAGGACAGTCGAGGCTGTACAGAGCAACCCTGTCAGGAAAAACATCAAGAAGAACAAAGTGATTTTATTTCTGCTGACTTATATTTCTATCTTTTGATCAAAGGAGTATTTTACTTTGTAGTTTTCTTCTTTTTTAAGAAGGTATGTTTCAAGTGTAGTGATGAAAATTAAGGATTGCTGGAAAGAATTTAGATGTTTCAATTCTACCATCTTAGTTTTGCACACTTGGCTATCATCTCTCTACTAGACATGGATATAAATGAATTTGCTTTTTTCCATGATTGTTCTCAGTGTTGTAGATTATTCTACAGCCTCAACTTAAGCACACAAGAAACTTTTGTCTGTGCCTTTGTTTTCATTCCCAGTGATACCATACTCTTGAGGATATGTGGAAGTCTTAGCAGGATTTTTGATAGTAGCTTACTGAGAAATTCACTCCCATATAGAAAAATAGCTTTTATGTTAATTCTATTGCAATTGTATTGGCATAAATACATACTGCCTTCCTTTCTCTTTCACCATACAAATAGCCTTTTCTGAGTACTCTTTCTCCTTGTATTCATCTGCCTTTCATTCCTCATACACTGATATAACTCTGTCTATAGGAAGCACTTTGTTTCATAGTGAAGGATTCCTGTACTGAGTTACTGTGTTGTACAGTCCTCTAGCAAGTAAGTCTAGAGAGCTATTGAGCCTCATATGGTATGATTCACCCATAGGTTTCACATAGTTTAAAACCTCTTTAACAGTGTTGAATTGCAAAGTATATTAAATTCTCAAAAGTATAATTAGTCCTAAACATCTCGTATTTCTAATGTCTTCATGGTGTTTGTTGGCATTATATATGTCGTTGCGGACTCCAAGTATAAGTAAATTAATTTAATATTAAACCAAGTTTACCTGGCATAAACTGTCAAGTTTACATTACAGGAAAATTATGGCAAAGGCAATAGAAGTATTTACATATATAGGAAAATAGGGAAGAAAGACATTTTACATTTGTTCTTAGAATGGTGAGCTTTGAAAAATTCTTGTCCCCTTAAAAGGAAATCTCACATCTCACACTCATTCTTTTGCTCAATCTTAATCAACACTCAAATGTGCAAAGTATGTGTAAGAAATTCATAGATAGTAGAAGTGAATATAGTTCGGATGCCATTCTTATTTGAAATCACATTTTTGTTACAATATGTTGTAATAAAAAAGAGAACATGAAGAAATATATTTAAAAAAGGATAAGCACCCATATCATTAGAACAATAAAAATACTAGGAATATCTATGTAGAGTTTGATTGGGGAAAGTATAGCATTAAAGGGGACACTGGGCAATAGAGAAAGATAAAGGGAAGGAGAGATAGTCTGAGATAAGAGAGAAAATATAATCAGTGTGTTACGTCAATGTGTTATGTGCATGCATAAAGATGTCATAGAAGAACTGTTTACTTAGTACAATTGAGCCATATTAGTAAAAACGAGAAAGAAGGATGCACACGGCCCATATATTTCTCTGAATGGCCTTTAAGTTTTTACTTGTAAGCGTTTAAAAGATTAGGTAAATGACCACTGTTCTTCCCATTTCATTACCTTCTTCTATGAACCTAGAAAATGAAAGTGTAGTTCGTGTTCATTGTGTCTCCTTTGGTAGTTAGTGGTTTAGAGCTATTGCTATTATGGATTAATTTATAGGTATGTCTTCTTACTGGTGATTAGAATCTAAAATGGCCCTTACTTAGATCCTGACACTATCTCTGACCTAGGAGCAAATATCCTTTGGCTTTAGTTATTTTGGAATATAGGGAAAGACAGCAAAGACTCATGAAACAAAATGACACTGAGAGCCTGTGATGTCCGCCATGCTAATTATTGAGTGAAAACCAGTTCCTGCACATAGTTCCCAGAATTAATACAGTTTTGTATCTTATTTTTCAGTAATAAGTAAACATCATATGGCCCACTGCTTAAAACATTTTAAATATTCTAGACTATTTCTTTATACTGTTGTAACCCCAGGAAGTGGGAGAGGGGCACATAAAAATATAAAAGCAACATCTAGGTGGCCTCAATCTACTGATCATATTTCCATATTCCTGAATCTTCTTCCACTGGAAACGGAACTCAGGAAATTGTGAGTCTGACTTTCTCATCTAGGTGTCACCTAGTTGTTTGATGTGGCATAGAGGAGGTCCAAAGTGCACCTACCACCTAGATAAAAAGCAGGTAAGACAGTGTGTAGCTTTTCATTAGTCTCATCTGAAAATATGCTGTCCATTTTTCTAGAATTCAACTTGCAGTTCAGAAAAAGGAAACACTAAGTAGCTAATATCCAGACCTGTGTAATAAAGGGTTTTATGGTCATGTGGAACAGTATTATCACTAAGTAAAATAATCTTGTGGTAATACTACATTTGTGTTTCCGTGTCATAAAAGACTAGTGTTTGAATGCCAAACAACAAAGGATTGTTCCTAAAGCAAGAGGTTATATGGGATTCTTAATCTTTTTTTTTACATTTATGCAGCTATAACTATCCTTAGTTAGGATGTATTACTATAATATTTGGGATGCAATCACTCAAAACATGATGTTAGAGTAAATCTTATCTCCAATGCATCCCCAAAGTTTCTGTCATTCAACACCTGCTTCTTTCTCTGTCTGGTAAATAGAGCTATTAAAGATACCGAGAGGAAGTGGAATAATTATCTTGTGATGTTTCAAAAGTATCTCTAGATATTCTTTTTGAGTGACATGGGACAGAAATTGAGATAAAACATGTGAAGCCTGAGAAATTTCATGATTTCTCCTCTTTCCAAATTTTGTTGGTAAATTGTGCTCCTTAGACACTGAAATGCTTTTCTTCCCATAATTACTGCTAAACATGCCTGCCTAACAAAATATTCTAAATTTCTACCAGATAGTTATTATATTATGAAATATTTATTTGTGATATATATTTTTGATGATATACTTAGTAGCCACTTGTCATATTATCAGAAATGGTTATTATTTTCATGATTTTGTTATTTTTAAGGCTGCTCCATTTTTCAGAGCCTGATACATAACTTTCATGGATAAAATACATTAACTCATTCAAAATTGCTTCCAAGTTTCTTTCCAAAATTTGATACTGATCTGCTGTCCTGCCAGTCTTTTGAGACTCTGTTTTTGTGTCAATTCTTGGAACAAAGCATCTACTTTAGCATTGCCCCCCCACCATTATCTTGTATTAAACTACATGCATAGAATTTCTACCTAAAAAAATAAGGAGAAATCAAAGTTTGTGTGTCACTGTACTTGGAAATTTTTAGTTTGCAGGATAATTTTCCTCACACTGAAAGATACTAGAAAGTTTAACCCAAAGCAATCTTTGATGGTCTCACCTGTTTGACTTTTTTCAATGGAAAGATTCTTTGTAGAAGTGAATGTATTGATTCAATTTAGGATAGATTCACGTGTCATTTACACCCGGTAGTTCAAGCTCTTTAAATCTTCCCTGCATTGTCTTCATTCTCCATGCACACAGAAGATTATGCATAATTATGTGACAAAAGGCACGGATTCTAAAAATAGAGCATGCAACTGTCAAAGTGATTTTGCTTTTCATAAATCAAGAAAGGTATTAGGAAGACTCTGAAATTGGGCAGACTTTTGCACCTGCTAAGTGGCGTACATAGCTGTTATGGGTGGTCGTGTTAGTTTCATTTCTCCTACCACCTACCATCGAGAGTAGTAACAGTGCTTAACATCCCTATGCCCCTTATCTTCAAGAAACACGCAGCTCATCAAAGACATGGAATAAAGGGGAAATAAATGATTAATTCATAGACATTTTAAAAAACAACATGTAACCATCTTTTTCATAGCTGAAGTCTTTGTGGAATTGATAGATATGACAGACTGACACTCTGGCAGTCATACATCAGAGTTATGTTAATCACAAAAGAGCCAAGTGCCAGAACATGAAGTAGAAACATACATTACATTTTACTTAGAGATGCAGTTAATAAATGAATGGTGGAGCGCATATCATACTTCTATGATATAAAGACATTTTAATTACTTTTTCGCCTTGATAAATGTGCATTGATGTATACTCATTACTAATCATTTGATATAAACAAACCGTATGTATGAATCAGAGAAGATGTGCAAAAGAAAATGCTTTATAAGATACTGCTTTGAGGACCCTGATTAGTTAATCGTTGCTATGAACATTATCTTTATTTTTCTACACTAGTATCTAGAGATGTTAAAAATATTTGATTTGTGTTTGTTGTTTAAGCAGGGTCTTACACCACAGGCTGGGGTCTGACTTTCTATGAGTCTGAGGTTGGACTTGAACCCATGTTCTTCATGTTTATACTTCCCTGGTGGAAAGATTACAGGCATACGATACTACACAAGACAAGTGGTTATTTTTAATGTATATATAAAATGGGCTGCAACTTTTCATGGATAAAGAGCCCATGGTACAAAGGGATAATATAATATGCATTTATGGATAAGTAAAGGCATTTGCTTAAATTATTTAAAATATAAATGTCACAATAATTTCATCAACATGGTGGTAGAGGCAAATGAACTGTAAACCCTGAAACAGTTTTACAAAACAAAACATATTTTGAAAATGCCTTTTCTCATTCATCATTTTTCTTGATAAGGCCTCTAAAAACAGATTAAGGAGAGAAAAACAGGATTGGTAGAAAGTTCTTGTGATGTGGTAGCATTTAAAACTGAGGGCTGAATGAACTAGGAACTCTTGACTTTTTCTTTTGCATGCACATATACATGCATATATGCTGTGTGTATTGTGTGTCTATGTATGGATGTCTCTGTTTATGTAGTATGTGTGTGTGTGAGTGTGTGTATTTACATTTACCAGTGTGTGGAGGCTAGAAATCCATATCGTCCGCTGTCTATTTTTCTCTGCCATGTTTTTTGAGACAGAGTCTCCCTCTGCAGAGCTTATGGATTTGACCAGACTAGTGGCAGCGATTTACTCTTTCCATCCGCCAGGTCTGTGGTTACAAATGAGGGCTACAGTGCCAGGCTTTTTGCATAGATTCTGAGAGCAAACATCAGGTTCTCAAGCTGAGGGAACAAGAACTGTAACCACAGATCTATCTCCTTAGTCCCAAACCTGTGTACTTCTTGTGCTAATCTCATAGAAGAATGAACAGTTATGCAAATGTGTGTTTTGGGTGACCTAGTAATAAATGGGGGAAGATAGAAAGTCTTACATGTTCAGATTCACCTTCTCTGTGTGCTGGTGTCAACAATAAAGACATTTCTTTCTCTAGGCACTGAGTGTGCTCCTGATGAAAGTCCAGCAGTGCTTTTCTGGTCTGTTGCAATGGGATGACAGGTGCTCTGTGTTTTTTTTGTTTGCATAGATGTCAAGCTGTCATATTTTGGGTTAGCGTGTCCTGAACCTAATTATTTATGAAATTCAAAGTGACTCAAATTCAAACTCAATTTAGGATGCCCAGAAAAGTTTCAATGAGGAGATGAGCACAGGCCTTTGAAGACAAATGATGTGCAGGACATTTCTTATAGAGGACAGTGCCTGCCTAAGAAAGAAGACATGAGTGAGCAGTGAAGCCTAACCCTGAGGCAGGATTGGTGTGGCCTGAGCACAGAATCTGGGATTGAAATTACCAGAGGGTGACTCTCCAAGGAGTCAAACACCAGCCCTAAAAGTGTGCACTTCCCCCATACTTCAAAGAGCTGTCTCTTAATTGTTCAGTGTACTTGAAAACTCACTCATTATGATCATTTCTAGTTCAATCCATTCATCCACAAATTTCAGAAATTCCTTGTTTTTAATAGCTGAGCAGTATTCCATAGTGTAAATGTACCACAGTTTCTTTATCCATTCTTCTACTGAGGGACACTTAGGCTGTTTCTAGGTTCTGGCTACTATGAATAAGGCTGCTATGAACATGGTTGAGCAAATGTTCTGGTTGTGTGGTGGAGCATCTTGTGAGTATATTCCAAGGAGTGGAATAGCTGGGTCTTGAGAAAGCCTTATTCACAGGTTTCTGAGATAGCGCCAGATATATTTCCAAACTGGTTGTACTAGTTTGCACTCCCATCAACAATGAAGGAGTGTTCCTTTCTCTACACATCCTTGCCAACATGTGGTGTCATTTGAGTTTTTGAACTTAGCCATTCCGATGGATGTAAGATGGAATCTCAGAGTTGTTTTGATTTGCATTTCTGTGATGATTAAAGATGTTGAGCATTTATTTAAGTGTTTCTCAACTATTTGATATTCCTCTGTTGAGAATTCCCGTTTAGTTCTGAGCCCCATTTCTCTATTGGGTTATTTGATTTGGTGATGTATAATTTCTTGAGTTCTTTATATATTTTAGGAAATTACATTTGTCAGATGTAGGGTTGGTGAGGATCTTTTCCCAGGTTGTAGGTGATGGCTTTGTTCTGTTAACAGTGTCTCCTGCTTTACAGAAGCTTCTCAGCCTCATGAGGTCCCATTTATTAATTGCTGACCTTAAGGCCAGTGCTGTTGATGTTCATTCAGGAAGTTGATTCTTTGGACTTTTTCCTTTGTTTCTAATTTATTAATTTCAGCCCTGAGTTTGATTATTCCAGACATCTACTCCTCTTGGGTGTTTCTGATTCTTTGTTTTTCTAGGACTCCAGCTGTGTTGTTAAGTTGCTTATGTGTGTTGTTTCCAATTTCTTTTTAAAGTCACTTAGTGCTATGAACTTTCCTCTTAGCACTACTTTCAATGTGCCCACAATTTGGGTATGTTGTTCCTTCATTTTCATTGAATTTCAGGAAGTCTTCAATTTCTTTCTTTATTTCTTCCATGACCCAAGTGTCATGAAGTAGATAATTGTTTAGTTTCCATGTATATGTAGGGTTTTTTGTTATTTCTGTTGTTGTTTAAGTGCAGCCTAAGACCATGGTGATCTAATATTATACAAGGTATTATTTCAATCCTCTTGTATCTGCTGAGGCTTGCTTTGTGACATACTATGTCATCAATTTTGGAGAAGGTTCAGTAGGGTTCAGAGATGAAGGCATATTCCTTTTTGTTTGGGTGAAAGGTTCTATAGATATATGTTAGATCCATTTGATTCATGGCATTGGTTAATGATGTTATTTCTTGGCTTAGTTTCTGTTTAAATGACCTATCCTTCAGTGCAAGTGGGGTGCCCTTGTACTGGGGATCATAGATATTCAGAATTGTGATGTCATCTTGGTTGACTTTATCTTTGATGAGTATGACGTATCCTTCCTTTTACCTTTTGATTAATTTTGGTTGAAATTGTATTTTGTTAGATATTAAAATGGCTACACTTGCTTGCTTTTTGTGATCATTTGCTTGGTATATTTTTTCCAATCCTTTACTCTGAGGTAATGTCTATCTTTCTGGGAGAAATGAGTTTCTTGAATGCAGAAGAATGTTGGATCTTGTTTATGCATCCATTCAGTTAGTCTGCATCTTTTTATTGGAGAATTGAGACCATTGATGTGGAGAGATATTAATGACCAGTGACTATTAGGTCTTAATTTTGTTGGTTCCAGGAGAGTGTTTGTGTGGTTGTGTTTTTGCGATGGTGTAGTTATCTATTTCCTGTGTAATTTTGGTTGTAGCTTGTCTCTTTAGGATGGAGTTTTCCTTCTAGTACCTTCTGTAAAGCTGGATTTGTGGATAGATACTGTTTGAATTTGTTTTTGTCATGGGATATTTTGTTTTCTCTGTCTATGGTTATTGATAGTTTTGCTGTGTAAAGTAGTCTGGCCTGGAATCTGTTGTCTCTTAGGGTTTGCAAGATCTCTGTCCAGGCCCTTCTGGCTTTTATGTTCTCTGCTGAGACATCAAGTGTAATTCTGATAGGTTTGCCATTAAATGTTATTTGGCCCTTTTCTTTTGCAGCTTTTAATATTTTTCTTTGTTCTGTATATTTTGTGTTTTGATTATTATGTGATGGGAATTTTTTCTTTTCTAGTCTATTCTATTTGGTATTGTGTAGGCCTCTTACATGTTTATAGGCATCTCTTTCTTTAGATTGGGGAAGTTATCTTCTATGATTTTGTTGCGAATATTTTCTGGGTGTCTGGCATCTTCTCCTTTCTCAATGCCTGTTATCCTCAGGTTTCTTCTTTTCATGGTGTCCTGGATTTCTTGCATGTTTTGTGTCAGGATTTTTCCCAGATTTAGCGTTTTCTTTAATGATTTCCTCAAGATATACTATTGTGTCTTCTAGACCTGAGATTTGTTCCTCCATCTCTTCGATTCGGTTAGACAGGCTCACCTCTGTGTTGCTCACTTCCTCTCTGAGCTCTCACATTCCCTTTTTTCTTCTGTATTTGCGTTTATCATTGAATACATTTTTTTTAATTTTTAAAATTATTTTTTATTAATTTAATTTAATTGAATCCATTTTCGTTTTCACATCTTGAACTGTTTTATTGATTTCTTTCACCTGATTGTTTCTATATGCCTGTGTTTCTTCCCTTACCTCTTTGTAGGCCTTCAGAGATAGAACCGTTTTATTGATTTCCTTCATATGGTTGTTTGTATTTTCCTGAAATTTTTCCAGTGCCTCTCTATAGGCCTGTTTTATGTCTTCCACCTGTTTGGCTGCATTTTCCTGCATTTGTTACGAATTTTATTTTTTCCCTCCATTATCATCCTCACCACTAAGGATTTGAGGTCATTTTCCTGTATTTCTGTTGTGTTTGAGTTATCTGGGTTGTTTTCTTTGGGATATCTGGGATCTGGAGATGCCATATTGTTTTGGGGGGTGGTTTACATATGATTTTACACTGTCCTTTAGTCATCTTGCCATCTCTGTTTTTGGGAGGTAGCTTCTGGAGTAGGGTGGAGGGAGTCTGAGGATAGAATCACCCATTTTCTCACGATTTCCCTAGGCCGGAAGTTTTGATGCTTCACTGGTATGAATGTCAGGAGGCCAGCCCTGTAGTGTAGGTCTCTCACATCAGTGATCCACAGCTCCTTTTTACTGTGGGTCCTGTAATTGTCCTGGTTCTCAGAATGTGCACTGGGTCAGACCAAACTATCCACAGCTCTTTGGGTTCCCTTTTGGCACTGGAGCTCTCTGGGACTGAAGCAGGTCAGGCTGGCAGCGTCTAATGGCCACTCTACTCCTTGTCTCCCTGTGATTTCCCTAGTCCCAGAGCTCTGATGCTCTGCTGGTCTGTGGTTCCCAGTAGCATTTTGGGACCCAGACTGCTTGCAGAGTCCAGGTTAGTGTCATGGGGCCCAAACTGCACACACACACTGAGTCCTGTTAGTGTCTATGGACCCAACCTGAGTGTTGCGTCCAGTTCCCATCTCTGGAGTGTAAATCTCAGTGAGTTTGGAGGGAAATTCAGGTAAATAATATCTCTAACAGTTTTAGACCTCTCTCAGAGTATATAGTAAGTTCAAGACCAGCTTAGGACAATTTTTGAAGCTTTGTTCCTAAATAAAAAGTAAAAAGAGCTAGGGATGTTTGTCTTGGGTAGAATGTTTGATTAGCATGTGTAAAGGCCTAGGATCAATCCAGAGTACCTGTCACAAGCAAATAAATAAAGAAATTGATATGAAGTCATGAATGGATTAGAAATCATGCCATTGGGATATGTATTTCTGTATGTGTTCTTAATAATGACTGGGACATTTTAAGTGTTCTGTATTTTGAATTATTTTTCTCTATATATGCTTCTTCTGTCAACAAGTCTATTTTTACCATGGCATTATGAATTAAAATTGGAAGAAAATTGTCAAAAAGGGAAGCAAGTCAGAGGTGCATGCTATTATTGTACCAGGGGCCAGCCTTTTAGGTGTCACAGCTTAATTATATATTCTGGGTATCACACAAAAGGGCTTTGATGATAAACAGACCCACCTCCTTGTGGAAACCTTGTCTGACCACATCAGCTGACCCATAGTGATTTTCTTTTCCTCTGAAATCTTAAAGGCTATTTTTTGAAATCGCATTTTTTTTATCATTACTATGTATAGTCATACAGCTTCACATTTTTAAATTATCCTGGAATATTTTATAAAATCCTTATGGAGGCAATGCACCACTTAGTGAGCACACAGTATGTGCTGGGCACTTCTCTAAATACTTTCACACTTTATTGAGTGTAGTACCTATTAATGGGTTATATAAGTTTTGTGAAACAGAAAGGCATTTTCCCAGAGCTAGACAAGCTAATTTAGTCTGTAATGGTATGCAAAGTGAATTTAGACTCTGGTTCAATCATAATAGGGTTTCCTGAGGTCTCATAACAGATAGAATTAAATATGCCTCTAAGATAATAGAGACATAGCTACTAGAGAACACTGGAACAATACAGATCTACTATTATCTTTTATCTTCCATCTGTGCAAAAAGATGTCATGTATCTTACTTTTTTTTACATAATTTTCCTATCCAGCCATTTGTGAGTCCTTTATTGTTCACCTCCACACTATGAAGTTTAGGAAAACTTTTGGTCAAACTTATTCCTCCACCATGCCTCTTTCAGGCATCCTTTATTATGATTTGTCTTTATATATAACTTAAGTAAGATCTGTTCTTCCTTCTTCTGACTTGTGTTGGGCTTTTCACTCCTCGATAGGCCCTTATCTCTTGACTATGTAATTAAATTATTAACAATTGTTTTTCAGAAGCAAAAACTCTGCTAACATTTAACTTCTTTCTTAGAGAAAAGAAAACATCCTACAGCTATATTTGGTCTGTCATATTAACACAAGAGGTCCCACACTAATTTCTGAAGTTGTAAACTTTGATACAGTATGTACACATGCAGTTCTCTGCCCCAGGTGGGTATGGCTGTGTACAGCTACCATTAATCCTTCCTTCCAGGTATTTTGCAGTGTTTTTCTTAAGGAATAGCATGGAAAATGTATGTAAATGTTCAATATTAAATAACATCTCAGAATCTGCAGAATTCACAGAAGTTCAAATAAAGAATATTAAAATTCACTAAATATTTTTAAAAATTGGATGAAATAACCAAGAGAATAGCATACAAACACAGATTGTGCTGTTGACTGAAGAAACATTTGAATCAAAGAAAAGGAATGAAATATGAAAGAACTACAATCATATGGCCATAAGGACATCCTTTTGCACCATGTAATTCTTCACATTCTCTTCAGTAGGTAGAAAGGCTTATTAAATAGTACTTTTACTTATAAACTCCTTGTCATGCTCCTGGAAATGTATATACCATACCTACTATCCTCATAAGACCTTGTCTTAAAAATGTGCTTTTAACATTATATGAAGTAGTGATTTAGACTGAAGAAAGAAAGCTTAAAACTTCAGTTTGCAAAAGCAGACTGTAACAATTTAGCTATAGGCCCGGCCTGGTTCTTTGTTGATTATGGAAAGATTTCTTAGAGAATTAATCTAGATGAACAACATTACCCTTTTTAAGATTTATTTCATTTGTAATCATACATATTTGTGCATGTGTATGTGTGCAGATGCTTGTGTAAATTACTCAGATGCCCCTGGAGCTGGAACTACGCACAGCTATCAGCCATATGACCTAGGTGCTGAGATCCTACTTAACTCAGGAACTATGCAAGAGCAGTACACTCCTTTAACTCCTGAGCCACCTCTCCAGCCCAAATATTTTATTTTTATTTTTTTTTATTTTAAGTGTATGGATGTCTTGCTTGCATGTATGTCAGTGTGCTCCCAGAGGCCAGAAAGAGGGTGTCAGACCTCATGGAACTTGAACTATTGATGATTTTGAGCCTCCAAAATGATGATGGGGATTCATTCTCTGATCCTCTGGAAGACTAGTGTTCTTAATAACTGAACCTCCTTACCAGTCCCACTCAGCAACTTGTAATCTCTGTTTGTATATTTCAGTAGTTCAACTTCTACACAAACTGTATGTACTGTATTTAAAATTTGAATCTCTGTCCTATAAAATTAGGATTTAAGGGGTGGAAAAGCATCATAGTTTGAATATGGTGCCAAACAATGAGAAGGTTGCATTGTCATTTACCTTTATGGTGCATAGTCCTCCCTCTGTAAAACAAATGTGACAATAACAGCTTCTCAAAGGTTTATTGTATGTATAAACTACAATAAGATATATAAGGCTTCTGTCTTGTTAGCTTTAACTGCCAACTTGACACACCTACTGTCTGCAGAGAAAGAAAACTCAATTAAGGGAGTGGCTAAAGCAGCTTGGCTTGTGCAGGCATATATGTTGTTGTTTGTCGTGATTGTTAACTAATATAAGGTGGCTCAGCACACTGTAGGCTGTACCATCTCTAGGCACATGGTCATGAGAAGTACTCCAAATCTCACTGAGAATAAGATGGCCCACTAGGCAGATAGCAACAGCATTCTCCATGGGTCCTGTCCCACTTCTTTGGGTGTGGAGTGAGTTGCTTGGCCAGAGGTAATTTATGAGAAGTAGCACTCTATCATAGCAATGGAAATGGAAGTAGAACAGATTCTTAGAACAATGACTTCTTCATTGAAAACGTATAGCTATTATTACCTAGACATTGCTAATTATCAAATCATCTGAAAAACTGATATGGGTGCAGCTAATGATGCATAAAAACTGCATTATGTGTCCCATATGTCTCCTAATTTGAGTCTCATCATGCAGCCCCACTGATTCTAAGACACAGTTTTGTCATTTGTTCTTAATAGTCATGTATCTACATTTAGATACACTGATATCAATCTATATTGTACATAATTTCACAGAAAAACATAGAACATATGTATTTGTTGAACTCTGGGGAAAGAGTCCTATGATTTAGATGCTAACTTAGGGCATTTTCTATTACAATTCAGAATTGTGTATTAGCCTAGTTATGGAATATTAATAAGAAGTAGAGATTTGCAGAGATGAGTAGAGATGTGCATACTTTTCATGGAAATAATTTCAAAATCTCTAAGCTAAAAAATATGCTTTTTATAACATTTTATCTCCTTATAGATTTAGTTTATATTTGTTATTGAAATTTGGTTGCTATACACTGCTTTAAATATGCAATAACTTTCTCTTATCAGTTAGACTCCCAAAAATACAATACTGATAGAGTATGTTTTTCTCAATGTATGTTGTTCTCCATGCTTTTTGCACATGACTGTAAACACAGATAATTGTAGCATAAATTTCTAGCTACCTACCAGTTAAAAGAGAAAATTTTATTTTGTTAGCCTGTTGTAAGCATTAAGGGGATTATTTTTACACAAACATAATTTATGAGTTATAATTTTTAAGGACTCATTCTTATACTATAATATATGTGAATTATTGAGATATTTATGGTAGCTGATTTGGTTGTACTCATTATCCTTTGATCATATGTGTGTGTGTGTGTGTGTGTGTGTGTGTGTGTGTATAGTTATTGTTTAAATGTTTTGATATAGACAACAACAATTACATTTCATATAAAAACACCCATTGTCCAAAGCCTTATTTACTTTAGGCCAATACTTTAAACATTATAGTATATCTAGTATTATGTTGATATTTTTCATAAACTGATCAATGTAAGTATAATATATACAAACAAAATGCCATATGTATGTATAAATTATGTTATGACTCATTTATATTGTTCAGTATAGATGAGTGGAGAGAAACAGATAAACATATTTGGGATTATATTTATACTTAGAAAGCATATTTTCAAACTCAATATGAGAAATTGAAACAGGCATTTGACATTGGAAACCACCTTCTTTATCAGATTTGTTTTGCTATATGAATGTGTAAACATATTTGAAATGGTGTCTGTCTTAACATACTCCTATATGTTTGTCATTAAGAATGAATCATTTAAACTGAATAAACAACATGGAACTTGACTATAATTCTTTTTCTGATATTTTTTAAAACTAGCCACTTGAAATTTGATTATGAAAATAAATCTATACATTTCACTAGTGAAATTCTCAAGTTAACCTGTCATAAACTTTAAAAGACCATTTATAGGAAGAAGGTGTATACACTAACATATGTTAAGGGAAATGGTGAATGTTCTTTGCATTTAATGGAATATGATCCCTCCCCCTTTGGAAATTCAGTAGGACCTCTCAAGGGATCAAAAAAGGTATAAATGGATATTTGCTCAGTTAAACTCCACTTTCAGATGTATCATATTGATGTAATGCTGCAAGACTCATATGAAGGTGGCTCTGACCGATACATACTTGGGGTCTATACATTTGGGGAAGGCTTCATGACATGTGCTTTGCTGGTCTCCTGTGTTCTAATTCAACAAGCTTTGGTCCTCACTAAGGCCCTAAAACAATGAGAAATACAGCTGTTCATTCAAACCATGGTGGCCCTTCTGCCTTTGTACTTTAAAAAACAAGGATATACTTTCTATATTTATGTTCATTAGCTCATGTTGCTGAACAGATGAAAGCAATCTGGACAGTGTCAGATGTTAACAGATATATACCATTTTATTATAATTTCCTTATGGTATTACATGTGTTTATGAAGGAAAAACTTATGACTTTAAAATTTAATTTTAAGAAAGACCAAAGAAAATGGAGTACCCAGTAATATTGTTTTTGAAAAGATTAAATAAGCACACTTTTTTTTCATCTTTTCACTAATCCACTGTCCAACATATCATTTCTGTGATTAACTCTACCACATTTAACATGTACTGTCTCTTTTTTTGTCACGTATTTTCCTCCAATCTTCTGATTCTTTGCTCTTAGGACAGGGTCTCTCCCTGGATCTGAACATCACTGATGAGGTTAATCAAGCTGACCAGAATGCTGCCAATTTGTTTATCTCCCTCTGTTCTGAATGGGAAAAAAAAGCCTAATGTACCTGCGTTTTTGTAGGTTCTGGACATATAATCAGGTCCTATTCTTGTGTGCAAACAAGTTGAATGTCTGAGCCACTCTGCCAGGCAAGAAATAAGGATTCTTTAGAAATGAGTTTTAATGCTACAACATGTATGCTGATTCTTAAACAAGTATGTGAAGTGAATGATTTGCACTGCACAATTAAAGGTACTCTTACTCACATCCATCTGACTATCAAGTTTTAAGAAACAGATTTTTGTCATAGGTATCAATTTGGACTCATGAATACAATTCTTTAAAAAAAAAATTACTCCATTTGTTAGCAGAACATTAAAGCTCCTGAGCCAAACATTTTAACATTGAAAATTTGGAAGAGTAACTGTTAGTCATATTTGTTCTCATATATGCTTTTTGGACTAATATTTCCTTCAGAATTCCTTTGTCTGATGAAGAAATAAAAGTACGGACTACCCCAGATTCAGATTATTCCTGTACCTCAGGCCTCTCATCTTCCAATGAGATCTTTATTTCCACTCAGACTTTGTGCCTTCTTCTTTAGTTTCAGAAATCACTCTCATGCTGACAATTCTTATATTTTTGTGATTCTTTAGCAATATATGTATCTCTGTGGGAGATGCATACTGCTTTTTCATATGGCCTGAGTTCAGTTCCTACTCCCACGTCAAGCAAGTCTCACAGCCCGATCACCTGGAACTCTAGTTTCAAGGGTCAGATGATCTCTCTAGGCCTCTGCAGGCAGATATTCTCACAAGACCTACACACACACACACACACACACACACACACACACACAGACACACACACACACTCACTTACTCACTCTCACACACACATACACACACACTTAAAAATAAAATAAATCATGTAGACTGAAAATAAGCTCAAGTGGAAATGTCAGTAAAGCCACAGGACTGTAGATGCAGATAGCACAAGCTTATCACCATGTGAAGCTTAGATTTTCATTCTCTTGTATCATTTCACATGGGAGCGAACTCATCACTGGTATTGATGGGCAGTGGAGCGATGGTGAAATAAGTGTAAGCCCTAATTTTTGCTGCAGAGAAATGTCAGCAAAGCTTCCCTCCTAGCCTTTTTCTCCCAAAGGTTCCAGAAACATGATAGGGCATGTGCATCTGAGCAAGGGCTGTCTAGCTTTTTATCTGATTGTTGGCCTGATAACTGAAGATAATATCTCTACTTATTTTGGGTAATTATATATACCACTTAAAGATATTTAATGAAAAGCACATTTGAAGAAATTTGGCCAGGGGTCAAAGGCCCAGTTGCATTCATCTTTATTACAGTAAGCACTTAGTCTTCCTATAACTTCAACAAAAGTTAAGGCTTACACCATGGTCATAATCTCCCCTCAAGGCCACTGCTAAACTATCTGCCTTGTGAAAGTATAAAAGCTAACTATGATCTAAGCATCACATATTGATAGGCTGGGATGTCAGCAACTGGATCTTTTTCATAATCAGCCTCATCCTATATAAGGTATTTATTTAATTGTTCATTCATACATTTCTTCACAGTGTGTGTATGTGTGTGTGTGTGTGTGTGTGTGTGTGTGTGTGTGTGTGTTCTGTATCTTGTGCTTCCCTTGATTTCACTATGTAGCTGCAATTGTTCTTAATTCCTGCTCATCTTGATACCCCCACTGCACACAAACACCATACTGGGATTGCTGGCACATGCTACCATGCCGAGCATTCATTTATTCACTTATTGGCATATGCCCTCCATTTTACACCCCCTTTAGGAATTCTTAGTTTTAAAATCTTTGGTATTTTGGTATCTTTGGTATTTTGATCAGACAGCAGGGAACTTGGTTTAAGAACAGGGTTTGCTTCAACCCTGTCTCACAAGATTATCAGATGTGGCCTCCTGCAGCCCTCTAACCTACAGAGTGATGCATATGAGAATAATGAAAAGAAGTAAACAGAAAATAAGGAAATTACTCCTTACTACTAAAAGGAGGAATGGGTCTAAAAATATGACTTGGGAAAAATAAAGGAAATGCTCTGTAATACCATTTTCTGAGTTGTAAGATGTAGTGCCGGGGTTTTCTCAGTATAACAACCTCACTAAGGCCAACATTGGATCTCTGACACTAATCATTATCTACCTGGCTGTTTCCCGTAATTCGCTAACATTTCAAATTAGGAAAGTGTTTTCAGGATCATGTATCTTTCTCCCAAACTGTCTTTTGGAGATAATAAAGATCAAATCTGATATTTTATAACTGACAAACCCAAGATGAGAAAAATGAGTTGTCTGGAATAGTCACTTATATTTATTTGCCTACTTTGGAGTATAAACAACCACCACTAATATAGGTGTGACAGTGGGGAGAAGTCAGATAGTATCAGGGAAGCTGCTGATCCATAGCTGGCATTCCCCCGAGTCTCTTTGGCTGACTTCGTAGACACAGAGTTTTCTTAGAGGCAGGTTCTCACTCACCTGCTTAGAGAAACTGATTCATAAACACTTCGGAAAATTCTGCCAGATGGTTTTATAATGCATCAAGACTGTCAAATGAACAGAAACCCTGCATTAGATCCATAGCATATGAATTACAAGCAGGAGACTGAACAGCCCAAGTCACAGTAGCTTTTGTACTGTATGTAATATAGTGATTAACTATTAAAAGTATAGCCCAGAGAAGCTTCTGAGAAGGCAGAAGGCAGCAGTTTAATTTTCCAGAGGAAAGACACAGATGAATCTAGCAAAAAAGAAGATGCCTGAACAGCATAGAATTTTAAAAGCCTGCGTCTCTAAAACATCATGTTACATTGAGAGGACTAGTGTAGCAGGATTAAAAGGTTAGAGGTGAGAGGTGAGAGGACCTTAGACTATTCATTCCATTCTATGGCAGGAAAGGAAATTCAGCCAAAGAATGAGAGAGGGCTGAAATTTGGAAACAGTTTTGGAGAGACTGTTATCATAGAAGTCAAGGAAGGTGTGTCATATCAGAATCTTGACTTTAGTAGCCTGAGAAGAGAGTCTAGTCACAAAAGTGATAGGCTTGATGTGATGGCCCTAGGAAGCTCTTGTCAAATACTCAGAGAGAGGGAAAGTGTTTACAGAAGTGTACAAAGGCACCATTGGTTATATGAGAAGGAAAGAAACAGTGACTTTTGGGTGTGCTATGCCATGAACAAGGGTTTATTTTATACAAGAATATCTTATAGAAAGTCTTTGATCTGATGATGTTTCAACTTGAAAACACAAATAACAAGCTAAAGAGACAGTGGTAGTAAAAACAAACAAGAAAAAATTCCCTGCATTTCCAATATCTCCCAAAACATTTCTCCTTTGGTAGAGGAAAGACTAATGCATGAGGTTTATGGACAATGGTCAGGGCGTAGGGCTTTCCTGTACGTATTAGTCTTCTGAAACCAAGTCCAGAAAACAGACAGATCAACAAGACTTTAAGGATGTATGTGCACTCTGTGAATCAGACCAAACACTGTCTGAAGTCAAGGGCATCAGCATCCTACAATCAGAACCATATATGAGGTGCTGTGCTGTAATGGAGAGAATTTACCTCAGCATTAAGCACACCCTTTAGAGAAGGAGCTGATCTTTATTACAAGAATGGATCATAGTCACAGTTTATTTGGTTGGAGAAGCTAGCAACACAGGAATGCAAAGCAGTCTAGTTCCTGAAGAGTGGGTGTTCACAGTGCATTGTCAAGGCTGAAAGGAACTTTGTATGTATGTTGCCATTTCTCTGGCATTGAAGCTGATACTGATCCAGGCCAGCTTTTCCACACCAAAAGTTCTAGATATCATCAAAGGGATCCTTCAGGTATACATATTAATATTCAGAGAGGAAGTGAATGTGTGTCTTTCCATTTCCATGCCTTGTACAAACAGCTTAGATCAGTCCTTCACAACATGTGGGTAGCAACCCCTTTCAGAGTTGAATGTCAGGTATCATGCATATCAGGTATTTAGATTATGATTCATAATAGTAGTAAAATTACAGTTAGAAGATGGCAATGAAAATAATTTTATGGGTTGGGTCACTACAACAAGAGGAACTGGTGTTACAACATTAGGAATGTTAAGAACCACTGGACTAGAGCATCAGAGCTCATCAGTAATGGAGTCATCTATGTGGTACTTTAAATTAATACTGGCTATTGTACGTAGGGTAGTGTTCATGCTAGAAAATAGCTTTATCACTGAACTATATCTTCTTGATTCTCTCTCTCTCTCTCTCCCTCTCTCTCTGTCTCTCTCTCTTTCTCTCTCTCTCTCTGTCTCTCTGTCTCTGTCTCTCTGTCTCTCTCTTGCCTCTCTATGTTCATTATTCTGACTATGTAGCTAAGAATTGCCCAGAAGCACTCACTGACCCTCATTATTTTGCCTTCTGTGTGTTGGAGTTGCAGACTTGTTCTAGCATATTTGCTTTTAATGTCTTGGTGTAGGTCCTCCCTAAGTTTCACAGGTTATCATTGAATATACTCTTTCATCCAAAAAGGACTTGAATTTGCCACCTAACTGCCTCCATATCCTTCCTCACTAGGGTTAAAAGTCTCTGGTAACATTACCTACAAACACTAGTGTTTAGTCAAAATGATAACATTTGAACCAAGAGGTTTTAGAACAAGTAAGTGTTTCAGTTAATGTACTGAAGCAGATAATTTAGACTGACTACTAGAACTGTAGGTTCACTTCTTTTAATTTGATTTAGCTGAAACTTCTTAAAACAAGAGAGTATAAGGAAAAGGAGTAGAAAGATCTATTCAGTGGGCAAAAGGAATAGCTGGAAGACCATGAGGAGACAGAAATGCTGAGCCGGTTCCGAGTGTTGCTCAGAAAGATGAGAAGACAGCAGGACAAAACAACTTCATTCTCTGCTGTCAGTCTTCAACCATTCCTTCTAAGTAGTAGGGAGGGGTCTCAGGGTGGAGAAGCAGTGGTGGGACTAAATCAACCCACTTCTCTCTGTCTCACTCCCAAAGTAAATTAGACTTTATGCTATTTTGAGTGTCTGTTCATGGATTGAAGAAGGAAGCTGATTCCTGGATCAACTTGACCTATTTAAAAATACCTCTTAGAGAAATCTTTATTCCTTCCTTGGGTTGCTGTAACCATTTCCTTTTTTAAAATAGGCATTCTAAAAATAGCATCACAGATGACAGAACCAGGCCCCCTCTGAAGGTAAAAATTAAGGAATTAACTTTCCTTGGTCTGTTGTCTACAGATGGACTGGTCATATTCACTGTAGTTATTATTGATATTGTTGTTATTGTATATTAAGAGCTGACATTTTTAATGATTACTCCCCTTCCTGTGGATATGAATAAACAAAATACTTTCTAAGATCTGTAGTTAGTACATGGAACAGAATATGAAGCAAGACAGCCTGCCCTGTAAATTTATTATAAAAAATCATCCTCTCTCCTGGTGAGACTATGGCTTCTCTAGAACTCCCAAATGACACGCACACCACAGTTGTGGATTCTCTTTTTAACTGAAAGAGCTCTGGTAGTTAGCCTCAACAGTGTTGGTACTTATCTGTCTTTTGTTTGTTTGTTTGTTTTTGTTGTTTGTTCCTTTGCTTTTCATATCTTGACAATAAGTCTGCAGCTAATCAGTCCCTTTGAGCCAGGCCCTCAGTTCCTGTTGTCAACTTCAGAGATCTCTTTTACCTTGTAAGTGTCACTCTTGTTGCTGTTTTCTGCTGTGATTACCACACTCATATATGGGAGGACTGGTGACTGCTTTATTGTGAAACTGATGGTGATGAGTATGTCCCCTATTCACTGTGTATTTCCAATCGGTAGTTCTTCATGTTTTCTTTTATAAAACCCAACATTAACAGTTCTGATGAAATCCCAATCACCACTGGGGAAAAAAAATAAAATTCTGACTTACATGAGCTAAAAAATAACTTTAAACTACCGTAATGGATATGAGTTAGGTGACCTCATTTTTTTATTCTCTTCTGAGTTACTACATTCATTATTATTTTCTGTCTGTAGTGCAAGCATTATAGTCACTACAGTCCTGAGATTCACTATTTATATAATGATATTAAAGATTTGCCTCAGTTGTTCCATGCTTTCCTTAGACCATCTTGGGCAAATGTTTTCTGTATGGATCCCCACAAACTTAGCCCTATTCCTTTTTTTTCCTCTAAAGAAGGCAAATATGTAGTTCTCCTGCTTCTGTCACATGAGGAACACATGGGCAGGCCTGCTAGTGGGGAGGAGAAGCGCAGTGGCAAGGAGGAAGCAATGATGCTCATTGGCCTTTCACTGCAGCTGTGTAAAGCTTGGGAAAGGAGGGGAATGAGCTTTCATTACCAGAACTTAATCAAATGTACACATCCACTAAATAGTAATAGTGTGACTTCATTTTTATTTAACTCCTATTCTGGGAAGTATATCTGCATTCTGGGGATATGCTGAAGGACTTCCTGCACAAGCCTGAGGCCCAGAGTTATATATATATATATATATATATATATATATATATATATATATATATATATATATATATATATTTCATAAAAGTTTTTCTTCAGTATGGTTTTGTATTTCCAATTGCTTCTCTCATGTTATTAGACATGCATAGTATAAATATATGGAGCAATATTATTTCTTACAGAAACAATATAAGCAGTTTGGGTTGCTTTGCCTGGAATTAAAGAAACAGCTATTAACTCACCTCGAATTTGAAGGCATGTCTGCTCACATCAAGATCAGTGTTTGCTCCCATTTAGGATACCATGGTAAAACATCTTTGAAATAAGCAGAGGCTTCAGACACACGCATTGCGAGGCTCTTCCACGGTTACAGGCTCAGCTCGTTTTGTGTTTTCAGGTTGTATGGCTCCCTGATTAGCTCTGCAGTGTTCTGTTCATCTCGTCTACCCCACTGGGCTTAACACCATCATTTGTTCAGTGACTTTCAATTTGTTTTTGCAATATTTTGTTCTCCACTGGAGAGTGTCTAAGTGGGTATATCAGGTGGGATGGAGCCACTGGGAGCTGTATGGAAGTACTGTGGCACCCACCCAAGCAATCAGGAGCACTGATTTCAATGGCAGCATGTGGTAAAGTTGCCCTCTTGAGCCACACTGCAGAACATAAAAGTCTGAAACATGGATGTCAGAGCAGAGAAAATGCAAACAATGGGAAGTCTGATCTACCCTTCTTCCTAGTGCATTCCATATAACCCAGGAAGGAACAAGAGGAGACCAGACAGGAAAAAGAATGTATGTAGCGCTATGTAAGAACTGATTGTGGAAAATAAATTTTGAAGAAACAAAAGTAACAAAATATATTTTTACATTACATGTTGCCTAAAATTGAAGATTATTCCAAGGTATAACATCGTTTTGAGGCTGTATAAAAGAACTGTGCAAGCCTCTGAACACGGCTGTCTATCTATGGCTCAGTGGAAACTCCCACTATCGCTTTCCAGGACTCAGTATTTTGCTTCTATTGATGGGCTCTATGCATCATCACTCATTCGCTCTGGGGCATTTTTAAGTTGCTCACAGATGATTTTCAGGTTCTATTTTCTAGTAGTTTATAATCCTCTGTGTTACTTCTCATATTTACGTATTTGCAGGAACACTCTATTAACTTACTAATAAATATGAGTCACAACTGTGTTCAGTTCATCTATCCATCCCTATATTTTGAGAGAGCTTGAGGTAAAGCTGCCATTAGCATTAGGTATTCCATAGATGATAGTCACATGAAATCATAATCACAAATGGTCCTCTCTTAGGTGACCATTTCTTTCTCAAGTATGTTGGTTTCTTTTTCTTCAATGTCCCTATTTTTATCCTTGAGAAGTCTCCCCTCTAGTTGAGTCAGTGAGCTTTATATTTAGTTTTAGATATGGTGTGTCTGAAGTCCACTCCTGAGTGCTACAGTATTTGACCACAGCAGTGGACTGTCGGTGGTGTTGTACTGTTAGGGACTTTAACTTCTAGTGGGGACTTCAGCTAGTTCTAGAAAAAAGTATTCAAGCTAGATGGACTTGCATGTACTCTCTCTTCCTTTCTTGTCATGCGATCACTATTTCTCAGGTTCTCACAATAACAAGAATCAAAATGTGACCTCATCAGGGGACTTTTAATTAGAGCTGATTTCATGTTCTTTGAAATTTCTTTTTCTTTTTCTTTCTTTCTTTCTTTTTTTTTTTTGTTTATGTTTTTGTTTTTGTTTTTATTTTGCTTCTCTGTGTAGCCTTGGCTGTCCTGGACTCTCTTTGTATACCAGGCTGGCCTCAAACCCACAGAGGCCTGCTTCTTTCTCCTGAGTGTCACCATGCCTGACACTTTTTCTTTTTTCAAAATAGGGTTTCTCTCTGTAGCCCAAAATGTCCTGGATTTGCTTCATAGACCAAGCTATCCTCGAACTCACAGAGATCCTCCTGCCTTTGCCTGCTCAAGTTCTGGTCTTACAGGCATGTGTCACCATGTCTGACTTATTTGACTTTCTCATGTCCAACACTGCTAGCCAAATAACCTTAACTTCTTTATAAAGTGTCTAGCTTTGGATGTTCTTCGGTAGTCAAAAACATGGACTGAAGTACTATGTTTCATCTCTTTGCCTTTTTAGTAGACCAATTCTCTCTGAAAGAGCTCTTTCCCTATTCCCCCCTTTCTTTTACTCAAGATATAATCACAGCTCTATTGTTTTCTTAATTTGTTTAATGACAATTAAGGTTTGTTACTTGCCCCTTTCAACTCCCAATAATTTACCTTTCGTTAGCCCTAGTCCTCTCTTCAGCTCATCTTCCACTAGCAGTTTTATTTTTATTGGGCCTTGTATTATCTTGATATTTGGAATTAGCTATAATTAATCTTTAAGAAAGCCCATGCTTTCGTTCAGCTTTCCAGATGAACTCCAAAGCTACTGTAAGCTCATGTTTATTTATTTTTTCATACTCTTTTAAAGTACCCTAGTTCCTTCTAAAAAAAAATTCCCTTGACCAAGTTTGCCCTTCTGAACTAATACATGGCTTTGCTCAAACAGCCTGACACTTCTGTGGTAAGACTATATGGCAGTCCCAAGGCTAGGAGGAGAAAGGGTTGTATAAGGAATAACCCAAAAATCAAGGAGGCAAAGGGAACCAAGACCCATTTTTTTTTCTTCAAAATCCCCTACTATTCTAAGGCAACACAGACAAAGCAGGATGTAGTTAGCTTTAAGGGACTAGAGAAAGAGCTGACTTAGTAAAGTCCTTGCCACCTAAGCATGGGGCCTACATTTAGATTCCCAGAACCCACAATAAGAAGCCACATGTGGTAGTGTACCTATAATTCTAGCTCTGGGGAATTGAAGAAAGCAGGAGCTCATGGAGCTCCATGATTCTGGATGAATCAGCAGTTCAAACTTCAATTACAGACGTTGTCTCAAAAATAAAGTGGAGAGCAGTGATAGAAAAAGATGCCTAACATTGACTTTTGACATCTGTATCAAACATGTGCACATGTAACTGCATATCACTCTCTCCTCTCTCTCTCTCTCTCTCTCTCTCTCTCTCTCTCTCTCTCTCTCTCTCTCTCTCTCTCAGCATTAAGTGAAAATTGTTCTAAAATTAATTTAGTGTTCATCAGAAATTTATGTTTTATAAATAATTTTTGTATGTACACAAGACAATGTGTAAATAGGGATGAAAATAAGAACATTTACCAGTAAATACTATAGGTAGGGTAGGTATAAAATACTTGTGTAGTTCCTACAGTATGTACATTGCTTCCTATTGTTATTCAGTCTTTTATTACTATTGTGTTTTGAAATAAATCATGGACCTATTCACATAGTTTTCAAAAATAAATAATCAAACCTCCAAATCTATAAAAACTAAAACTGATAAAAAATGATGGCGGCCCCTTGAGGCTGAAACAGTGAAATATAGAAATATAATGCCTTTTTAAAAATTTTCTTCTTTTTAAAATGTACAGAGTATCTTTTCATTGTTTTGAAACTATACAATGGGGATTGTATCTTCTGGATGGTTCAGAAGCTTACATTCCTGTGAACTAGCTCCTGGATATATATGGTGCTTAGCTGGGTGGTGACACTGAAAGGAAGTTGACTAGAGGTAAACCTGCCAACTCCCCCCCCCCCAAAGGACAATGGACTGCTCACTGTGCAGAGGTGTTGTACTGGAGACTTAGTTGTGGGAGGATAAAACATACCATTTTATGTTATATATATAAAATATTAAATGAGCAAAACTACAGTAAGCAACTTCTGAAAAAATTCTGGACATAAAAGCAATAGGATTCTAGATTCTAAAAACATGCCAAGGAGAGGCATGGCTTCTACGTTAGATGATTAGTAAAACTTTTGCTAAATATGTAAATTTGAGATAAAGATAATTGTGAGGATTGGGGTCAGTAATAAGTCATTTATTTATTTTTAATGCAAAAGGAAATTATAAAATGTAGGTAGACATAGATAATGGGAGAAAGAAGTTGAAAGCTAACATAGTTAGTCTTTAAGAAAGAATGACATTAGAAAAATGACAGAATTACAAAATGAGTTTTTTCCAATACTACATGCACATGAATTTTACTGGAATCACAGGAAGATGAGACTAGATTAAGAGATTTTAAAGGTCATGCTAAAGCAGCTAGAGTTTATTTGGCAATTTATTCCTGTACCCATGCATTAAATGTTTTTGAAGAATAAAGGTGTGAAGAGGATGATAGGATGATAAATTTGGCAGGATTTGTTATTCTAAAAATAAAATCAAGCAGGGCTTGACTAAGGCGGTAAGTTGTAGGCTATGTTAGAAAAAAGAGAAGAAGCTGTTACTGAATGAATTGCTTTAAGAGGCACTAAAGGCATTAGATTAGTGACGGCTAAGGAACTGCCAAGAACCCACAGAGCTGATGCCGTTTTTGAGGTTTGTAAGAGAGGATATTGGTGTGGAAAGGTTAAGTGACCACGGAAATGCTTAGAAAGCACTTGAGCCAGAATGCAAGATAAGCTCAATTTGACCTCAGAAGGCAAGCTGGCACCACCTTAGCACACAGAAGAAATTGTGTTGTATGTGTAATATTATTAGCTATAGTGATGGGAACACTGAATAAAGACTATATAAACCCTCTGCTCAGACTGAAAGCTGGGACATTATCATATCCAATTATATGCTTTTGTGGCAGAGTCTTTCTTCTAACTCCAGTTAGTTTAGAACTCCCTGTGTAGTCCAGACTCTCCTTGAAGTCACAGTTACTCTTCTGCCTCAACATCCTAAGGGCTGAGATAACAGACATAGCCAGTCTCATGTCTATCTTATTGCTAACAATGTTACTTATGAAAAACAAAGAGTATAAAACCAAGAGTGGAGAAAAAAAGGCACCTGATTAGTCACAATTGACCTTCTAATATATAAACATTTGGGAGTATGGATGCAGAATTTCTCTTAAGTGGATCTTCCTGTGTTTACTGTCATTTAGATGTAGTTAACTGTCTAATTACACAGAGGAATCATGAAGAGATGTTTAATGTAAGCCCCATTGTTTAGTGCTAAGCTTACACTGTTTCATCATAGTACTGAATTGGTACTTATGTGTACCTACGTCTCTAAGAAAAGCTCGACATATTTTTAATAGTAATTTAGGAAACGTTGAGTGACATTATAACAAACTTTAGAGATTTCCTTACCTGTGAAATTTGATATTTAGAAAAAATACTGACAGGGTATCCTGAAACATCGGTCCTCCTGTTTTCTTGGGTTGCTATTTTCATTTCCTTCCTGTTTGAGACAATTTCACTATAACCCTAGCTGGCCAGAAACTTACTGAGTAGAGCACATGGTGACTCACAACCATCTATAATGAAATCTGCTGCCCTCTTCCAGTGTGCAGTTGTAAATGCAGATACACCATTGTATACATAATAAATAAATAAATAAATATTTAAAAAGTAATTTGTAGCTTCTATGATGCATGTAATAGCCATTGCTTTCAGCATTATTAAAATACTATTGCACAGTATATAGTTCACCCACTTAAAGTGGGCAATGGGTACTAACAAGGCTGTGCAGCTATTATACCATTTAATATTAGAAAACTCTCCCCTATCTACAGCACCCAAATGAGAAAAATGACAAGAGAAACATTCCTTAGCAACAGCGTCCTTTTACTGCTTGTCCAACAAGCCTAGCTTGCCAGTATCCTATTTTAATGTAACACACACCTTCTGGACATTTCATATAGAAGGCAGTTATATATAAGTCAAAAGGATATGCCACATGTTATTTAATAATTTTAAGTAGATAGATAGTTGACGAACTTCCATTTATTGTTCTAAGTCATGATTCTACAAATGTTTGTTAATGTACCTTTGGATGAATACATGCTTGCTCTTCTCTTGAATGTATAAGCAGGATTATAGATAACTTTCAATTGATACCTGGGGGTTTATGCATAAACACATAGTTTTTAGTAGTTGCACAATTTTCCAAAAGTTGTTAAAACAATTAGTACGGTTATGTTTAAGAAATTAATATTTCAGTCAAGCTCGGTGGCACATGCGTGTAATCCTAACACTTGGGAGGCAGAGGCAGGTGGATCTTGTGAATTCAAGGCCAGCCTAGTCTACAAAGCGAGTCAGGACATCCAAGCCTACACAGGGAAACCCTGTGAAAAGAAAAAAATTTAACATTTCTTTCACTCTTTCCTGCTTATTTCTATTAGATCCTTTAAATATTCAAAGAAACATCCCATGTTATATGATACACTTCTGCAACTTGAAAACAAAATATATACTATTACTAATTATTTATGAAAACATATATGTTACATATTATGTATATATATAATGTACATATATACATTGTATATATATATGTATGCATATATTATCTTCATGATTTCTCAAAATAGGATAATGTTATTTGCATTTCCCTGTAATGCAAATTATTTTTCTCATTTAAAAACGTGATTATTCCTCTAGGCTGAAAGAAGTAGCTTGACTCATCCGTTTTAATAACAGACAATTCCATAAAATCATTATAGTAAAAAATATATAAACAATTCCCTCTCATTAGATATTTAAATTAACTTCTCTCTATATTCGTTCTAACTATGAAGCTGCAGGAGTCATACTTCTATTTATATTTTTCATATATAAGATAATATTTCCTGTGAGCTAAATTTCTCAAAGCAGATTTGGCTAGTCAGTTTTCATCAATTTCATTTAATATATAGTTAATTTTATTTTCAAGAATAGATGTAACAATTCAGAGGCCAACAGATGTTTAAAGTATTGCCTTCCACTGCCAATCACCAATTCTGGACATAGTAAAATTTTAAATTGAACCATTTCATGTGTATATCAATATTATTTTGATAGGTATTTCATTGACGACAAAAGAGAGGGAATATTTTTATATACTGATTAGAAATATAACTACCCTTTTTGTGTAATGCTAATTATTTCCATTTGCTTTTTTCCTATACTCTGCTCATTTCTTACAATTTATTAACATCTGTGCATCTTTTGCTTTATATTCTATCAACTGATTGTTATTATTTTGTTGTTTCTTCCATTCAGATAATGTGTGGTTTTAGATATATCTATTCTCTGTCATTTTCAAGTGTTGTTTTCTAAGAAAGGTTTTCACCACCTTTTGGGGATAAACATTTTTTGTTATTAATTGTTTTCCAATTAATGCAGTGGTTAAGCAAAAGTACATACTGCTCATAAGGTATTCAGTGATAATACTTTGTTATGTATATGTCTAGCTTATTTTCACACTCCCTTTTTCTGTATTCAATTAGTTCAATATTCTAAATAAAATTAAGATAGATTATTTTTCTATGCAGTCTCAGAAAAGAGTTGAAAGTTAGGAATATGTAATATGAATATTTGAAATACGTGGGCTACATAAACAGTTCTCACATATAGGAGATTTATTTTTATTAAAAAGGAAATTGTTTTTATTAAAAAGGGGATTCTGCATCATGCTATCATCAAAGTTTCATTTATAAACTTAGAAATTTCCTTCAGGCTTATTATTTTCTGAACTACTCTCATTTGTGATGGAATCTATTATATTTATATTAATACTGGTAAAAAGAAGTAAGATTGTGGAAAACTTGAAATGCATTTGAACCTCAAATAGATTATTTCAGAATGCAGGGTTTACATGGTCTCGCCACCTAGGAAACAACTTTTGACCTTTTGTCTGCTTCACTGAATCTATGCTTCCCTGATTCTCTTGAGAACACTGAAGTGTATCTAAGGTTACATGATTAATTATTGTGATGATAATATTTTATGAGAAAATATATTAAAATCTGTTTTGAATTGAATACAATTTATGCCTGAATGGAGCGAGTGCATTTATTTAGATGAATAAAAGAGATTAATAATTCTAAATAAGTAGCTTGGGTGTTTTGAACCTATGAATAATGTATTTAGCTTTAATAATCCTAAATGAAAATGACATAGTGTTTTCTTATACCACATTGGGAATACCAGTGTTTCAAAGTAGCTTGTGCATTAATTTTTAAATATCATAATTGTAGCCATAATAGCAAAGCAATACTTCCACACAACAAACCCGTGTTCACATATTCTTTATTCAGAAGAAGAGGAAGAAGAAGAGGAGGAGGAGGAGGAGAGAAAAAGAAGAGAAGAAGAAGAAGACATAGAAGACAAAGATGAAGAAGAAGACAAGAAGAAGAAGAAGAAGAAGAAGAAGAAGAAGAAGAAGAAGAAGAAGAAGAAGAAGAAGAAGAAGAAGAAGAAG
>OU015742.1:160613110-160662325 GCA_907169655.1 Acomys percivali | reverse complement strand
AGAAGAAGAAGAAGAAGAAGAAGAAGAAGAAGAAGAAGAAGAAGAAGCATTTAGAATATGATAGCCATTGCCAACATTAAACAAGAGTCTGTTTTGCAGAGATTCTTTCATAGTGTCACTTCTCTAGGGAAAGCTGTTGGGTAAAATGATGAGCAGCTATACTGCCTTGGGTGGTGGTCCTTTGAAATCAGTTAATTTTGACTAGCTTTAGCTAAGGTGAGTCATACAACCCATCCATAAAGCATTGTATAGTTCAGTAGCCTGTGCTTTCCACAGCAGTGAATTTTTTGATATGGTAATAGGTAAATAAGATCTGGTAACTTGAACATAAATTCCTGCCAACTGCTAAAACCAAAATTCTGGCCCATGAATTTACACAGAGAAAGACAGTAAGTGGCCCAACAGAATGTTTATTCACAGACAGGTAGTTCTTCCCACAGTGTGGCCTTTGTTGCAAGAAGAGCCATAATGATTCCTGTCTGTGTTGCTTTTATTCCATCAGGCCCGCCCCCATGGTCCATACTGCCACATGGCAACTTCCTGATCTCCGGCATCCTGGCCTGCTTCTCTCTCCTGCCATGCGGTCCATCTGAGACCTCAAGCTCAGGAACCTAAGCTCCACCTAACTTCTCTTTTTCCCACTTACACAACAAAGGCTGATGTACATACAGATGCACTCTTCTGTGTGGCAAACAGAACTTGTGTATGGTGGGGGGAGCAGTATTTAGCTTTTGAATACATAGCACCAGACCCCAACCCAAAAGGTCTGCAAAAATACCATTGTGTTCGTTTTGTGTTGGCAAACTGCTACTGGGCACGGGGCTTGTGTTTGTATACCAAGTGGCACTCTTTTGGAAGAAATTGAACTTTTTTTTTTTGCCAATGGGCCTACATGGCAAATAGCTTCTTGATTGTGGTGGCATTTGTTTCCACATCCCCATCCCAGTGCTGGAACATGGCTGGAACCTCTACAAGTCTTGCACAGTTTCCCATGGTCTTTGTGAGTTCATGTGTACCTCAATCCTATTGTTTCTGGAAGACAATATTTCTATGGATTCGTTCATCACCTCTGGCTCTAGCAATATATTTGTCCTCTTCTGCATTGATCTCTGGACCCTTACGGGAGGGTTTTGAACTGAGTATTCCATATGTACCCACTTTCTGCACATCACTATGTTGTGAGTCTCTATGTTAAATCCTATCTACTGCAAAAACATGTTTCTCTGATGGAGGCTGAGCAGGGCCCTATTCTATGGGTATAACAGTATGCCATTATGAGTTGTTTTATTGCTATTTTAATTTTTGAAATTATGTTTATAGTATTTCCTCCCTTCTTTTTCCTTCTTCAACCTCTCACAAATACCCATCTATTGCTCTTATTGCAATCTCAGGGCTTTGTTTTTAAATTGTTTACACACACACTCACACACACACACACACACACACACACACACACACACACATTTGGAGTTGAGATTTCAGGAGCTTTAACCTCCTACATGAGCATGTCTCTTGGTGTCTTCCCTGTTAATTTAGGCCATGCTGGTGAGATTTCATGGCTTTAGTGTCTAGAAGACGCACCTGACAATAAATTCCCTGTTCTCTGGTTTTAAAAATCTTTCCCACTGCTTTGTAAACTACATACTGTGCAGCCTAAAACAAGACAGCTTCATTGTATTGATATCCTCTGAAAATGTGAATAAGAATAGGTTAAAAAATTCCAATCGCAATCTTATTTAGCTGTCAATTTTTTATTTGATTATGGATATGCATAAAAGTATGCATATACAGCCGGGAAGTGGTGGCACATGCCTTTAATCCCAGCACTGGGGAGGCAGAGGCAGGTGGATCTCTGTGAGTTCGAGGCCAGCCTGGTCTACAAAGGGAGTCCACGTCAATCAAGGCTACACAGGGAAACCCTGTCTCGTAAAAAAATAAATAAATAAAATAAAAGTATGGAATGTGTAACACAATCTGTAACATCTTTAACAATGTATATTAAGTCTTTGTCCATAAGTTTTATTTTTATAAACACAACTGACTTTTTAAAGTAATAATGACAACTAGTGGACCATATCAAACAAAAATGAGCACACTGTAACAAACTTTGATGAGATATGTAACTCACAATCCTGGCATCATCAGGTGTGCTGCACTGTGTGAGCAGTGATGAGGAGACTAACGAATTCAGAGTATTTTCTCTTCCTTTCATGCTGAGAATCAAAGGCCAAGCTCCACACATGATGACCTGTGGAGCTACTGCTGCAGAATTTAAAACCTTACGTCCAAACTGTCATGTGTTCCTTAATGCAAAGACCATCAAGCAACAAAAATAATGAAATACTTTGCTGTCTTTTAGCTGTATAATGACAGTTGAGACAGAAGAAAATATTATCATATTTCTAAAAAATATACTGCATATTTTAACTGAGATGGTTATATTCTCTGATATATTACAAAAAAGAACACTGACCCTAACCGATCCAGACAGAAGTTAATAAAAGAATCCAGGGAAGACTATTTGGCTGTTCTTAGTACCCTCACCATAAGGACCAAGGAAGAATTTGTTCACCAGGGACAGATCCAAAGGGATTCAAATAATTGCCATTTCTGTAGAAAACTGTAAAACAGATTATTTTTTCATGTATTTTGAGGGAGTATCTGAGTCAGAAGTCCTTGTATTTATACCTCAAATTTTTCCTGCCTCTCCCTCAGTCTGTTTTTCTGTCTCTGTCTCTGTCTCTCTCGTAGAACAGACATTACTACATAACTGAAGATGAAGGACTGGTGGTTGGGACTCACCAGTCAAGTATTATTTGAATAATTTTCCTGATAACCTTCCAACAGCTTCGTAAAACCCTCTGCATGCACCCCAAGCTGTAAGAAGAGGCCTTTATGGCAAGTTCTGCCTCTGCTCCAAGTGTGACTTAATACAGTGCCTCAGAGCAGCATTCCACCCTTTTTTATTTTCCCTCATGCATGGTTATTAAGATCGCCTTTATGATTGAGTTCTTGGCACTTCAGCTCTAAAAAAGATTTAGATAAATTAAAAGAGCTTCCGAGAAAAGCCACAAAAAATGATGAAAGAGTTAGTAGTATTGATTTATGAGGAAAGATTAAAAGAATGACTACTCCTTGGCATGGCATCAAATTAGGCAGTGGTGGCACACTATGACTATAAATATTTGTAAACAGAGAGGAGAAAAAATTCCTTTCATTGGTCCAATGAGGCAGTATGTTATACAGGATGGAGAAGGTTACCAGTGGGTATAAATGGACCTCATTCTGGGTTTTCTCTTTAAATCTTTTGGCTATATTTCTCTTAGAAAAGGAACAGTTATCATTTACTGTTTAGAGGTCACTCTGGTTGCACATGCAGGAAAATAAAAATATAATATGATTTTTTAATTACATTCTGATGAAAATGAACAATGTTTCTAAGCTTTCTGGGCCTTTGGGGTTCTGTCATCGAAAGGTGGTCTTGGTCACTGAGCTACTATTGAAATATAAAACATTGAACGGCCAGACTCTCATGCCCTAGTGTTTTTACCTATGCAACTGTACCAAATCTCTCTGTTCCAGGCAGTAAAGAGGAGCACTCTTTCTTATAGATTGCATTGTCTTTACCTTAGCAGCTATGCACACTACTGGTCTCATGGGCAATACTAAACAGACACTAAATTCCTGGTTGAGTATATGATGAACACCAACCAGCTATGTTCAGAAATGCACATCTTTCTTCTAACTCAGAAGGTAAAAGGAGAAAGAGTAGAGGACTCAAGCTTTGTTTTCTTTCTTCCATGTAATTGAACAATTGTTTAAATCTAATCCCATTCAATAGTGTAGAAAACAAACTATAAATTCCCCACAAAGTAACATATATATGCATATGTATATATATATGTGTGTGTGTGTGTATGTGTGTGTGTGTATGTGTGTTTTCTTTAAGTTGACTTAAGCTATTTCTTGAAAATTTTGCATATTATGTTATGAAAATATAGCTGATTTAATTTTTCATTCATTCATTAACTTATTTAAGTTACCTCTTGGTTGGAAATCCTCCACCTTTGCCTAGATCTTCCCTTTCACCACACCTTCCCTTGCTCTGTTCTCAGAGAAGGAAAGACCTCCCATGGGTATCAACCCAACTTGGCATATAAAGTAGGGCTAGTTTTGTCTTCTATCGAGGCTAGACAATGCATTGGAGGTAGTAGAAGGGGATCCAAAAGCAGGCAACAGAGTCACAGACAGCCCCTGCTCCTGCTGTTAGAGGTTCCACATGGGGAGCAAGCTGTACATCTGTTAGATATATCTGAGTGATCGGCCTAGATCTGTCTCATGGATGCTCTCTGGATGATGGTTCAGAATCTGTGAGCACTTACAGGTCCGGGTTAGTTGATTTTGTAGGTGTTCTTGTGGTGTCCTTGACCTCTGGCTCTTACAAGCATTTCTCCCCTCTTCCCATAAGATTCCTCACTCTCTGCCTAATGTTTGGTTGTTGGTCTTTGCATCTGTTTTCATCAGCTGCTGGTTGAAGTCACTCAGATGACTGTTATGTCAGCTGCCTGTCTTCAAGTACAGCAGAATATTGATAGTAGTGTCAGTGGTGGTCTCTCTCTCATGGCATGCAACTCAAGTTGGGCTAGTCATAGATTGGCTTGGTTGAATGTTTTGTGCATGAGTTGGTCCCCCAAACTCTCTCCCCTGAAAGTCCAGTACAGGAGGTGACTCCTTCAGGCTCCATATCCACCCTGCTAGGAGTTTCAGCTAGGGTTACCACCATAGACTCTCCAGAAGCTTCATTGTCCCAGAAATGCCCCTACCTATTTCAGTCTTCTCTTTCTCAGACTTGCACCTCCCAACCTCCTACATTTTCCACACCCAATCTCCATCCCCGTTTCCCTCCCCTCTCCCTCTCTTACCCCAGTTTTCTCCCTCAATCTACTTCAGATGTCTATTTTATTTCACCTTCTGAGTAATATTTAAGCATCCTCCATCAGGCCCCTCATGTTACTTGGCTTCCTTGGGTCTGTGGCTTGTATTTTATGGCTAATAGCTACTTATAAGTGAGTACATGCCATGCATGTCTTTTTGAGTCTGGGATACCTAGATGGAACCATAAAAAAATACTTTACCTAAAAAGTCTGAATAATTTCACTTTGACTCTTCTAGGCAACCCATCTCACATTGTTTATATAAGAAAATGAACTTTAAGACCCAGCTTTGAATAGCAGAGTGACATTCTCCTAGAGGTCCAATTCCCATGGTGGCACTTTGTGTGGGACAGATTAGCGTCAATCATGGTTAATTATCTGAATTATCCTTCAGAGGAAGGACCTCATTTGGTTGTCACTCACTAGAAGAACTGCAGTCTAACAAGCAATGAAATTCATGATTAGCAAATTAGTATTTCAGTATTGAAGAATTGTGTAGGCTATGTACCTAGCCTTTGAAGATGAATCATACATATTGTAAAAGTAGAATTAATAAAATAAAAAATGATTTATTATTTGAAATAAAGACATGAAGTCAAACACTTGGAAGTGCCAAGATTCTATTTAAAATTTATCTCTGAGCATGTGACTTGGTATAAATGTTCTTTCAATTTTTTCCTTTAACATAGCATTCACTGTGATCTTAACTTAGTTTTTTCAGAAATATTTGAACATTTATGTTTATAATCTACACTTAAGAATTGGAAAGCAAATGAAGAAAATGATAGACTTGTATTAGTATTAATATAGATGTAGCTCTCCAGAAATACTCTCTCAATTCTCTCTTGTTGACTCTCTAATCATAAAATATTTTTAAAGAAAGTTGCACATGTTAATAAAGCTTTATTAATTGATTTTGTAATATAAGGAAATTATTAAAGTAAAAATAAAAATTGGCACACACTTCTGGATATAATTACTCTTAAAAAATGATATTTTCCTGGAAAAAATATGATAGTTTTCAGTGCCCTTGTTTTCAATACTTTAATATATGTAAAATAAAATAATACATTTTGTTAAAACCAATAAGAAAACTTCCATTTTGTACACAATAACAGTAAGCAAAGCGTCAAACTTTTAAGACATCACAAAGTAGAAGAAAAAAATGTTTCATCGCTGAAGACTGTTGATAGACCTAACAATTTATTAGTTTTGCTTCATAAAATTTTAATCAAAGTAGTCAAGTACTAATTTAGAAAAAGGCAAAGTACAAATGATTGAAAAATATCGGTAAGGTATGATGAAATTAAAAGTAAATGTAATTTTTACAAAGATAAATGGATAAAAAGAATTACAATTGATAATGCATAACCTCAAATTTTCAGTTTGTGTAGTACTGCTTAGTGGAGCAGATTTGTATATTTCCTACTAAACACTGTATAAGAAATAACTGATCAATTGAAAGTGGAAAGTGGAGTCTGTTAACACACAGAACACACACACACTCACACACACATATGATATTTTCCTAATGATTTGGCTTTTGTTATTTTAAAATTCTGATTATTTATAACATTGAGGTACACAGAGAAGGAAACTTTCCTTTTAGGAAAGGTAAAACCTATACAAGTGTTTCAAAATCCTTAGAGATGCTAATCTTCTCTTCTTGAGTTCCATGCCTCTCTGCTTTCCTTATTGAAGTATGAGCTCTAAGGAAAACTCCTAACTCCTACTAGTGTAGTTCCCCGCTAGCATCAGGGATCTCTCTGTCTCATGAGTGCTGGCACAGAAGACATACCTGCCTGGCTGTTGTACTGGTTCAGAGTATCCTAACTCCAGTCCTCTTTCCTGCACAGCAAACCATATCTGCAAAATAAAATGAATCATCTTGAGGTGTGCACGTGCACCAAGGTGAAAGGAAGAGTATTGTGCAGGAAGAGTTTTCACCTAGTCACTAGGATCTTCCACATACAGGATTTTCTTTTTATTTTCTTTCCTTCTCTTTATTTTTGTTTGCTTATTTCTGTTTTAGTCTATCAAGAGAACATTCAATCCACCTTAACCTTTGAAGTCCAGTTCCTGGGATTCTATTAACAATCATACTACTTTTCTGAAAGTTGGACTTCACCGAAGTTTACTGACTCTGCCGCGTGAATTGATACATATACTTCCAGAATAAGGTATCATTCTGGTGTAAGATGAAGACCACATAGCCTTGGTTTTGAGAGTTGAAGAATCAGTGTTTAGCAGTAAATATTTTTCTTTATATACGTTGTTTCTTTAGAATTTAAAATGCTGGACAATGTAAAGGAAGTCAAAGCAGGACTCAACAGAGCTGGATCCACAGATGAATAAGGCCTGAAACTACATAATGAGATTTTGAAGTGCATTGCTATTACTTCTCCTTCACTAGGTTGTGTTCGAGTGAGGTCTTTTTTTAAATGAATTTATTCAGATTGCATCTCTAGTGTTATCCCATCCCTTGTATCCTCCCATTCCTCCCTCCTTCCCACTTTCACCCTATTCTGCTCCCCTATGTCTGTGACCAAGGAGGACCTCCTTCCCCACTATGTGGTCACAGGCTATCAAGTCTCATCCTGGTAGCCTGCTTATTCTTTCTCTGAGTGCCAGTAGGCCTCCCCACCATGGGGAAGTGGTCAAATATGGGGCACCAGAGTTCATGTCCATTTCAGTCCCCACTCTCCACTCAACTGTGGAGAATGTCTTGTCCATTGGCTAGATCTGAGAAGGGGTTCGATGTTTCCTGCAATTATTGTCCTTGGATGGTGCAGTAGTTTGCGCAGAAACTCTGGGCCATATCTGCCCATCATGATGTTCTTCTTGTAGGTTTCTAGGACCCTCTGGATCCTTCTGGATCCCCATTCTCCCATACATCTTTCACCTAAAGTCTCAATAGGGTGTCCTTACAATTATCCCAATCTCCTGGTAAGTGAAGACTTTCATGTGACACACTTCTTGGGCTAGTGTCCAATTATAAGTGAATATATACCATATAAGTCTTTCTGCTACTGAGTTAACTCACTCAGTATGATCACTTCTAGCTCCATCTATTTGTCCACAAATTTCGGGATTTCCTTTTTTTGTTTGTTTGTTGTTTTGGTTTGTTGTTGTTGTTGTTGTTTTTATAGCTGAGTAGTATTCCATAGTATAAATGTGCCACAGTTTCTTTATCCTTTCTTCGACTGAGGGACATTTAAGTTGTTTCCAGGTTCTGGCTATTATGAATAAGGCTGCTATAAACATGGTTGAGCATATGTCCTTGCTGTGTGGTGGAGCATCTTCTAGGTATATTCCAAGCAGTTAAATAGTTGGGTCTTGAGGAAGGCCTATTCACAGTTTTCTGAGATAGCGCCAGATAGATTTCCAATGTTCTTGTACAAGTTTGCATTCCCACCAGCAATGAAGGAGTATCTTCCATATTCATCCTTAATAGAGTAATAGTGGAATCTCATTATTTTTAAAGGATGAGTCAAATATGTCTCACAATTTATGTTTTAATCAATTCATGGACACTGAAATTGTTTCCACATCTATGCTGTTTTGAGGAATGCTGTCATCAAAATTTGTATCTAAATACTTCTGTAAGATGTTAACTTTATTTCTTGTGTTGACAACCTAAATAAATATGTTTGGATTATATAATACACTTACAGTATTTAAACAGTTCTCCACATTGTGTGCCAATGTAAATTTACACCAACTGTGTACCAAATGATTCTTTTCTCCAGACTATTGCCAATGCTTATTATATCCAACACTTTATAATAGCCACACTTCCCAACACAAGATCATCTCTACTTAACCTTAAATAGCTTCGTTGCAATTAGAGATGTTGAACACATTTTTATACACTTATTGTCAATGAATTTTTTCCTTATTAGCAAAGATTATATCAGCTGTTTGCTAAGGGTTTGAGTTCTTTGGGTATTTAGATTTGTAGTATATATGTATTAGATACCCACTACTGGGTCTACGGCACGCTTACATGTGTGTGTGTGTATGTGTGCCTACATGTGTGTGTACGTATGTATGTATGTATGTATGTATGTATGTATGTATGTATGTATGTATGTCCACTATGAGAGCTATGGCATGAATGCATGTGTATCCTCTGAATCTGTGGGCAGCCCTTTGAGTGGGTTATTGTTTTCTTTTCCATGAAGAAACTTTTTCATTTAACTTTGTGTTGATTATTTGTTTTTGTTTCCATTAGCTGGACTTTGATTCACTATCAAAAATGGTTGTTAAAACAAATGTTGAGAAACTGGATGCCTGTGTTTTATATCTGATAACTTACATTTTTAAGTCTTTTGTTTAGGATATTACTCTAGGTTGATTTTTGCATATGATGTTAGCTAAGAATACAGTTTTATTCTTTGCAGTGTAGATAATCAGTGTTTCCAACATTAGCTGAAGGGACAAGTGTCATGTATTTAGGTGACTTATTAAAAGTACATTTAATCTGCTTCTGTGTTTTTTTATTCCATACATGGGTTTATATTTTTGTTTTTATTTCAGTGCTATGATTTCTTATCACATAATATAAAATTAGTCAATGTGAAACCATTTCTTTCTTAGGTTTCTTTATCTACTTGTTGTCTTTCATGACACCCTAAGATTTGTTTTAGAGGAATATTGTTTTTCTATTATTTCTATGGAAACTGTCATTGGAATTTTGAAAGCCATTTCATACAATCTGCATATTTCACTTGTCCATAAGGACAATTTAACAAAGATAATTTTAATAAATGAATATTGCATAACTTTCCACTTATTTGTCACTTCTTTGGTTTTATTTATCATCTATTTATCTGGTCTTAGAGTTTTCATTACACAATTTTGTTACTTGTTAATAGTTATTAAGACCTATTTTATTCATGATTTTTTTGATTTCACTACAAACAAGTCACTGGTATAAAGATGTATAACTGATGATCACACGCCTATCTTTTACCCTGCAATGGTACTAGTACGTTTATTTCTTCTTTGTACCATCTGAAGGTACCTTTAACATTTTTCAGTTTATCATCATACATTTCCTTTTTACTTTATAGTTTCAGCACTCTTTATTAGTTTTCTTTACTCTTGCTATTGCTTTGAATTTGAGGCTGAACTGAGATGATACAAATTAATATTCTTACATTGTACTTAAACTTAAAGATTTTTCAACTTTTGCCGACTGTTCTAAGATATATGTGTGCTTTTTATAAATTTCCTGTGTTATGAAGGGAATTCCCTTTCATGTTACAATAAATGTATCTGTTTGGCCTAGGAACCTAATAACTTTCGCAGAGACTGAAATGTAATTTAAAGCAGCAAACACTACAATGGGCAGAATCTAAACTGCTACGAACCTAACAAATAACTAAAATAAACTACTCTAATACTTATAATCAACATATATCCCAAGCACTTACTTATCTTCCTCAGGACACTTATCTCCTTCAACTCTCTGTCAACTGTTTTCTACTGTCAACTGTCAACGGCACACTCTGCCTCCTCTCCAGGAAGTCCTGCCTTCCACTTCCTGGTCTTCTGCCCAGCTGATTGGTTAAACAGCGCTTTATTGACAGTTGTTACAGCCACTCAAGACATTCTTCCACACTTTCATCTTAATTTGTAAAGAGATTTTAACAATAAAAAGCAGTTGATTCTTGTCAAAATGTTTCTACACACATACACACACACACACACACATACACACACACACACACACACACAGATAGATGATAGTACTTTTTTTTATTTCTCTCATTCATGTCATAGACCACACTGCTTTGCATAAACCAGCCTTCCACCACAAGATGAGTCCTTGTTTTAATGTGTTGTGGAATTTGGTTTGCTAGTGTGTTGTGGCGAATTTGAGCATCTTTGTTTATCTGGGCATTGGTGTCTGGATTTCGTCTTCTCTGCTATGGTTAGCTTTGCATCTGAGTGATGCTCGTCTGAAACAATGAGTTTGGAAATGTTCCCACTTCTTTATGCGTTGGAAGAGTTTAATAAGTATTGGAATTAATATTTCTTTGATTTTTGGCAGAATTAAGTTATGAGCACATCTGGCCCTTGATTTGTCTCTCCTGGAAGGTATTTACTATTTCACTGTCTTCATTTGCCCTTGTTTTGCATAGATTTTTCTATTTATGCCTTTAGAAAGACAATAGTTAGATTGAATTAGAACTCATGGTAAAGGAATCATTTTAACTTAAATAGCCTTCAAAATTTTCCTTCAAATATACATATTATGTGAGGTACTGATAATTAAGACATCACTCTATGAATCTTGAGGTATAGTTCAACCAATGACATCAAGAATTTTGCTACATCAATAAACATTTCAGAAGGATTACTTGACATACTCAACACAACAGCAATGACAAAATTCCTAGATAAAAGTTTTTAAAACATAGAATAGTTACTTTCCCTAAAAATTCTCATTTATTTGAAAAGAAATTTTATAAATGTTATTTTTTTCTGGCACTGTCCTTATAATAGGGTTAATATTAAACATAGTAATTGTGTTGTACATTTCATAAACATTATTTCACATAATACCTACTTATGTTAATGCTGAAGTCCTCAAAGTTGTAAGAAGTTATAAACTAATATTTCCTGTAGTGACTTTTATTTATATACCATTGAATTTTATATATGTAGATGGGTAGCTCTACACTTTCATCTGTGTAGTTCATATATATTTAAAGCCTATCATGAGTGGCTGAAGAAGTCAAAAGACTTTACTAATATTTGTATCTGCAAGTGTTTTGAATGTTTTTCCAGACTTCATGAAATGATCTATGAAACTGTGTCTATTCTAACTCAGTTAGCAATTCATAATAATTAAAAGGATGATTATCTTATTTTCTAGGTATCGACATGAGACCTATTAGAGAATGACATGATCAATCTAGGGTTGTTTTTCCCAGTAATGTAGATCAGATAACAGATGTGCACAATATTCATTGCAAGCTGTCTGAAGAGTCCAAGAGGATGATTCTTTTAGACCTTCTATTACATCTAAGAAATTCTTACTAGAAATTCACAAAGAAAAGTGGCAATTTTAAAGACAGTGAATCATTGCCCTTGAATTTATAGTTTGCTGAGTAAGAATAAAGCTATAAATGAAGTGAGGGATATTTATTATTTCTGTCATTTCAGCACCTGTCATGAAAATGAAACAAATATTTGGTCCTCTGAAAGTAAACCATACACACAGGAGACCACTTTTCTTTGCAAACACTCAGAAGTCTCTTGGCTTCTGTTGAGCCTTCTCTTGAATAAATTATACTCTCTGCATCAATTCACATAAACCATTGATGAATGTGAAAGCCACTGAAATGGAAAATCACTAAAACAATAATATTATGTGTCAATACCTGCTTCAAAGACATATTCTTTCAGTGGGATTTCAAACTTGACAATTTATTTAAAAATAACTAGTCCTATTGTCATCTCTATGGTTACATATGAGTACAATGTCCCATAAATGGTCAATTCATTTTGATAATATAATTTTTATACATTTTGAGTTTAACTTATGACATGTGTCTTTAAATTTGTAATGTAGCATAATTCAAATCATCCCTCAATATCATTGATCCTTTTCATAATTTAAGCTATTTTCTTCTCATTTTCAAATTCCTGTGTACACTCAGTATAGCCAGTAGAACCAAATTATACAAACCTTGATTTTTTATGGAGCCAAGAAATGCATTAATGATGTATGAAAGGCCAATGAAAAATGGGATTATGGTTCGTCATATAGAGACAAGTAGATAATTGTTGCTTTTAAAAGGCAGATTCTATAAGAAAATAACAAAAATAGTTTCAGAATGTATCAGAATTTGAGTCAGATTCTTTTTTTATTTAAATTTTAAATTATTATAATTTATTCAAATTACATCCTGAATGTTATCACCTCACTTGTACTTGTATCTTCCTATTCCCACATTCTATCCCACTTTCTCCCCATTCCCCTCCCCCAGGTCTCTGACAGAAGGAGACCTCCTTCCCCCCATGTGACCACAGCCTATCAGGTATCATTTGGATAGCCTGCTTCCCCTTCCTTTGTGTGCCACTATGGTGTCCCTGATTGGAGTCTGATTCTAAGCAAATGTACAGATGTATCACTGCACACAAGGTCAAAAATATGCTTTGATAAGTTTCAAAAGTTAAAATACCCTTTCCAAAATTATGTGTAAGACTGGTCTGGTTTTGTGAAACTGATATGTGCAAAATAGCATCAAGCAAAGTATGGGCAGAGTGATTGGAATCCAAGTTCAGGACATGCCAAGTGCCAGTTTTTATGCACTTAGGTTATGTGGAATATCCTGAAAACACATAAGATTGGTTGTTTCTTTTATGTCAAAAATGCTGGAATCTCATTAATTATTACATCAGTTCTGTGAGATCTAGCATTCTCTCTTTAAACCTCAAAGTTATTTTGATTCAAGATGATTATAGGAATGTTCAACATTACTGCTTGATTTTGATTAGCAGGTAAAAAGATACCCAAAAACTGATTTCCCACCACTCAATAAGGGTATTCTTAGATGTCCTGTATGTCACTGTTGCTTATAGCCTACTGGGAAATCCTTGTTTTCATGAAAATAATTAGCTGCTAAATAGACTTTAAAATTCATTCTTTTTTTAAAAAGCCATTCTTTTATGCTCTTCATTTAAAAATATTTGAAACAGATTAATAATCTGTTACTTGGTGCAGTTACTTGGTTATTTGTCTAATTTTATCTTACTGGAATTAAGATAGAAAACACTGTTCTCAGATTTACAAAAAGGCTGGACTAGGCATGAGCATTTCATCAACAGAGCTAAGTTTCTAAATTTTCCCAGTTAGATAGGGAAACTCATATTGAATTATGCTGTTTTTAATAGTTTTTAAATATCTATATCTAGAGTTTAATATTATGTGGCTATAGCAAAGAAAGCAAGAGAATCTCAAATTTTAAAGCTGTATCTAAGATACCTTTGAATAAAACAGTGATATTGGAGGAAAAATAACCATGTTAAACATATATTTTTGGTAAAAATATCTTAGTAAAATGAGTTTTCTAGCTACATCTCTCATTAAATTCTATAGTCTTTTAATGACATAGTAACTATATAACCTTTGCCAAAATGATTAACCTTTAATAATACCTTGTTAAAAGGTCAGTATATTTTTTAAAGTCACCTTAGGGATCACTGACACACTTAATTTGAGTTGCTTCTTAACAATAAAAGACTGTATTGATGGAAGGCAATTAGTGCAACTTTCTTCACTCCACAAAGTTTCAAAATGTAAAAAGGTAAGGGATAATGAAACAAGAACATTTCCACTCTGAGAAGTTGCTGTTGTGATGTGAGCTGTGATGCAAGGGAGTGATGTGGCTCTCCCCATAATGTGAGTGCCATAGTGTAAGAGGGGTCCATCAACAGTGACTCTGACTTTGAAGAGAGAAGCATAGCAACTACCCAACTGTGTCTACTCGGTAAAGTGAAAGCCAAGGACATGTAATTTATTCTTGTTTCTTTTCCTGCCTTTCATGATGTCATTGTCTCTCTTTGGCAGAGTGCCAGATGAACCAATGATTTTCAAAGTCCTTCTTTTAAGAATAAATGTGTGAGAGGAAAAGAAGGAACTTGAAAAGACTAATGGTCATCTTGCATCCTAGGGAAATAAACATAAAATCCTGACTGTATCAGTTATTTACTTTCGTTCCTCAATACTTCAGAGTCTGACATTAGTAACAGGTGCTCTCTCTCTCTCCCTCTCCCCTCCCTCTGTGTGTATATGTGTGTGTGTGTGTGTGTGTGTGTGTGTGTGTGTGTGTGTGCATGCATGCAGGCACACAGTGTGCATGTTTGTGGGTACCAGATGTCAAGATCAAGTATATTCCTAGGGGGCTTCTGTTTCTGCCTCTCCAGCTCCAGAATTTCAAGTATGTGTAACCATAGCTGGCCTTTTCTTTCCTTTTCTCTCTCTCTTTCTTTCTTTCTTTCTTTCTTTGTTTCTTTCTTTCTTTCTTTCTTTTCTTTTTTTACATAGTTTATTATGATCAAACAGGGGGGCTCATTTTTTCTTGTAAGGCAAGTATTTTATAAACTGAGCCACATCCACATCCCTAGATTAGAAATAATAAAACAAAACAAAATTCAAATATAATTACAGTCCAATGCATCACTTAAAATTCAACTTCATAATCAGATGCCCTCAAGTATCTTACATTTAATGCAGTTGTGTTTCTTAAAACTAAATTTTTTTTATCTTAAATCCATGTTTATGTGGTTCATATTTACTTGTCTCTTATGGTCTATAAAAGCCTCCCCCTTTTGACTTCTCAGGCTGTTTCTCCTCCTCCTCCTCCTCCTCCTCTTCCTCCTCCTCTTCCTCCTCCTCCTTCTCCTTCTCTTCCTCCTCCCCTTCTTCCTCCTCCTCCTCTCCCTATGCCTCCTCCTCCTCCTCTTCCTCCTCACCTTCCTCCTCCTCCTCTCCCTATGCCTCCTTTTCCTCCTCCTCCTCCACCTCCTCCACCTCCTCCACCTCCTCCTCCTCTCCCTATGCCTCCTCCTCCTCTTCTTCCTCCCCTTCCTCCTCTCCCTATGCCTCCTCTTCCTCTTCCTCCTCCTCCTCCACCTCCTCCTCCTCCTCTTCCTCCCCTTCCTCCTCCTCCTCTTCCTCCACCTCCTCCTCTCCCTCCTCCCCTTCCTCCTCCTCCTCCTCCTCTCCCTGTGCCTCCTCTTCCTCCTATTTCATGTACTTATAGAATAATCCAGGTACTTGTCCTCTTATTAGCCCCCGCTCTGGCTTTTGTTAGTTACAAGGCTGAGGTTTTCAGCACATTTCTCTTTTCTCTCTTTTCCATCCTCTCTCCTCTATACCTTATTCCTTTTTCTCTATGTTTCCTCCTCTCCTTTTTATTCTCTGTCATCTATGCAAATATTTAATCAGGAGGAGATTTTGGTCCAGGTTTTACTGAGGATATCTCACATTGGATACCACCTACCAAGGATGTTCAGATGTCAGCAGAGAGATGACATCTGTTTGGGGCTGGACTTTTACAAGTAATATTGTCTGTATCATTACTCTCCAAAGGAGGGGTTTTTGGAAGCAGAGACATTCTCAGACCTCAGATTGTGCTACCTTTGTGATGGGTATATTTTATTGGAAGTCTTATCTGAGAACTGGGTTATCATAATGCTGTTTGTTGAAAGTCATTTCTAGGTTGGTAGCACACCTATTAGTGAACATGTCTTTAAAGCAAATATTTATATATTTGGATTAGTTTTTCCACAAAACACATAGCAATCATTTTTCCAACACTAATAGAGGCAGTAAGCAGAAGGAGATTTTTTTTTCAGTTTTTTCAAGACAGGGTTTCTCTGTGTAACCCTGGCTTTCCTGGACTCACTTCATAGACCAGGCTGGCTTTGAATTCACAGCAATCCACCTGCCTCTGCCTCCCAAGTGCTGGGATTAAAGGTGCATGCCACCATTGCCCAGCTGCATTCTTCTTTTAAACTAAGGTGAATTAAGCAACAAATATCTTCACTTAAATATACCTGTTCAAAAACATGTTCAAATACACTTTAATGATATGCCACTTTAGTTAATGTTTAATTCTTGAATGTCACAATATTCGATGCTGGTGGCCATTGTAATGGTATCAAAGCTGTTAAAAACTGGTCATGTTTTGTTATTTTCTATAACCAAGACTGTACTTAATATATAGTCTATCTACTATTATTTTAACATGATTGTGTATTTAAAAATGAGTGAACATTAAAGAAGCATTTTCTTAAGGCCTTTCCTGACTGGAAAGTGTTCCCTTAGGTAGCTAAGTATAGTAAGACTGTCATAAAAAGACTTCTGTTTCTATTACCATAAAAATTAAGCCAAATTTACTTCTGCCGGCTATTTCATCAGAGACCCCCACCACCACTCAGATAGCATGACCTCCACCCAAGGCATAGTGGAAAGGAGTTATTAGTTTTGTCTTTTGTAATTGCATTTCCATAAGATGGTGACACATACCAAATACCTTCTTCCTCATGTGAAAATGTTCTTGCAATTGTTAGAACAGCCTTCTGTCAGTAAGAAAACGCTTATTCTGAACTCCTTTCCTTCTTTCATCTCCAGCATTGCTGCTGGTGAAAACAGAGATATATGCATTCTTTTTCCTTTGAAAAAAAAAAACCGGTATAAATTATTGTTCTTGTGTTTCTTAGCAACTGCACCCATTTCTCTGACTAAAGTCACTGCTTTCTTGTGATACTCATTCGATTTTAAAAATAAACCTTAAACAATATTTAAAACATGATAAAGAATATTAATTTATTCTCTTTTCTTAGAATTACTACTCAATCTACTTCAGTCAGTCTTATTTTCTACCTAAAATCTTATCCCTGCCTTTTTTCCAGAATCTTTCTCAATTCTGATTTTACATGATATTCTTCTTTTTTAATGCTATAAAAAACATCAATTTATTCCATAAATTCTATATCATTACATTTCCTCCATGATATACTGCCCAGGAGTTCAACCTTTCAGAAACTCTTTAATACTCCATCTATTGCATTCATGCTGGCTTCACTAATAACATCTGGATCACTTTATTCTTCTTCGTGTGCCTCCAATGACCTATAAAATTCCCATGTCTAATTTCCACAGTATTGGTGATTCCAAAGGTTTGTTACCAATTACCACTCCCATATCCTGCTTTGTGTCACAAGCATGTTATACGTGGATGTTGAAATTTGACCACACAATCTTCCAGCACTGCCCTTTTCCTTTTGTTTTCTCTAATATACTGTTGAGGACACAAACTTGTGAATTTTTCAAACATATACTTTGCCTTTGTCTTGTTTGTGTGATTCATAATCAGTTTTTTTGCCATTCTCAGGTCACAGTAAAATACCTTGTTTTAAAAACTCTACAATCCAAAAAGATATCTAAATATTTGTTATATTTGTCATTCTTTGTATTCCCATTCACAGGTTTTATACCTTATTGTCTAATTAAGAGCCATCCTTACCTACACTGAAGTCATCAGCCACTTGGATGATGTTGATGTTGTATTACCTCCTGATGTCATTCTCCACAACTAGGCTCATAATGAACCTCCAACTGTGTCTTGCTAAAAAAAAAAAAAAAAAAAAAAAAAGTGCTTTCTTAATTTCTAATGTTTTTGCTGTATTGCAGAGAACTGTTTAAAGACTATGCTGTACATGGCTCTCTCACCATTCCTTTCTCTACACACTGCAGCATCATTCACAATTGTGACTGCAATGCTGCCACCATACCCTCATATTGATGTGCATGTGTGACTGTCTGAGCAATGTGTACTTTTACCCTATAGTTCCCCTTACCAGGCTTACTTTTCCATTTTCCAATAACCATCTCTCCTCCACCTTCTCATGAATCATACTCAGCTTCTCATGAATCCCAGGACACATTAAATCTCTATGTTCAATATTTCACTATCTACTTTCTTGCTGTCTCACAATTCCCTGATTTTTTCATTTATCTCCCAAAAATGTTTATAGTCTCCACCAATTATAAGCTTTGTGAACTCAGGAAGTATTTCATTCTTGATCATCATTAAACTCCCAGCACTCAGAACTCTATCAGGCATAATATGCTACTCAATATTTATTGTATAAGTTGGCCAAGATAAAATAGGTATCATTGGAGAATCATTTCATAAAAGACCATGCACTCTATTTGCATAGATAATTAACATCTAACATGTATTTTCACACTTAAAAATTATTCAGTCTTTGCAAGAACTCTTTGAGCAAGATGGACTGTTTTAGAGATGAGAGAACCAACACTGTTGAGTTGCCTAAGGTAAGAAAGCACTAGAATTAAAAATTCAGTTAGAGTCACTATATAGAGAATAAGAGACTGTAGAATGCTCAGCCCTAAATGGGACATCTGCATCATACCCCTTTGACTCAAGCTTCAAGGGTCATTATAGTAGAGTAGCCAAAAAAGAACCAGAGGTAGTGATTGACTATAGAACACAGCAATTTCCAGCAAAAACACAGCAATGTGACACAGAAACTCACAGTGGTTGTGACTGCATGTATGCTCATGACTGTATAAAATTAAGCTAGTCAAAATTCTACCATGAATTGGGAGAGTGTCATGAAGCGCCACCCTTAACTACGCATCTCTTGGCAGTTGGTGGCCAGTCTAGAAAGTCAGCGATATGGCCCCTGAGAATATACCCATGCACAGACAGCCAGCACCAAGTAAACATTGTTAGTGAAGCAAGCAAACCACATTAATCTTGGAGAAAATAGTTTTCAGGGGATAGAAGAGAATGAGATTCTAATTTGATCAGAACATGCTAGATGCATTATGAAATCCTAAACAATATTCTTAAATGATGTTAGAAAGTTTGAAAAAAATACTTAGTTCAGTCTTTCTCCCACAGATCAAAATTGGCTAAAATTTTGAAGCATAAAAAGTTCAATATTTGCATAAATGATTCCATTGGACAATCAATCAAAAATAATAGTTAACATTTAATGAATATTATCTGGGTCATTTTCTAGTTGTCTTATAACTAATATGAAATTGGCCATTTGAACCAGACCGCATTTGATTCAACTCACTTACACATTGTCCTCAAACACATTTGGCTCGTAATGGAAAGGAAGAAGCCAACATGTACTATACTTCTATAGAATATAAAATATCTAGTGTTCGGCTGAGCTAATTTATGGCCATTCTTTGAGCCTCATTGAAATTCTTCCACAGTATTACAGTTGAAGATGCTTCATACTGTGGGATTGTCAGTTCTCTGTGGTTTTATTGTTTAATCAGTAGCTTAATGTAGGACAGAGAAGACTAAGGGTGAGAGGATGGGGTCCATGACAACTCTGGATTTAGAGAGACATTGTGTGATTTAGTGCTGTCTTCTAGAAGTGCCAGAAAAAAAAAAAAAAAAAAAAGAGGAATCCAAGTAGAACCCAACCTTTGTAATTAAGTTCCTTGGTGTTCTTGATACTTCACTTGTTATTAATTTAAAAACTGCTGTTGGGAATGATATTCATTGCAATGAAGAATATTGGAAAAGTACGTCATCTCTCACTTCATTATAAAGCAAGCTTATAGTTCTTATCTCTCATGTTGTAGCATGTGTAAGACATATATTTTAATAGACAGTTTTATTGGAGGGGCAGTTTGAGTACTGTTTTTGTTTCCTGTTGGAGGATTTCCAGATGGGGTGAAAACTAAAGAGAACAGTCTGTTGAATATTTAGTATTCAGAACTGGAGAACTACTCTTGGCATCTGCTTTTTGCCAAGTCTCAGCTGAAAATAATAGGAGTTTTCTTTTCCCTTTGTTTATTTTCACTCTCCTTAAAGAAGTCATATTTGTTAGAGACAGAAATGTAGAAAAATAAATGCTATTGTTTATTTTTGATTTCCATTCATAAAACTCCAGGCTGAATTTTCAGAACAAACAGGACAAGAAATTTCTAGTTTATGTTTTTCTCTCTTAAAAGATTTTTATTAAGCTGTGAAAAAATGACTACAATTCCACTGATATTGTGTATCACACACAGATGCTCTAGAGTTATATGTTAAGATTGTACTCTTTATTAATGTAATAAAAAGTCCAATTTTACTATGTAAATGGTTGTTGAAGAAGTGGATTTTTAACTAATTATTATTGGTGGAGACAGTACAGTTTCCTAGCTGCCATCTGCCTTAAACAGAATCTCTCAGATAGAAGAAAGCCTTATATGCATTCACCTAATCCTAAAACTATTTCTCCAGATGGAAAATTACATGAAAGAAAAAATATTGAAATTTTATTTTAATTAAAAATATATTTTTCAAAAGTACATGGAAAAATAAGAGAAGAGAAATGAAGCCCTGTTATAAAGATTAGTAAGTAATAATTATATTCACTGTAAGAAATAATCTGTGTTTAAGAGAACATAAGTAGATCTTGATTTTAAGGATCCAAATGACCAGATTATTCAGAAGTGATAAGCCAACAGTAATATTTTCTGTAGCTTCCTCTTCAGAATATGCTCAAAGACCACATGATATTTGCCACTTGGCATTATTATCCATCTTTCATGTCTCTACCACAGAGAATGGCTTTGACAGTCACAGGTGGAGGGGCTCATATACTTTAATCATCTTTGTGGGGTTGCAACTAGTGTTTATGGAAAGAATAAACAAGATTGACAAATGGCTTTGCTTTGACCAGCAAAACATTACATCAAATGTGTTTGTTTTTCTATTATCAAGGGAGGCTCCTCTCACAAAATACCATCAGTTGGCTCCACCCAGGGCAATCTTAAACAATAGGATGAGAGGCAAAACATTTGTCCTGACAAGAAGGCATTGTGAAAAATTCTTGGCTTTGCACATGAGAAAGCTAAAAATGCTATCCTCTTTATGAAATCAAGAAGTCACTTACCCAACAGAAGAAATGTCTTTGATAACTGCCAAGGATAAAGAAGGCAGAAGGAAATTGTGAAGAAAATGAGAGGAACAATTGGAGTTCTGCATGATTGTGTGGTAAACAATGAGGAGCTGTTTGCACTCAAAAGAGGCGGCACTGACAACTCAGTTAATTCTAGATGCGTGGAGGTGGATTCTTCTGATGTCTCTGAGAATCAGAATAAATGAATCAGCTGTAAAGTGGTGAGCCCCACTGTTAAATTGAATTGTGAATTGCTCTTATTTTTATGTAGATACATATAGCTTTTTTATTATAAAGTATTACACCCTGCCTTACCTAATTTCTTTTTAATGCATTTCTAAAGACATATGGACCATATAATTGTGTAATTTATAAATATGAAAGAAAAGCAACAAAGACATAAAGTCCCCAGGAAAGCTTTAACATATCAATTAACAAAGCAATATGAAATTTAAATAAGTGTTAAACTATTTTTTAAAGGGAGAAACAACTTTCTTGTGTTGTTTTAGATAATGAACATAAATGGCATCTTTGTTCCTTTGGGTCTGGCTGCTTTGTTAGATAAATTATTTTCACTCTGTGCCAGTTAATTATGCTATATTAGCTCAAGATAAATCTCAAAAGAAACCATCACAAAAGCCACTGGGAGTGAAATGACAAAAGGAATGAAAGAAAGGGAGCAGAGATGTCTCCATGTGGCTGATAAGGGAACATTTAGTAATGCCAATGCAAAGAGCACAGCAAAACTTAGCTACACTTTGTGTGAGCTGTAGGAATATTCAGCTCGTCACATAATAACCACATCTCATGACTGCTCTGGACTCAGTCACATTGCCTTTCCAATACACCGCAATCTTTAAGATCTACTTATCCGTACCTAAAGGACTGGGCCACCTTTTGCCAAAAGAATGATCAAAAAGTAGATAATAGTACATTTGCCGCATATTTCCTTATCCTTTCCAATGTCTTAAGCATCTTGTTCTCTGAGGTTTTGCTTCAGTATATAAGTGTGACTCCCTGGGGCTCTGTGCTACTTATGTGAGCTGCTTCCCCACCTCATGGCTAGACCTCTTGAATTAAAGTTCTCCAAAGCAAAGCATCTTTTCACACTCCTACTTTTATTCAGTGAAATGGATGTGGTTTCCTTTTCCTTCCAGGGCAGAACTCTAGTCTTCCTAGATACTTTTTGGTCAATAGAGATACAAAATATTTCTGTCTCTATGATCTCTTCCTTTTATGCAATCCCAGCCCAGACACTTTGAAGCTGCTGTTTATCCCACTGAAAAGATCACTGTGGATTTAGGACCTGGACCATACATCATCTCTCAAAATATCTTCATCCTGTTAACTGTGTTCAAAATTGGAAGTTCACCTGGGACACTTGCCTGCATTTCACCACAGTTACATCTGCACATGAGGGCACCGTTCCTTCCTTCTAACGGAGTCCACCTTAGAAAATATAAAACTACACCCCGCTTCCTCCTGCCCAAACGCAACCTCAACCTCTTCCTCATAGTTATGAAAAGGGTAATTAGAAACAAATGCATTTTTCTTAGTCTGCATTATTCAAAGTGAAGAAGGAAGCAGTATAAAGCCTTGGACTACAGAGTAGGAATTGCAAACCAAAGTTACACCCTCAGCCTTATCAATCATTGACTTGATCCTCTCTTCTTCCATCTGCATAGCTGAAAAAAGAAAGTCTATCTCTTCTCACAATTATTTATGGTTATTCACATAGTACATTTTTCCTATGCGAGAAGTGAATTTTCTCTAATTGTAAGTAGTATAAACATTGGCACTCCTGTGTAGGAACACACCACCCCAGCTTATGAAATTCTTATTAAGCCAAGTTCAACTCCTGGTCACCCAATCTGCTTCTGAACTTTGCTGCTGCTGTTTCCACTTTAGTGTTCTCTGTCACTCTTGGTCTCTGTTTCTTTCTGTCTTTCTCTGTCTCTGTCTCTCTGTCTCTCTGTCTGTGTGTGTGTGTGTGTGTGTGTGTGTGTGTGTCTGTCTGTCTGTCTGTCTGTCTCTCTCTCTCTCTCTCTCTCTCTCTCTCTCTCTCTCTCTCTCTTTCTCTGTCTCTCCGCCACCTCTCTAATAGTGGCTCAAAGAAAGACATGGGCAACTGCAGAGAGTGTAGTCTATTTTTTCTGAGTAATACTATCTATATATTGGTTTTAAAATAATAACAGTGTATAGAGATCTATTTTAAATTTTTAGGATTATATTTGCTAATGAGATACATCTCACCCAGTATAAATTAAAGTTTATTTGCACCAAGATAATGACAGTATTTTCATATATTTCTAAGGAATAGAATATTTGTTATATCTTTAGTGTGTTCATTAGAGACTCTGCTAAAGTGAAAGGCAAGGCCCAAAACTTGAGATTCTCCTTATACCTCTACATATGTTCTGTGACATGCATAGGTGACATTTATACACACACAAATATATATTCACATGCACATGATCATGAGCTCACATATTCATTCAACACACTAGAAAAAGGAAAATATGCCACTGAGTAATGAGAACATTGGCTAAAAGGAGCTAATATTTCTTCTATGTTTAATATGCTTTATATTCCACTACCTTTTTATTACAGCCAGAAAAAAAATCAACCCAAAAGTAGTTACTTCTTCTCATGACATCTATAGTATTTGCTTGTTTAGTAAGATACTAGAATGGCAAAAATGCCCAACTGGTGCATTTTGTTATGGTAGATACTATAAATTTTACTAGTACTAATTAAAATAGAGTTCTTAAAAACATACAGTTTCCCTGTGAATAATATTTTTGTAAAATCTAGAGGTTCTTTTGGCTATCATTCAATGAAATGTTTTTTCTAATATATTTAGAACAAGGTCTGTGTGGAGGGAGAGATAAAGGGCTCTGGGTTAGTAGAAGGAACTAAATACAATTAGTACATAGGAACCACCCACTCTCCACATCTGAGGTTAAAGCCCTTGTGGAGAATGATGTCATAGACATCATAACCAAGAAACCAGGAATGCACAACTAGTGATCACCACATGTAAGCTAAGTCAACATTTTCAAGTTTGGTCTAAAACTCACACAAGAACTAAGATCAACTCAGGGAGAATTCTACAATATTGAGTCTTGAATTTTTGAATAAATTATGTCCATAAACTAATCATATATTTGGGAAGGCAATTATAAGCAACTAGTAATGATTGTCCAATTTAGAAAACAGTCTAAAACACAATCCGCCAATTCATGTTTTTCAGAACGGGTTAAGATTTTCCTGCTTGTGAGAATGGTGCATACAATTTAATAATTCTCTCATGCATTTAGTATATCTCATAAAAGGATGTTTACACTTCTACCAGAGTAGAAAGTTATAATTTGTTTATACTCTTGTGATGCAGAGGATTGATCCCAGGCTTTTCAAAACTGGACGTGTACCCTCTTATTCTCACCGCAGCACACAATGAGAATGTTTGAAAAATAATTGGAAATGAAATGATTTAGTTCTGGTACCAACAAATGATATTCCTGTCACTGTCAAAGAGCTCCCTGGGGGTTGGTCTCAAGAGTGGCATAGGTTCCCCAGAATGGCAGAATAAGGTTCTATGTATTGATGCCACCATCCTACTTCCTCTTTATCATAAAATGATTATTAGTCAATATTGTGTATAGTTTTGACTTTCCTTTTGGGTTTACAAACTGGCAAGGACTCCATTTATCTACACTGGTTTTTTTGGCACCAACACTTCTCATTGTAAATTAGCCAGCAGGAAATGTATTTGTAGATTAGATTATGAATTGGTGTCTTGAGAGTTTTGCTTGCCAGAGTCATTGCAATTGAGTATACCCTGTGGTGATCTCAGGTTTTGCTGAAAAAATTAAATAATTACCTCTAAAAGTGAGGATTCTAAACTCTGACTACCAAAACTGTCTCTGGAAATGCTTCAGGAGTGGCTTGCAATCTTTTCTTTCCCATAAATACACATTTCTTTTTAGATAAAAATCAACTTATTATCTATGTATCTTATTTCAAACAAAATACATTTGATAACTTCTATTGTTTCTTTAGATTGACTTTATAATAAATACTATAGAATATAGAATAATTATAAAAGTTAAAATATGTGGTATATAATATATGCATATGACATGACATGTGATATATAATTAACATATTTCATTTTTTTATATAACATACAATATTGCTTGTATAATTATAACATACTAGCACTTATTGAAAAACTTAAACTCTAAAATTATTAGAGAAATTATTCATATGAATATGACTATATAAGCATACGTGTTCTTATGCTTACAAAATTACATTCACACTATAAATTTTTTTACAGAAAATTAGTTTTACACATCATGCTTTGTCAGTTTCACCTATGTTCATCTCTCTTATGTAGCATGATATTTTCAAAAGTTTATGACTGATCAGATGTCAGATCAGTGAATTAAATTCCAATATTTGAGAGGCAACAAAGTAGAACTCTGTGACTACAAGTTTTGTCTGGTCTATATAGAAACTTCCAAGCCATCAAGGGCTACATTGTGAGAACTTGTCTGAAAAGAAAGTTATCTATGTCCTATTTCTTCAGAAATAGAAAATTTACTTAAATATTTTGTAATTGAGAAATTTTAAATTACTAAAATCCAGCTAAGTTATCAAAGAAATGCCACATTCTTTCACAATTCCAGCCTATTTCCTCAGCTTTTATACCCCTACATGGATACACAATTATTCATACTTTGTAGACAGAGTGGTTAAAAATTGATATGTTGAATTTTAAAAGGACTGTTTTCTTGATAGATATAAATTTCAAGGAGAAAAATATATACAGGATTTTATTTCTGTCTAAATATAACAATTCCACATAATTCTCAAAATTAGACATCTCCCATAAGGATAAAATCAAATTGTACTTTATTTAAATGAGAATGCTGTGCCCATTTGGAATGGCTACTCACATATGAATAGTAACACAAGCCATTGGTATTAATCAGGATCATGTCTGAGGATGAATACACTCATTGTTGGCTTTCACATATTTGTAAATATTTCAGCATCGAAGGAATCAACTATAGTAACTGGTAGCTCAGAAACATATCTTCTGAATTGTAATGGCCTACTGAAATATCATTTTTGTCCTCAAATAGTTTTCTGTAAAGAAAAATGGGCTATGAGTAGAAATCTGAGATACAAATGAATCTACCCTGCAATGTTGTTGGGTTAGAGTGGACACCTCTATGTACCAATTGTTTGAAAAACTATTTTGTCCAAAAGTGACTGCTTCTGTGCATTGTTTGAGTACTGGTATGGGTTATTCTTATAAATGATCAAGTAGCATAACATAAGTTAGCTTTTAAAGAGAGACTAATGCTTATGTTGCTAAACTAAAAAAAAAAAAAAAAGATTTGAAGGTAGGTATAATAAATTAATACAGAATCAAACTACGATGTTAATACCCAGATGTCCTTCTCTCCTTCTGTGTGAAAAGCCAGCAGATATTTGAGTAATAACTGGAACTCTGCTGAGACCCTATCCATTTGAATAAACCATTTATGATGTAATCAAAATTTTTGTTATTACCCTTTATAACTAAACTCTAATAAATATGTCAGTTTCTCCTCTCTCGAAGATCTAGAAAGCTTGATAATCTATGAGGCACTTAACAAAGTTTATGATTGTTTAATCGTGCTATAAATTTTCACAGATTAGTGAGGTTGAGCTCATTCTTTTGTACTTGGCATTGAACATCAGAAGCCAGTGTGTGTATGTTCTGCATGATGCATGAAGGGATTATATTTAGTTCGCTAATGAGATAAAATCTGTCTAGGTAGTCTGTTGAATGATTGCTAATATTTAATATTGAATTATTACTTTAGTGAAATCAGCGGTTACTCCTTAACCAGCTTTATAACTCAAATAACCACACAGAGAGACCAGGATCCATTTATTAGCCTATAGCACAATGCTGTCTAATAGTTACTCCATCCTAAACCTCCATGCTAGTATAGTTCTCTCCCATTCTGATTTCCCACTATATTTTTGCTTTTAAATCATCTCCTAGGCCTTGTTCATTTCTCTCTCTCTCTCTCTCTCTCTCTCTCTCTCTCTCTCTCTCTCTTTTTTTTTTTAATGGTCTTTTTTTAAAGTTTTTCTCTTGATGTTTCCTGGTATTCTCGTGGTAGCTCCATCCTCTTCTTCCTTCTCTTTCTCCAGGCCTCACTTGATTAGGATGTCCCACCCTATTCTTTGTTATTGTTCATCATTGGCTAGTTTGTTTTTATTGGCAACACAGAGAACAAAGGGAGACCCCTTTGCACTAACTTGAAACTGGAGGTACTTAGAATAAACACAATAATGCAATATCTGGATTGATCCAGAGAGTCTGGTGGAGAAATCAACATTTGAATAAAAAAGGGTAAATTGTACACAGTCCACAAAAACATTATGCCAACAATAGTCCTTTTGTTTTGCAGTGTCATGTTTTCTCTGGCTAGTGACATAACTGAGTTACCAGGACATATTCATTTAATATATACTACCTATATTGTAAGCTAGAACAAGCTCTTAAAAGTAAACATAACAAATTTAATCAAATATCATTCATTCTAATCCTTATGATCTAGTTTTAATTATAGGAGAATGAACAAACAGTTTAGGAATCATAACTATTGAGAACTAAGATTGTCTCACCTAGATTACTCATAAGAATGCAGTAAGTACGCATTATTTTAAGATACTTTCAGAATGAAATTGCTCCCTTGCACTGTACAATTATTTAACTAACTCCCATGGGAAAATTAGCATCTATAAAAGAAAGTTTAGCCTACCATTGCAATGTATGTACATCTTGAAACATATTTTTCCATTTTTTGAGACAGGGTTTCTTTGTGTAGCCGTGGCTGTCCCAGACTCGCTTTGTAGATCAGGCGGGCCTCGAACTCACAGGAATCCGCCTGCCTCTGCCTCCGGAGTGCTGGGATTAAAGGCGTGCACTGCCACACCAAGCCCTGCTTCAATCATTTTATCACGAAATCAAAAGTCAGGTTAAAATAATAGGTCTGTATTTTCTGGCTTATAAAACGACTGAACAACCCCCAACTTTCCCAGTTAAAATAAAGAGTTTGAAATATACTCGCCCCTCTTTGCCAGGCATGGTGGTGTACGTCTTTAATCCCAGCACTCGGGAGGCAGAGGCAGGCAGATCACTGTGAGTTCAAGGCCAGCCTGCTCTACAGAGTAAATCCAGGACAACCAAGGCTACACAAAGAAACATTGTCTTGAAAAACAAAATAAAAAACAAAACATGACTACCCCTCTTCCAACACACAACCTGTGCAGCCGACTCAGGCATGTGTCTATTTGCAGGCAGGCCACAGACAGCCAGGCTCTTTATTAAATGCCAGCAGACAGACAGTGTCTACACTTCCTACACTGGCTCTTTAATGCGCACTCCATACTCAATTGGAAGAAGAGCAGCCCTCCAGGTGGGTTCTGATGGTGAGCCAATCCATGCTCATGTTCTACATCTCCAGGTACAGGAAGTTGTGTGCAGCTTGCTCCTCCCGGCTTCTTACGCCCACACAGAGCGGGAACTGGCCTCAGCACCCCCACTCTATGCACTGGACATATGAAGCAAGGGAAAGCAAGCTGCAGGTAAGTATGTGGCATATAAAATGACCCCTGACTTTGGCACAGATTTTTGGGGTTAAAAAATCATCTTACAGTAAAAATACAATAGTATAGACTGACATTATAAGCAAACTATAGAATATAATGACAGATTTTTCTTGATGATTTCTATAGTACAATCCTGTAAGAAGATACAAAATTTGCTCATGGGATATCGAATACTACATAATCCTCTGTCTAGACTATATAATATCCCAGATTATTATTCTAAAATAAACATCCTCTAGACCAGACAGTGTAAACCGTGGGAACTACGTATTTCTTCTCTTGAATTTGTATTATCTTTCTCTTCAGCTTTATCACATCTGTCCTCCCTTTCCACTTTGTTTTTTGCATCTCTACACTCAACATAAATTAATTACATTTCCTGAGAAAAATTTAAAGCACCGCTCATTTATTTTCAGTATTTTATGTCAATATTCTCTTCTTCTAAGTTAACAGACACATTCCTCTTTCGAAATTAACCATGTCCATTGTAACTCAAATTTATAAGCAGTTCTGCTTCAGCGTTGCTGAGAAAGAATCAAACTGTGGAATAGGGCAACAAGGGAGCAAGTGTCCGTTATTGTCCTAAAAAGAAGTTTCAATTCTTCAATAATCCCCAGATCACTTCTAGTCTAAAACGATTCTTACTTACTTCAAGAATTTCGCACATTGTATTTTTAACGTTTTTCATACCCCCATCCTTTCATCACAGACTCCCTGCCATCCCATACTCACACAATCTTGCAAACTCATCAAGTCACACTGGTGCTGCCCCTTAAGTGTGTGGCCATCCAGTCAAGGTTGTTAGACCTACCAGAAACTACAAGTGCAAAGGAAATCAACCCTCTCTTTCACAGTAGCATCAACTACCCACAGCTCCTTGGGTAGAAGTAAGATTTCCTGTCTGCCTGCTTCATCTTGGTTTGGAATTTGTCTGTCTTAAGCTTGAGCAGCTACTGGAGAAGGTATCACAGCCACAGGGAATTCATTTTACTATTGTGTCCTATTGTTTCCAAAAAACAATATTTCATGTAGCTCATTGGCTTTGGTTTTGATCCCTATTCCATAATCATTCCTGAATCATAGGTGAGATATTGATGTCCCAATTAGGTCTGATAACTCCTCAGACACTTTTTCTCTTCACTTTGATCAGTTGTAAATCTCTAAGTTAATTACCATTTACTGAAATAATAAGCTTTTATTATGAAGGTTGAGAGATACACTAATCTATGGGTGTAAAAATAAGTCATTAGGACTTGTTCTAACACTTTGTCCCATTAGCAAGGTAATTGCAGTAAGTTATCACTTAGGGTTATTGACCTGTCTAGACACAGTTTATTGGCCCCAGTAACTGTGCCAAGTATGAATTCCATCCTGTAAAGTAGACCTTAAGTGCATTCAAAAAGTATTATGTTACTTTTGTAACATTTGTGTCACTATGTGTTTAATCTTTCATTCTGTCCTGTCAAGGCCCATGATGACTCCCATGTTGTTTATGTTATAGCAAATTCTATTTTGCTTCTAAATTTACATTAAATATCCATGTGAAGTCTTAAAACAATGTACTAAATATTGGTGGTCCAGAGTTTCTCAGCTTTACTAGCCTCCTGTTTTTATATTATCTTTTTTTAGTCTGGATTTATCACAGTCCCATCATTCATGGATTATGTGAGAAATTATGATGCCATCCCTTAAATCTTTACAAGATTCTACATTCATAAAATCTGGCATACTTGGTTCAGTGTTCAATTAAAAATTAAATCTATTGAAAATTAATAGCTCTATCTTTTATTTTAACTAAACACCACAAACAATATAGTTATACAGCTCCTCTCTCTTCTACTCTGAATTTCTTACCATTCAACTTCCATCAACTCTTGCCTAACTTAAATCAATATCATTTTTCTGTTCTTACATTCCACATTGGAAGATCATTCTCCTGTTTTTACATTCACCCTTTGAATATATTTTCATCACATTAGCCACAGTGAGCCTGTATGTGTGCATGCAAACATGTACGTATGCATGTATTTACATATGTTTTCATATTTTAGTCTAATATAAACACATATATATGTAAATAAGATTAATATCACACAACATTAATCCAGTGTTTAAGGTCATGTGATAATTTCCTACACAATGCAGAGTAATGCAGATACTAAAGAGCCATTCACAGTTAGGTCTCCATGAGTAATTACTTTACTCACTAAACTCTCCCTTCAGTCTATCAATTCTATCAGCACTCTATATCATTGTTTTTATGTTGTTGTTTGAACTATTTGGAAGCTTATTTACCTACATACCCATATGGCTCATTTCCTCATCTATCTCTGGACCTCTTGCAAATAGATATGTTTTCAGAACAATATTACTTGAACAGTCTACACTATGTAAACCCCTTGACCCTGATATATAATGTTTTCAGACAGATTATCTACCATAGGCTGGCATTAAATACCATGTATGGCTGAGAATGACTTTAACTTTAGATCCTTCTAACCCTGCCACTAAGTGCTGTGATTATAAAAATGTTCTATGACATGTGGTTTTATGTGTCCTAGCAATTGAAGATGTGCTTGCTGTATATTCCTTGGCTCTGAAATCCTTTCCTATTTTACATCATTTCACTCTGAAGTAATGAGCATCAGAAAACATGAATATATATTCTTTAACTTAGTATTATATAATGTATATTATTTGAATTATCTGTTACTACTATGTAGAAATTATAAGGCTGAATATTTGTTTTACTTTGTGCTTACACAACATATTTTAAAGAGTTAAAAGGCCATCACTTAGCGTTTGGCAGAAACGTTAATGAAATTAAGCAAGACAGTGTACCTGAAGCATATTTAGTCTGGTAAGTCAACAACAATTAATAAATATTAAAACTCCCAACCTTCAAGATAAAGCATATTCATCTTTAAGGTTCTGCAGTATAGTTCCCTGATGTTGTAAAATATAATTTAGATTTTTATTTTATTTTATGCACATGAGTGTTTTGTCTGCATGTATTAATGTGCCACACATGTAAGCCTGGTGCCTACAGAGGTCAGAAGAAGGTGTCAGATCCCTTAGAACTAGAGTTATTTTTGGTGTGAACCATTTGTTGATACTGGGAATTGAACCTGAGTCCTCTGCAAGTGAAGCAAATGCTGTTAAATTCTGAGCCATCTCTCTAGCACCATTCCTAGTTTTTAAAAATATTTTCAAGGCTGGACTATTTTAAGTATTAACTCATCACATATTGTCTGTTCATTGTGTGGATCTAGTTCTTCTCTGTCTACCTCAGGGAAGCACCAGCACACACCACATCAGCTCTCTGAACAGTCATAATCTCCTATACATTATCCTACTCGAATTATCAATTATGCCATAGCATATATGATTCTTTTAAAATTTTATTATAATGTATTCAGACTATATCCCAATTGTTATTCTTTCACTTGTATCTTCCCATTCCCAGCCTCCTCCCTCTTGTGCCTTATTCCCTTCCCTTAGACCTCTGACAGAAGGGGACCATATGACCATAGCCTAGCAGGTCTCATCCAGATAGCCTGCATCCCCTTCCTCTGTGTGTCTCCCCACCAAGGGCAAGTGATCAAATCAGAGGCACCAGAATTCATGTCAGGGGCAGTAACCCACCCACAGCCATGGAGAATGCGCTGTCCATTGGCTATATCTGAATAGGGGGTCTATGCCAGCTTATCTAGACCCAGGGTAGCCTGTGACAACTCTTGCACTAACCAAAAGATGCACCAAAAATAATGCATGCAGTGAGCATATATGATCTTAATAAAAATATGGTCAAAGAAATACCGAAGAGAAGTTGAATTTAGTTGGAGAGTAATCAAATGTCTAATATGTCTTCAAGTAATAAATGATATAATAATATTAAACAGATTTTTCTATTTATATGTATACAGATCAGAAAGTGAAATATAATAACTATTGTAAGCTTGTCATCTTCTAAATGATCCCATTGGGTGCTTTTTTGAGGTTTTATGTCTGTATATTAAAATCAGAAAAAAAATATTATACTAAACAGGGGGGTCTGGGTTTGTCTCTGATAGAAAATGCAGTGAATAAAGTATGAACTAAAATTTATGTGGTCTTAACTCAGAACCTTGAATTTAAAAATGTCCCTGTTGTGAAATGGATTTGGTACATGGAAAATTTAAATTTCCTTTATAAATTTTTAAAACTCATGTGAGTATAATTTGGATTGGTCAAAATACACGATCTATGTTTGAAAATAGGATAATATACTAGATAATATCTAGATAGACTGTTTTTCCTTTTCCTCTGGTGAATGTGCTGCTGCAAAGGACTTAAAAATAATAGTAGGAAGAATTTACTCTGCATATGCCTACTGCAACTTTAACAGCTCCTAGTATCTCAGTGGACAGCAAGACACAAGATCTTAAAGCAACTATTAAAGAAAACTCTATAGCTGGAAAAATATTGGCATAAAAATCCAAGAAATTAAGGACACCATGAAAAGAAGAAACCTGAGGAAAAAAGGATTGAGGAAAGAGAAGATATCAGACTCCAAGGCCCAGAAAATATTCTCAACAAAATCATAGAAGAAAAATTCCCCAATCTAAAGAATGAGATGCCTATAAACCTACAAGAGGCCTACAAAAACCAAATAGAATAGACCAGAAAATAAAAACTTCCTATCACATAATAATCAAAACACAAAATATACAGAACAAAGAAAAAAATATTAAAATCTGCAAGGGAAAAGGGCCAAATAACGTTTAATGGCAAACCTATCAGAATTACACCTGACTTTTCGGCAGAGACCATAAAAGCCAGAAGGGCCTAGACAGAGATCCTACAAACCCTAACAGACCACAGATGACAAGCCATACTACTATACACAGCAAAACAATCAATAAACATAGACAAAGAAAACAAAATATCCCATGACAAAAACAAAATCAAACAGTACCTATCCGCAAATGGAGCTTTACAGAAGGTACTAGAAGGAAAACTCCACCCCAAAGGGACAAGCTATAACCAAAACTACACAGGAAAGAGATAATTACACCATTGAAAAAACACAACCACACAAACGCTCTACTGGAACCAACATCAAAATTAAGACTCTTAACAGTCACTGGTAATTAATATCTCCCACTATCTTTTTTTTCCTCTGTATTTTTTATTTAATTAATTTATTCTTGTTACATCTCAATGGCTATCCCATCCCTTGTATCCTCCCATTCTTCCCTCCCTCCCATTTTCCCCTTATTCCCCTCCCCTATGACTGTTCCTGAGGGGGATTACCTCCCCCAGTATATGCTCATAGGGTATCAAGTCTCTTCTCGGTGACCTACTGTCCTTCCTCTAAGTGCCACCAGGTCTCCCCCTCCAGGGGACATGGCCAAATGTGAGGCACCAGAGTACGTGAGAAAGTCATATCCCACTCTCCACTCAAGTGTGGAGAATGCTCTGGCCATTGGCTAGATTTGGGTAGGGGTTTAAAGTTTACCGCCTGTATTGTCCTTGGCTGGTGCCTTAGTTTGAGCAGGACCCCTTGGCACAAATCTGCATATCATAATGTTCTACTTGCAAGTTTCTAGGACCCACTGGATCCTTCTACTTTGCTATTATCCCATGGTTCTCTCATCTAGAGTCCCAATAGGGTGTCCTCCCCTCTGTCCCAGTTTCCTGGTAAGTGAAGGCTTTCGTGGGACATGCCCATTGGGCTAGTATGCAGATATAAGTGAGTATATACCATTTGAGTCTTTCTGCTTCTGGGTTAACTCACTCATTATGATCATTTCTAGATCAATCCATTTATTCACAAATTTCAGGAATTCCTTGTTTTTAATAGCTGAGTAGTATTCCATAGTGTACATGTACCACAGTTTCTTTATCCATTCTTCTACTGAGGGATATGTAGGCTGTTTACATGATCTAGTTATTATGAATAAGGCTGCTATGAACATGGTTGAGTAAATTTTCTTGTTGTTTGCTGGAGCATCTTCTGGGTATATTCCAAGGAGTGGAATAGCTGGGTCTTGAGGAAGCCATATTCCCAGTTTTCTGAGATAGCACCAGATAGATTTCCAAAGTGGCTGTACTAGTTTGCATTCCCAGCAGCAATGAAGGAGTGTTCCTCTCTCCCCACATCCTCTCCAGCATGTGGTGTCGCTTGAGTTTTTGATCTTAGCCATTCTGATGGGTGTAAGATGGAATCTCAGAGTTGTTTTGATTTGCATTTCCCTGATGACTAAGGAGGTTGAGCATTTCTTTAAGTGTTTCTCAGCCATTCGATTTCCTCTGCTGAGAATTCTCTATTTAGTTCCAAGCCCCATTCCTCAATTGGGTTATTTGATTTGGTGGTGTCTAATTTCTTGAGTTCTTTATATATTTTGGATATTAGACCTTTGTCAGATGTAGGGTTGGTGAAGATCTTTTCTTAGTCTGTAGGCTGTCGCTTTGTTCTCTTGACAGTGTCTCCAGCCTTACAGAAGCTTCTCAGCCTCATGAGGTCCCATTTATTAATTATTGTTGACATTAAGGCCTGGGATGTTGGTGTTCTGTTCAGGAAGTTGTCTCCTGTGCCAATATGTTCCAGGCTCTTCCCCACTTTTTCTTCTAACTGACTTAGTGTCTCTGGTTTTATGCTGATGTCTTTAATCCACTTGGATTTGAGTTTTGTGCAAGGTGACAAATATGGGTCCAGTTGCATTTTTTTACACATAGACCTCCAGTTAGACCAGCACCATTTGTTGAAGATGCTATCCTTTTTCCATTGAATGGATTTGGCTTCTTTGTCAAAAATCAAGTGACCATATGTGTGTGGATTCATATCTGGGTCTTCAATTCGATTCCACTGATCAACCAGCCTGTTGCTGTGCCAGTACCACGCTGTTTTAATTACTCTTGCTTTATAGTACAATTTGAGATCAGGTATGGAGATTCCTCCGGAGCACCTTTTATTGTACAAGATCGTTTTTGCTATTCTGGGTTTTTTGTTTTTCCATATGAAGTTTAGAATTGAACTTTCAATGTCTTTAAAAAATTGTGTAGGTATTTTGATAGGGATTGCATTGAATCTGTAGATTGCTTTTTAGTAGGATGGCCATTTTTACTATGTTAATTCTCCCTATCCATGAGCAAGAAAGATCATTCCATCTTTTCATGTCATCTTCAATCTTCTTCTTCAGAGTTTTAAAATTTTTTTCAAACAAATTCTTCACTTGCTTAGTTAGAGTAACTCCTAGATATTTTATATTGCTTGTGGCTAATGTGAAAGGTATGGCTTTCCCAATTTCTTCCTCTGCAAGCTTGTCATTTGTGTATAGAAAAGCTATAGACTTTTTTGAGTTAATTTTGTATCCTCCCAAATTGCTGAAAGCGTTTATCACCTGTAGGAGTTCTCTGGTGGAATTTTGAGGGTCACTTATGTACACTATCATATCATCTGCAGATAGGGATAGTTTGACCCCCTCCTTTCCCATTTGTATTTGGATACCCTTGATCTCCTTTTGTTGTCTTATTGCTCTGGCTAGAACTTCGAGTACTATATTGAAGAGATATGGAGAGAGTGGGCAGCCTTGCCTTGTTGCCGATTTTAGAGGAATTTCTTTGACTATCTCACCATTTACTTTGATTTTGGTGATTGGCTTGCTGTATAAAGCCTTTATTATGTCGAGGAGGTGCCTTGTATCCCCGATCTCTCTAAAACTTTAAACATGAATGGACGTTGGATTTTATCAAATGCTTTCTCTACATCTAAAGAGATGATCATGTGGTTTTTTATTTTCAGTTTGTTTATATGGTGGATTACATTGATGGATTTCCGTATATTAAACCATCCCTGCATGCCTGGAATGAAGCCTACTTGGTCATGATGAATGATATCCTTTATGTGTTCTTGTATTAGTTTTGCAAGAATTTTATTTAGTATTTTTGCATCGATGTTCATAAGAGAAATTGGTCTTAAATTCTCTTTCTTTGCTGTGTCTTTGTGAGGTTTAGTTATCAACGTGACTATGGCCTCATAGAATGAATTTCCTAATGTTCCATCCAATTCTATGTTTTGGAGTAGCTTGGAGAGTATCGGTATTAACTCACCTTTGAAGGTCTGGTAGAATTCTGCACTGAAACCATCTGGCCCTGGGCCTTTTTTTTGGTTGTGAGACTATCAATGATTGCTTCTATTTCTGTAGGGGAAATGGTACTATTTAACTTGTCTATCTGTTCTTGACTCAACTTTGACAAGTGAAATTGATCAAGAAAATCATCCATTTCCCTTAAATTTTCAAATTTTGTGGCATATATGCCTTCAAAGTAGGATCTTATGATTCTTTGTATTTCTTCAGTATCTGTTGTTATGTCTCCCTTTTCATTTCTTATTTTGTTGATTTCAATACTGTCTCTCTGTCTTTTAGTTAGGTTAGCTAACGGTCTGTCTATCTTGTTGATTTTCTCAAAGAACCAGCTCTTGGTTTTGTTGATTTTGGACTGATTTCTTAGTTTCTAATTTGTTAATTTCAGCCCTGAGTTTGATTATTTCCAGACATCTACTCCTTTTGGGTGTTTCTGCTTCTTTTTTTTCTAGGGCTTCCAGCTGTTTTGTTAAGGTGCTTATGTGCGATGTTTCCAATTTCTTTTTAAAGTCACTTAGTTCTATGAATTTTCCTCTTAGCACTGCTTTCAATGTATCCCACAAATTTGGGTATGTTGTTCCCTCATTTTCATTGAATTTCAGAAACTCCTTGATTTCTTTCTTTATTTCTTCCCTGACCCATGTGTCATTTAGCAGAGAGTAGTTTAGTTCCACGTACGTGTAGGCTTTTTGTTGTTTCTGTTGTTGTTGAATTGCAGCCTAAGAGCATGGTGATCTGATAGGATACAAGGTATTATTTCAATCCTCTTGTATCTTTTGACGCTTGCTTTGTGACCTATGATGTGATCAATTTTGGAGAAGGTTCCATGGGGTGCAGAGAAGAAGGTATATTCTTTCTTGTTTGGGTGAAAGGTTCTATAGATATCTGTTAGATCCATTTGACCTATGGCATTGGTTAATGATGTTATTTCTCGGCTTAGTTTCTGTTTCAATGACTTATCCTTCAGTGAGAGTGGGGTGTTGAAGTCTCCCACTATTATTGTGTTGGGATCGATGTGTGGTTCAAGTTTTTTGAGCAGATCTTTTACAAATGTGTGTGCCCTTGTATTTGGAGCATAGATGTTCAGATTTGATGTCATCTTGGTTGACTTTACCTTTGACGAGTATGAAGTGTCCTTCTACATCCCTTTTGATTAATTTTGGTTGAAATCTATTTTGTTTGATATTAAAATGGCTATGCCTGCTTGCTTCTTATGACCTTTTGCTTGGAATATTTTTTCCAACCTTTTACCCTGAGGTAATGCCTATCGTTATGGGTGAGATGTGTTTCTTGAATGCAGAAGAATGTTGGATCTTGTTTATGCACCCATTCAGTTAGTCTGTGTCTTTTTATTGGAGAATTGAGACCATTGATGTTAAGAGATATTAATGACCAGTGACTGTTAAGAATCTTAATTTTGATGTTGTTTCCAATTGAGCGTTTGTGTAGCTGTGTTTTTGCCATGGTATAGTTACCTATTTCCTGAGTAGTTTTGGTTGTAGCTTGACCCTTTGGGATGGAGTTTTCCTTCTAGTATCTACTGTAAAGCTGGATATGTGAATAGGTACTATTTGTATTTATTTTTGTCATGGAATATTTTGTTTTATCCATCAATGGTTATTGATAGTTTTGCTGGGTAAAGTAGTGTGGCCTGGCATCTGTGGTCTCTTAGGGTTTGCAGGATCTCTGTCCAGGCTCTTCTGGCTTTTATGGTCTCTGCTGAGAAGTCAGGTGTAATTCTGATAGGTTTGCCATTGAATGTTATTTGGCCCTTTTCCCTTGCAGCTTTTAATATTTTTTTTTTGTTCTGTATGTTTTGTGTTTTGATTATTATGTGACGGGCAGTTTTTCTTTTCTGGTCAATTCTATTTGGTGTTCTGTAGGCCTCTTGTATGTTTATAGGCATCTCTTTCTTTAGATTGGGGAAATTTTCTTCTATGATATTGTTGAGAATAGTTTCTGGGCCTTGGAGTCTGATATCTTCTCTTTCTTCAATGCCTATTATCCTCAGATTTCTTCTTCTCATGGTGTCCTTAATTTCTTGGATGTTTTGTGTCAGGAGTTTTCCAGATTTGGCATTTTCTTTAATGGTTGCTTTAAGATCTGTGATGGTATCTTCTAGACCTGAGATTCATTCTTCCATCTCTTGGATTCTGTTAGAAAAGGTCACCTCTGTGTTGCTCGCCTTCTTCTCTGAGGTCTCACGTTGTCGTTTTTCTTCTGTCTGTGTGTTTATCATTGAATCCATTTTCATCTTCAGATCTTGAACTGATTTTTTTTCTTTCATATGATTGTTTGTATATTCCTGAGTTTCTTCCATTGCCTTTTTATAAGACTTCAGAGCTTGAACCGTTTTATTTATTTCTTTTATCTGGTTGTTTGCATTTTCCTGAAATTTTTCCAGTTCCACTCTATGTGCTTCTTTTATGTCTCTCACCTGTTTGGCTGCGTCTTCCTGGATTTGATTACGAATTTTATTTGTTTCCTACATAATATGCTCATTATTAAGGATTTGAGGTAATTTTCTTGTATTTCCGTTGCATTTGAGTTCTCTGGGTTGTTTTCTTTGGGATAGCTGGAAACTGGAGATGCCATGTTGATTTGGGATTTTTTGCGTATGCTTTTACGCTGTCCTTTAGACATCTTGCCGGCTTTGTTTTTGTTGGGTAGCTTCCAGAGTTGGATGGAGGGAGTCTGATGATAGATTCACTTGTTTTCTCACGATTTCCATAGGCTGAAAGCTCTGATGCTTCACTGGTATGGATGGCAGGAGGTTAGCCCTGTCGTTTTGGACTCTCACAGCCAGTGATCCTCAGCTCCCCTGTGTTGTGGGTCCTGCAATCGTTCTGGGTCTCTGGATGAGCGTTGGGTCAGGCCAAGGTATCCATAGCCTTATGGGTTTCCTGTCAAGTCCAGGCAGGGACACTGGGCCCGAACCACCCACTGAGTTCAGCTAGAATCTCAGGGCCTGAACCGTCTGCTGAACTCAGCTAGGAATTCTGGGCTCAAAATGCACACAGGGTCCAGCCAGAATTTTTGGGCTGGGACTGCGCACCAAGCTCAGCTAGGGGCTTTTGGCCAAAGTGCGTGCTGTGGTCAGTTATTGACTCAGGCCCAGCTCAGCCAAGAATTCTGGATTCAAACTGCACACTCTGTCCAACCAGAGTCTTAGAGCCGAGACTGTGCCAAAAGCTCTACTAGAGTCTCTGGCCCAATCTGTCTGCCAAGCACGGTTAGGGACTCTGGCCCTTAACTGCATGCCGAGCTCCACCCGTGTCTCTGGGGTGGAATTGTGCACCGAGCTCAGCCAGGGACTATGGACCCACACTGTATGTTGAATTCATCCCAGGACTCCTTGGCCTATACTACGTGGATAGTCCAGCCAGAGTCTTGGGGCCGCCGAGCCTGTGTGCACAGCTCAGCTAGAATCTCTGGGCCTAATCTGCCTGGCAAGTCCAGCTAGGGCCTCTGGGATGAACCTGCGTGCTTACCTCAGCCTGCGTCAGTGCCCCAGAACTGCCAGCTGAGCTGAGATAGTGTCTTGGGCAGAACTGCTCGTTGATGTGAGCTAGCACCTCCGGTGGAACTGAGCTCTCTGCCCAGCCTGCGTCACAGCAGGTGAACTGCGGCTGCGCTTAGCTGGTGCCTTCAGTGGACCTGAGCGCTCTGCCCAGCCTGCATCACAGCAGGTGAACTGCAGCTGCACTGAGCTGGCGCCTTCAGTGGACCTGAGCGCTCTGCCCAGCCTGCGTCACAGCAGGAGAACTGCCGCTGCGCTGAGCTGGCACCTTCGGTGGACCTGAGCACTCCTCCCAGCCTGCGTCACAGCAGGAGAACTGTCGCTGCGCTGAGCTGTTGCCTTGGGCAGAATTGCTGCTGCGCTGAGCCAGTGTCTCCATGGCACTGCGCACTGAGCTGTACCAGGGACTCTGGGGCTGAACTGTCCGCCAAGTCCAGTTTGTGTCACAAGGCACCAGGCTACCCAATTCCTGTCCAGAGGCCCCTCTCACACAGCAACTCCCACCAGCCACCACACTAACCGCCTCCACCGGAAGGCTCTGAGCTGCAAACCTCAGACACTGTCGCCGGTGCCGCTGGTGTTGCTGGTGCCGCTGGTGCTGCCGCTGCTGCTCTGATCTGAGAAAATCTGCACTCCTCCCGTGTGCAGGGGCACACAGGTCCTCCGCACCCTGGTCCCTCTGAGCTGTGGAGTACTCCTGCTGCTGTGGTGTCGGGACCTTGGTGTTCCTGGCTCAGAAATCTGTGCAATTCCCTGAACTGTTCACTGGAGCTTCCAAACACGGTCTACACTGCTCACCGCCATCTTGTATTCATATCTCCCAATATCAGTGGTCTCAATTCTCCAATAAAAAGACACAGACTATCTGAATGGATCCATAAACAAGATCTAACATTCTTCTGCATTCAAGAAACACATCTCACCCATAAAGATAGACATTACCTCAGGGTTAAAGGCTGGAAAAAATATTCAGAGTAAATGGTCACAAGAAGCAAGCAGGTGTAGCCATTTTCATATCTAACAATATAGACTTTCAACCAAAAGTAATCAAAAGGGAAGAGGAAGGACACTTCATACTCATCAAAGTAAAGCCAACAGAGATGCCATCACAATTCTGAACATCTATGCTCCCAATACAAGGGTACTCACATTTGTAAAAGATCTGTTAATGAAGCTTAAACCACACATCGATCCCCACACAATAATAGTGGGAGATTCAATACCTCACTCTCACTGAAAGACAGGTTATTAAAAGAAACTTAGCTGAGAAATAACATTATTAACCAATGCCATGAATCAAATGGATCTAACAGATATCTACAGAACCTTTCACCTAAACAAAAAAGATATACCTTCTTCTCTGCCCCGCATGGAACTTTCTCCAAAATTGATCACATAGTATGTCACAAAGCAAGCCTCAACAGATACAAGAGGATTGAAATAATATCTTGTATCATATCTGATCACCATAGTCTTATGCTGCACTTCAACAACAACAGTAATAACAAAAAGCCTACGCATACATGGAATCTAAACAACTCTCTACTTCCACCTGGGTCATGGAAGAAATAAAGAAAAAAATTGAAGACTTCCTGAAATTCAATGAAAATGAAGGAACAACATACACAGATTTGTGGGATACATTGAAAGCAGTGCCAAGAGGAAAATTCATAGCACTAAGTGCCTTTAAAAAGAAATTGGAAACATCCCACATAAGCAACTTAATGACACAGCTGGAAGCCCTAGAAAAAAAGAAGCAGAAACACCCAAGAGGAGAAGACGTCTGGAAATAATTAAACTGAGGCTGAAATTAACAAATTAGAAACAAAGAAAACAGTCCAAAGGATCAACCAAACCAAGAGCTGGTTCTTTGAGAAAATCAACAAGATAGACAAACTGTTTGCCAAACTAACAGGCAGAGAGACAGTATCCAAATGAACAAAATCAGAAATGAAAAGGGAGACATAACAACAGACACTGAAGAAATACAAAGAATCATGAGATTCTACTTCGAAAGCATATATGCCAAAAAATTGAAAATCTAAAGGAAATGGACGATTTTCTTGATCAATTCCACTTGCCAAAATTGAGTGAAGAACAGATAAACAACCTGAATAATGCCATTTCCCCTATAGAAATAGAAGCAATCATTGATACTCTCCCAACCAAAAAAGGCCCAGGGCCAGATGGTTTCAGTGTAGAATTCTACCAGACCTTCAAGGATGTTCTAATACCAATACTCTACAAGCTACTCCAAAAGATAGAAATGGATGGGACATTACCAAATTCATGCTATAAGGCCATAGTCACATTGATACCTAAACCTCACAAAGCCCCAACAAAGAAAGAGAATTTCAGACCAATTTTTCTTATGAACACTGATGCGAAAATATTCAACAAAATGCTCACAAAATGAGTACCAAAATACATCAAAAATATCATTCACCATGACTAGGTAGGCTTCACTCCAGGCATGCAGGGATGGTTTAATATGCAGAAATCCATCAATGTAATCCACCATATAAATAAACTGAAAATTAAAAACCACATTATCATCTCCTTAGATGCAAAAAAAGCATTTGATAAAATCCAACACCCATGCATGTTAAAGTTTTGGAGAGATCGGGGATACAAGGCACATATCTCAACATAATAAAAGTATATACAGCACACCAATAGCCAAAATCAAATTAAATGGTGAGATACTTAAGGAAATTTCTCTAAACTCAGGAACAAGACAAGGCTGCCCACTCTCTCCTTATCTCTTCCATATAGTACTGGAAGTTCTAGCCAGAGCAATAAGACAACAAAAGGAGATCAAGGGGGTCCAAATGGGAAAGGACAAAGTCAAAGTATCCTGATTTGCAGATTATATCATAGTGTACATAAATGACTCCCAAAATTCCAGGAGAGGACTACTACAGCTGATAAATACCTTCAGCAAATTGGCTGGATACAAAATTAACTCAAAAAAGTCAGTAGCCTTCCTATATACAAATGACAATCATGCAGATGAAGAAACTAAGAAGCCTATACCCTTTACATTAGCCACAAGCAATTTAAAATATCTAGGAATACGCTAACCAAGTAAGTGAAGTACTTGTTTGACAAAAACTTTAAGGTCATGAAGAAAGAGATTGAAGACAGCTTGAGAAGATGGAGGGATCTCCCTTGTTCGTGGATTGGGAGAATTAACATAGTAAAAATGGCCATCTTACCAAAAGCAATTTACAGATTCAGTTCAATACCTATGAAAATACCTACACAACTTTTTAAAGACAATGAAAGTTCAATTCTCAACTTCATATGGAAAACCAAAAAAACTCAGAAGAACTAAAACAATCTTGTACAATAGGAGATCTTCCACAGGAGTCTCTATACCTGATCTCAAGCTGTACTATAAAGCAATAGTAATTAAAACAGCATGATACTGTCACATCAATAGGCTGATTGATCAGTGGAATCAAATTGAAGACCCAGAAAAGAATCCACACACATATGGTCACTTGATTTTTGACAAAGAAACCAAATCTATTCAATGGAAAAAGGATAACATCTTCAACAAATGGTGCTGGTCTAACTGGACCTCCACGTGTTAAAAAATGCAATTAGACAAAGTCAAGTCCAAGTGGATCAAAAACCTCAATATAAAACCAGAGACATCAAACTGGTTAGAAGAAAAAGTAGGGAAGAGCCTGGAACACATTGGCACAGGAGACAACTTCCTGAATAGAACACCAACAGCCCAGGCCTTAAGGGCAACAATTAATAACTGGGACCTCATGAGGCTAAGAAGCTTCTGTAAGGCAGGAGACACTGTCAACAGAACAAAGAAACAGCCCAGAGACTGAAAAAAGATCTTCATCAACCCTCTATCTGACAAAAGTCTAATTTCCAAAATATATAAAGAACCTAAGAAATTAAATATCACCAAACCAAGTAACCCAATTGAGAAATGGGGCTCAGAACTAAACAGAGGATTCTCAACAGAGGAAGGAACACTCCTTCATTGCTGGTGGGAATGAAAACTAGTACAGCCACTTTGGAAATCTATCTGGCACTATCTAAGAAAACTGGGGATAAGGCTTCCTCAAGACCCAGCCATTACACTCCTTGGAATATACCCAGAAGATGCTCCACCACACAACAAGAATATTTGCTCAACCATGTTCATAGCAGCCTTACTTATAAGAGCCATAAATCTAAAACTTACCATTGTTTTGAAAAACCTTTTACCTTATTACTAAGCTGTTTTAGTGCCATTCTCCCTCCCACCCATCCTTTCTGCTTTGCTACCTTTCTTGCCCTCTTTCTTTTATTGTTTGTCTTGTTTTGTTTCCAGGGTCAGTGAATGAATTAGAACTTTGCTTAGGTTGGCTTGAGCTTTCTGGTACATCCTCCTGAATAACTGGGATTATAAATTTAGGCCCTGAGGCTCCACCTAGTCTTCCCCCTCCCCCCCCCTCTCTTTCTCTCTCTTTTTCTCTCCTTTTGTATAGGCTTTATAACTGCATTTGACTAGGTCATGGTTATGACCCAATGTCTGTTGTTGTTGGATAAGATATATTATATAGGCATATTTCCCCTTACAGAGTTACAATTTCCTGTATAAACTCAGATTGTCTACATTATTTTTGGTGCTACAATGAAATGCTGTTTGGACAGATAAGCATGTCTGAATTTTATTCCTGTTGGAGTGACATGCTGTTTCCAATGTGTCTGGAGTGAGGCCAGGAGTCAGTCACTTCACCAGTTTTTTGAATGCAAATCAAATGGTGATTATCAAATCAGGACCTTAAAAGAGACTTCAGAAATGACTGACCTCTAGGTTCCCAGATGAGTAAACCCAGCTTAATGAATGTGATCACCTTTTATTGGCTCTCAGAAAACTAAAGGAAGGACTAGACCTGACACCAAGATGTATGTGATGAACAAAATGACTGCTATGGTTCCCTCTGAATTTGTTATGTTACACTTGGAAGGATTTACTTATGTCTGCATCTGAGAATCGCAGATGTCATTCCCCCTCTCTTTTCACTCTCTTCTTAGCTTAATTGTTTAACTTCCTTCTACTGAAATGTCCATAGACACTAAATAAGGGTTCCCTTTTGAGACACGTGCCGGTGGCCAATTATTACAGAGAACAAAGGAGGAGTTCTGAATTATCTGAGATTCAGAAGTGGAAGCTAGCTAATGAAAAGATTTAATCACTAATCAGGAAGGTCTTGCTGATCTAGTTAAACTAATGAGTGAGTGCAAAATAAAGCAAGAGTCCTTATTAATCCTATTATCAGGCAATAGAATACACTTCGTCCCATAGTCCTGATTGGCTAACATGTTACCGTAAAAGCAAGTTGTACTAACGTGTTTTCCTGACAAGTATTAACCTAGCAAACTTTCAAGTGCTTTGATTAAAAATATATAAGAAATATATTCACAAGAAATATTTAAAAGAACAAGGAATCATACGAGGGATTTGAGCAAAAGCCACATTGTTACAAAAAAGAGCTGCTCTCAGCTGTCTAGTTTAAAAATTAAATTGAATAAGTGTAGAATGGTGCACTAGCCTCTACAGTATAAATTTTATTTTGGCGCCTTTCTGTTCCTTGTCATAATGACATGTGTAGTAATTTTCTTGTTGATTTTTTTCTTTTTCATGCTTCACACCAAACTGCTCAGGGCTAAGTACAGAAAATTGCATTTTTCTTTCTAATCTCAACATTTGATTGAAGAAATATGTCACCTTCCTTCTTATGAAAAGCACATTTTCATAAGAGTAAGCCTCCAATGATGTTGAAAACATAATTGAGTTTTACTGTTTAATTATTTATTTATGTATACATGCAGCAAAATGTATTCATCATTAATATTAACTTCTGCATTGATTGTTAATAAAATGGATTGATACTGCAACTCACATTTTTATCTCATACAATTTTAGTCACCAAATGTGCCAGACTATTTGAACACCAAAGCACTGGTCAACTCCATCTGACTTTCTCTAGCTGTAATGACCTCTTGCTCCACACAGCTCACAAACAGACAAAAAGAGCCCATATGTGTGGATTTTTTTTCTTAGATATCACTTTAAAACTTTACTTTCTGAAGATATGTGAATTTGGTAGTAAAGAATCTGAAAGGAGTTTGTTCTAGAGAAATGATTACATCACCTCCTAAGTTCATTCACACATTTTTTAAAGATGTCAATGGCAAATCACCTCTGTGTAGTTTTGAGAAGATATTCAGTTACTTTTTTCCAGTTCAGTATGCTCGAGTTCCTATATAGGTGTTCATAGCTACTGGAAGGAGCATCTCTCAAGGTGTGACAGATTTGTCCTCATTGAGGCTCACTCCATCACATTCTCATTGGAAGTGACTTGGAAATAATATAATACATATGTACCAAGAATGTAACTCTTTCTTTTCAAGGACACAAACTCACTTCTGCAAATCAAGCAAATTTTATCAAGTGTTTAAACTCTCCAGGGTCCATCAAATTATGACAAGTTGTTATGATACAGTTTGAACTGTGTGTTATTTTTCTCTGTATTTTCTAGCAATTAAAAGCAATAGGCACATAGGCCAAAGTATAACATAATATTTAGAGCAGAAATTATACTGTGGCTAACATATCACAGGTATATGTGAATAATAAAAACTTTACTTCAGTATTTGAAAAGGATATAAGCTACACTAAAGTATTACAGAAATGTGTTCTGTTGATTGGAGGAAAAATGAGAAACATACTAAAACTAAAGAAGGAACCAGATGTTTCTATTTTGTTTCATTCCAAGAAACACAAATTGAACTTGTCTTGAGCCTTCTTCTAGTAGGGAGGCATCATCCACATTTTGTTTTCTTTTATTTTGTTTTTATATTAGATATGTTTAAGAACATAATCTCCTGTGTTTATAAGTATTATTTCTAGAGCACAATATGCTGTCTTTGACTCCAGGTAGTTTTTAAACATTACAACAATTACAAAGCACAATGGCTGCCAATCCTACTTGAATCCAGTGACAAGGACAACAGTACAAAAATAAGATCTGCTTTCCGTGGCTTTGAATATTTGTGGAATAAAAAAAAAATCAATTCAGTTAAATAGCTTATTAGAGTGAAAACAGGTTGTTGGAGTCTTGTTGCTGGGTGATAAATCTCCAACCAAGATTGTTCTAAAAAGCAGTAGAGGAAGCAAAATCACACTAGGCAACTGATCTTAGAGAAAACAGTTCCCTGAGAATGGTGGCCTTTATCTATAATTGAGGGCACAGTTGGAACCCTGTAGGCTGTTATCAGACCACAGCTATGTGTGCATTTGAGTACAGAATGTCACTATGCACTCGGGTTTAGATACTTTTTTGTATTGGTTGTAATACTTAAAAATGGGAACAATACATTTTTACTAATCTTTAAGAAAGGGAGAGCATGCATTCACAAGGATTATTGAAACGAGGGAGGTGCTTCAGTTGGTGGAAGTACCTGCTGAATAAGGGTGAGGACCTACTTTAGATTTCCCCCTAGGCCACATCAAGCCATTTGTAACCCTAACACTCCTGCACAGACATGGGAGATTGAAAAAGGAGGGTCTCCTAGGTCAGCTAGGCTAGTTCACACAGCACTGAACAATAAAAAGATTATATCTCAAACAAGATGGAAGGTGAGCGCTGACTACCAGTGTCATCCCCCTGACTTTCCTGTACATCATAACATGGTAGGTACACTCAAGAAAGCAATTCACATGCACACACACAAGCACACATGCACACAAGCATGCGCACACACACAGGTGGCTGGGGGTGAGGCATGTTGTTGATGAATATGATCCATGAGATAAAAGAAGAGGAATCTTGTAGATCTCAAAGGCTTGTTGGTCAAGCAGCCTAACCTCTTTGGTGAGCTCTATGTCAGTAAAAAACTGTTTCAAAAATACAGGGCAGAAGGAGAGATGGTTCAGTGGTTAAGAGTGCATATTTCTCTTGCAGAGGACCCAAGTTTGGTTTTACAGTACTCATATACTGTGGCTCTCAAACACCTGTAACTCTTTGTCCAAGTGATCCAAAGCTCTCTTTGCACCCCATGGTAAAATGCCCTCATGTATACACACACACACACACACACACACACACACATGAGAGAGAGAGAGAGAGAGAGAGAGAGAGAGAGAAAGAGAGAGTCTAAAACTAAATTCTGATCTCCTCTGCAAGCCTCCTCTTTTCAGTCTTAGTGTCATGGCCCATATATGATCTCTGGTTTTTTAAAAAGATTTATTTATTATGTATACAGTGTGCATCAGCTCTCATTATAGATGTTGTGAGCTACCATGTGGTTGCTGGGAATTTAACTCAGGAGCTCTGGAAAAACAGTCAGCGCGCTTAACTGCTGAGCCATCTCTCCAGCCCCTATCTCTGGTTTCTAACACATGAAATTGTTTCTTTCTTTCTTTCTTTCTTTCTTTCTTTCTTTCTTTCTTTCTTTCTTTCTT
>OU015742.1:160572545-160613100 GCA_907169655.1 Acomys percivali | reverse complement strand
CTTTCTTTCTTTCTTTCTTTCTTTCTTTCTTTCTTTCTTTCTTTCTTCTCTTCTTCTTCTTCTTCTTTTTCTCCTTTTTTTTTAAATAGATTATACCTGGAATGTCACCTTAGGCACTTGAATTTTCTTTCCTAGTTAGTAATAAATGTTCCATTAATAAAATGGATTAGGTGAATAGAACATGAACTATGTGGTCTTTACTATGCAAGCAAATAATAACAAATCCAAGATCCCATTAATATTTTTATCAATGTCTATTTAGTCTGTTAATAATATGAGAGTAACAGGATGCTGTGATTCTCATCTTCATGGTGCAGAGTTCTACTCCTTCCTCACTCAAACAGTCCTAAGTTGCTAGTTGCAAAACAGTTTCAAAAGAAGAAGAAAATAAGCCAAAATGCTTATGTCAGCAACAATCAATTTGCTAATTTTCATTATTAATGTGATTTAAAAAATTTTTTATTTATGTGTGCCACATGCATGCCTAGTGCCTGTGAAAGCCAGAAGAGAGCATCAAATACCCTAAATCAGGAGTTACAGACAATTATAAGCTAGCTTCTGGGGGCTAGGCTTTGACCTTGAGTCCTCTACAAGAATAGCTAGCTGGTGCTCACAACCACTGAGCCATAGCTAAAGTACCTGCTTACTTTTTGTGAACTTATTTCACAAGAACGTTTAGCTGAAAAGCTTTTGCTCTCAAGGTAATTTGTTACTCTCATATTCTATACGTGAGAAAATGACAAAATCAAAAAAGGGAAAATGAAAAACAGAACTGACTGGGCCTATGCATAAGAGATCGTTGTTCATGAAAGACCTATGGGTTTGCACATATCCATCTGTTCAAGGACCCCAGGCTGCATGACTGTTTAGTGTGATGAAGGATCTCCTGACAATGACCAGCTCCAAGTACAATAGGCTCTGACCTTCAAAGCAGAATGTTAGAGAAAATTATGGTTGTGTTGCCTAACATAATAATAGCAATAAAGTTTATCCTCTGGTCATTTCTTTTATTCTTTTTTGGGGGATTGTTTTTCCTTATAGAAAAAAGAGTGTTTTCATAGAGTATGTTCTGATCACTTTTTTCCTCCCTCAACTGCTCCCAGATACTTCCTACCTCCCAAACTCCTTGATCTTTTTCCTCCTCTTTAGTAAGGAAGCAAACAAGCAAAAGTAATCAAACCAGAATAATTAATAAAAATATAAGAAACACTTACAACAGAACTCATAAAACCACAAAATTGAAAACAGTAATATACAAGCAAAACACTAGTAAGACAAAAAATGCCCAAGAAAGGCAATAGAGACAAAAAGTTTACAAAAACACCATTCAGTCTGTTTTTAAACACATTTTCATTGAAAAATAAAATAATTCATATTATATCTCATTTGTTATCCCATCCCATGCATCCTCCCATTCCTCCCTCCCTCCCGCTTTCACCCCATTCCCCTTCCCTATGACTGTGACTGAGGGGGACCTCCTCCCTCTGAATATAATACTAGGGTATCAAGTCTCTTCTTGGTAGTCTGCTATCCTTCCTTTGAGTGTCATAGGGCCTCTCTAACAAGGGAACATGGCTAAATATGGGACACTAGAGATCGTGTGAAAGTCAGTCCCCAGTGTCCACTTAACTGTGGAGAATGGTCTGTCCCTTGGCTAGATTTGGTTAGGTGTTTGATGTGACTGCACATGTTGTCCTTGGTTGGTGCCTTAGTTTGAGCAGAACCCCTGAGCCCAGATCTGCCCGTCATAGTGTTCTTCTTGTAGGTTTCTAGGACCCTCTGGATCCATCTATTTCCTTATCTCCTATATTTTTCTCACCTAGAGTCCCAATAGGATGTCCTCTCCTCTGTCCTACTTTCTTGCAAAGTGAAGACTTTCATGGGACCTGCCCTTTGGGCTAGTGTCCAGTTATAAGTGAGTATATACCATTTAACTCTTTCTGCTTCTGGGTTAACTCACTCATTATGATCATTTCTAGTTCAATCCATTTGTCCACAAATTTTGACAATTCCTTGTTTTTAGTAGCTGAATAGTATTCCATAGTGCAAATGTACCACATTTTCTTTATCCATTCTTCTACTAAGGGACACTTAGGCTATTTCCATGTTCTGCCTATTATGAATAAGGCTGCTATGAATATGGTTGAGCATCTGTTCCTGTTGTATGCTGGAGCATCTTCAGGGTATATTCCAAGGAGTGGAATAGCTGGGTCTTGAGGAAGCCCTATTCCCAGTTTTCTGAAATAGCACCAGACAGATTTCCAAAGTGGCTGCACTAGTCTGCATTCCTACCAGCAATGAAGGAGTGTTCCTCTTTCGCCACATCCTCGCCATCATGTGCTGTCACTTGAATTTTTTTTATCTTAGACATTCTGATGGGTGTAAGACGGAATCTCAGAGTTGTTTTGATTTGCATTTCTCTGATGACTAAAGGTGTTATTTCCTTAAGTGCATCTCAGCCATTTGATATTCCTCTGTTGAGAATTCTCTGTTTAATTCTGAGCCATTCAGTCTGTTTTATGTTGGCCATCTTTTGCTGAGAATGGGGGCCTTGCCTTAAGGGTAGTTAATATAACTAGCAACATTCCTTTGGAGAAAACTATGTTTTTCTTTGCAACCATGTGTCAGTTTCAGAAAGCTTCTTGGTTAGGGGATAGGAGCTCCTGTCTTCATTGGGTTGAACCTGCACAGACCCTGTGCATGCTGTCCCAGTTTCTGTGTTTTCCTGTGTACATTAGTCCTGTTATGGTCAGAAGCCATTGTTTCCTAGGAGTTATCCATCCCCTCTGACCTTTACAATATTTCTGCTTCATCTTCTGCCAGCTCCATGAGCCCTGATGGGGAGGCTTTAATGAAGACATACTCAGAAGGAAGACTGAGTGTTCCAAAGCTTTTTGCTTCCTGCAGATCATCATCCAGTTTTGGTTCTCTGTGTTAATACCCAACTACTTAGGAGGAATCTTTTCTGATGGCGGCTGAGCAAAACACTGATCTATAGGTCCAGTAGAATGTTATTAGGAGTCATTTTATTGTTCTTATCTCTTCTTTTTTATTCTAGCCTCACCACACTGCAAATGTTTCTGTAGGTGGGAGAAGATATAGAAGTTCACAGAGGGCAATTGTCACTGTGAAGGACAGAAAGAATTCTTTCTATGTTCCTTTAGGAATTTATGTCTAAATTCAAATTGTCTTCCACATAATGATTTAATTTTTTCTCCTCTGCCTACTGTGAAGTGTTCAGACCATGAAATTATAGTGATGTCAAGTGATGTTTAAGTATTCTCCTCAGTCTTTCCATCAGGAAAGTAGTCCAAGAAAATGAACATACAGTTATTTTAGGTTGGGCAGCACTTGTGTTTGTGTGCTTTCCAAAAACAAAGCATGTAATAGTACTTTATTGTAAGAGTTTGCAGTTGTAGGCAGTGGCTCTTGAGTCCACCAGCATTTGGTTCCTTCAATCCTCACTCTACATTGCCCCTTTTCTTTAATGTGTAAATTTTTATGGTTCATTTATCCTGCCTATGTGTTAGGATTCTGGTGCATATTTGAAAAATAACATATACTGTCTAGGATCATGTGAACTGGCAATTGGTGACTTTCTGTGACATAAATAACATCAAGTCTGGACTATTTAAAAACATTCCAATGTTTACACACACACACACACATACACACACACACACACACACATATATATATATATATATGGGTTGTAATATAAATATGACAAGGTAGGGACATGTGTAGGAATTTACATTATGTATTATAAAAAGTAATAATGGAAAACAATTATAAGTGTTAAGAGAAGGAAAGTGCTACTTTGGTCTTGCTTTACATTAGGATTTGTGTTGTTGTCAATCATGGTGTATTCATGGTTTCACCTGCCAACCGCCTTGATGTGGTAACAGAAAGATAGGTCTATTCTATCATTATAATGGTGAGAATGGAAACTCATTAAGCCTCCCTTTTGGTGTGTGTGTGAGTGTGTGTGTTTGTGCATGTGTGTGCGTATGTGTGTGTGTGTATGTGTGTGTGATGTGTACAAATGACAAGGAAATGCATCAATGTTTCCCATGCAGGCTCCTGTGTTAATCTCTGGCTCCTTCTGCTTCCCATGGCCTGACTCAGCTGGACTGTGATTGGGGCCTGTAGGCAAACCTAAAAGATATGTGTTGTAGCTGAACAGGTTGGGAAGTTTCTTTCCCTAACACACTCTCAGAGACAGCAGTTTTGTACACGGCCCTGTTCTCCTGCTCCGTTAGTGGCTCCTGCCTAAAGCGCTATCTGGTGAAAATCTAGATAGATCCCTGTGTATCTACTCAGGGCCAAATAGGAAAGGGTTCACAGCCCTCGTTTCCCTCAGAGCTGTCTGAAGATGTTGCTGTCTTTTCTAACCCCACCCTGTTCTCCATTTTCCTGTCATTAGTATTTCTTCAATCATAGGGTTTGAGTGGGCAGTCTGATTCCTGACAGGACTTTGAATGATAAAAATCTCTTCAATGAAACAAAATTAATGATTTCTCTGTTGAGAGGAAGGAATAATAGATTATCCATCTACAAGGATCAATAGCACTTAATGTCTCTATTTCTAAAGCCAAGACAAGCTGTAAATGATTTGTCTGACTCTTGCCCACTCTCTCCTTTTGTGCTAAGAGTTTGTAAGAATGTACGTATATGCATGCTTCCTTTGTGTCCTATTCTCAAGAGGTTTATCATGGCTAGCACCTGAGAGTAACTGATATGAATACAGTGAAGGGGACTGGCTTGAGAGAGGAGAAAACCAAAACTGGAAGCATTTATTTACAGAGCCAGATATGTGACCCAAGCCTTTCTCACAGCCATTCTGATCTGAGGTATAGAGACTGGTAACTTGATATTATCCTGGGCTAAACAGTTAGTTCTAGGCTTACATAGACTACATGGTAAGGCTCTATTGTAGTCACTCAGTAAAAAAGCCCATGTCTAGACTATATCAGGCCCTCAAATCAATCCATACTATCTAAGATTAACAGCAAATTTCACTGTGTTTTTGCATTTTAGCTAAGATACAAGAATGTCTTTACCTTAGTCAGTAAGAGGAAAGATGTACTAAGAAAAAACCTTGAAGTTATTTAAGGATATTACAGTACAGTGATTAAAACAACTCATCGCCTTTTCAAGACTAAATTTCTTTTTTATCCTCTCAGACTTGGGAAATGAATGCCTATATCACAGACTTGCATTAAATGATTTTATTGCTGTCTGTATAAATAACCACTGAACAACTCCTTTGCAGCTAGGAAGCATAATATATAAGCCTAACATTATATTTCTGCTAATTCCATGTAGTTTTTCCCTCAAATTTTACATGGCTATCTGATTAATGCTCAATGTTGCCATGCTCAACTAGCTGAATGCAATGCATCTGGTTGTTCCCAGTCTCATGTATTCACTATGTGTTTCTACTATATGTTTATCTTAGCTTGAACACTTTCTACACAGTGGAGCCATTCATATTGCCTCACGGCCTCTTTTCTTTCCGTTTATACTGTCTAAAGTGGTTTCTCTGTAACTTCATCTGATTTAGTTTGAGGAATCTTCAGAAACTCTCCATTCTTCTGTGTTATTTTCAGAGTTCATAGATGTAGTCCTAGTGTCTGGTACCCCTAATAGTTGAGTCTCCCAGTTTATGGGTTTGTTTCCTCATTGTGTTCTGCTGTCATATATTCTACAGAAACCTTTATCCATCTCATCTTGAAACCTGGCTATACACACTTATTATACTTGAACATACCCTTCTCCCTTCTTGGTGTTGAAAAAATGTATAGCCATCTGGTAAAGCTTATTGCACTCTCTATCAGAAAGACCACCAGGCCTTCCCTTAGTGGTAATTTCTCTGTCTTATACTGTGTACTTGTAAATAGGCTTGCACACATGTGCCATGTGTATGCATGTAGGTATGCATTTTATCACATGTGTGCAGGTGGCTGGCACATATGTGTGTGCATGCTTGTGGAGGTCTGAAGTGAATGTCTTCCTCAGTTACTTTCCATCTTATGTACTTGTTGTTGTCTTTTGCTTAAACAGAGAGAACAATCTAGTTGGATTGTCTAGCTAGCTAACTTGTTAAAGGGATCATTTGTCTCTGGTTATATGAACTGTCACACTCACATAGCGTATGTACAGGGGATGGGACTCTCAACTTTTATAGTCACGTTTGTGGGCCAACCATTTATTTACTAGGCCTTCTCTCCAGCTTCTCAGAGTATTTTCATATAAGAAAAAGTATCCTTAGATCTCATGGAAAGTGATGATATAGCTTCTTGGATCCCAATTAAAGAAGATTCTGAGTCAGTAGTTTTTCAGTTATTCATGCTAGCTTTACAACTGGAATGGACCCACTGCACATTGCAGGCCTCAGCTCCTCCTCTTGACAAAGTCACTGGTTTTCAAGATTGGTATATCACCCAGCATATCTATTCTAGTACACTGATTTATGACGAATGTGGCTGAACTGTCCATTTCTGTTTCATAATCTAGAGGACAGTAGGAAAACAAATCAGGTTTGGACTTTCAAATAGAAACAATTCATACTCCCACCTTCCATAATATTTCTTGGTTTGCATCTTACTATGGTGTATCCTCCTTAGTCCCCTGCTCTGGTTAATTTTTTAGGGCTAAATTTATGCTTTGGTGTTGCAATCAAAGCTAGGTTACCTTTATAGTATTTTCTTTTTGTCATGTTTTTAGTGGAGAGAACTGTTGTACATTTTTATACATTTTTAAAGCCTTTTTGTTATTTTCAGATATTCAATGGATTGTGGACAACTATGTTTGACCTACTGTGACAATCAGGACACAATATTTTATTACTTTGAACTTCAGAATCATACCAACTGACATTACATTTTTCTCCCAACATAATATTTTTATGCACTATTTGGTGATTTCACACAGTGTACACTGATCACACTCACTTCTTCCCTGTACCACTCTTGTGCCCTCCATAAATCAAGCAAGCAAGCAAGAAAAGACAGACAGACAGAAAGAAAAGACAGAAGGAAGAAAAGAAAGACATCATGTCCAATTTGTGTTGCCCATGTACTCCTTGGAGCATGGCTAAACTCCCAATAGGTCAGTCCCTCAAAGATAATTGAGTCCAATCCCATCTTCCACCCCTTCCAGAAGCCATCAACCATGAAGAGCTACAATTCAGCATTTTTATCACAATTTTTAGGATTCATTTCAGTGACTTCCTTTATGGGTTACTGGTGACGAACAAGGGTGCAATATTTCTATTTTTCCTTAAAAATTGTTCTCAAATTCACTATAACATACCTAAATTTTCTTTAATTTTTTCTAATGTTCTTCCATTCCTCCTTCTCTCTCTCTCTCTCTCTCTCTCTCTCTCTCTCTCTCTCTCTCTCTCTCTCGCTTTCTCTCTCTCTTTCTTCCTCCCTCCCCTCCTTTCCTTTCCTTTTTTCTCTCTTGCTCTCTCTATCTCTAAACAGTAATAAGGCGTGAATTATTCTAAATTATCCTTCTTTTACTAAGAGAAAATAAGCATCAAAAGAAAACAATGAAAACGCTTTCACTTTTAAAAAAATTTCAAGTTGTTACTAGAGCATGAAAGGTTAACTTACATTATAATCTGAGAGAGACAAAGGTTTAACATTTCCAAGGCAGATGAATTGTTTCCTTTGTGTTTCATGATATTTAATGCAAAATTAAAGCAAACAGTTTATACAAGGAACTCAAGTAGGTAGTTCTGCTGAGGCAGTGACTTGTCTTTTACCTAGATGGTTCTGAGAGCCCTCTGTGCCTAGGACATGAAGAGAGCTAGGTAGATTTGCATTGAAAAAGTAAGATGTTTAGACTTTTCTCCTCAATGGAAATTACCCTTGAAAATGTCTGTCTCATTAACTGAACATGCATTATTTTCTTTTCAAAAATTCCTTTTTGTCAATGTATTCATCTACAATTTTAGATATGTTATGATCATTACTTTTAATTGTCAACTTGGCACAACCTAGATTTATCAGGTAAGAGAATTGCAGTTTAGTATTGTGTGATTAGGACTGGCCTGTGGGTAGTTCTATGAAAGGTTGTCTTAGTGAAATTACATGCTATGGGAAAAGCCACTCTTCTGTTCATGACTCCGTTCTGTAACCAGGATGATTAAGCTTTAACAGACAAGTTCCTGAACATAGGTGAATTCGTCCTGCCTGTTCTTGGCCATGAATGTAATGTGACAGACTATCTCAAGCTCCTATGCCATGACTTCCACACATTGAGAGTATACAACCTGGAATTATGAGCTACACTAAACCCTGTCTTCCTAACTTTCTAGGTAAGAGTCCTGGTGTTTTGTCACAGAAGTAGAGAAAAGACTAGCACAAATATACATACTATGTTAAAGTTACACTAATTCTTTAGCCTGTACGTCCCCATACCATCTGTCTTCATCCCACTTTATGACTTTTTGTTTTGCTTTTAACCCACTGTTTTGAACAAGGGCTACCCATGTGGGCACAGATGTAAAACTATCTATTGGACCATAAGGTATGCATAACTGGCCACATCTTTGAAGGTGATGACATCTCTGCCAGCAGCCTTGTTTTGGGATTAGCTCCATTCAGTGGATGGGGGCCCAACTGGGCCCTCCGATCTGTGCCTGTGGGTTTACTCACTCAGTCTCTGCAGGTACTATTCAAGCAGTGGTAACTGTTATGAGTTCATGAATACCAGGGCCATGTCATGCCCATAGGATGACATTTCACAGCCTTTTTCCTATGGTTCTTTATGAATCTAAGATAGCTGGCTGGTAGGTAGAACTTGCCTGATTCTCCTAACCTGTGAGCTTCTGGAAGACTGAAGGCTGTGTACATTTTTGTATCTGTCACAGAACTTAATATGCTTAGTATGTTATCCTTTCTCAATTAAGTATTTGCCAAATTGAATGCACCCAGTTATTTTCTCACAATCTGACTGATGCATGCTTTCATTCTTATCGCATTCCTTTTTGATACTTTCCATGTTTGTCTCCCCCCCTCCTCCTCTACCCTCCACACCCCCCATGCCTCTGACAGCTTCAACTCTCAAAGCTGTTGCACACCACTTTCATCATTCTGGTTCCTGATGTTTATTAATTCATTTTAAGTTACAGGCAGTTTCATTTTCTCTTTTTCTTTGTATAAGAAATCAATCATTTATTTTTAATGTATCTATCAATCAAGGCTAGCCATGAATCCTGTTTAAATAATTATAGTTGAGACATTTACTTGGAATCCTTCAAAGCATCATCATGAGTCACACATCACATAACCATCCTGGGACAAGGGATGCGCTGAGTAATTAAAGAACACCTAACTCTTTAAAATGTTTCTGTCCACATCTGTGGCACAGCTGTAGGAAGCTTCTTCTTTGTTTAACTTTGTTTTGTATTTGTTTTTGTTTATTTTGGTGTGGGAAATTTAAGTAATTATTTAATACTTCCAGGATGAGGATGGTAATCCATTTGTAGGAGGGGGTGCTGTCAGCCATAATGAAAGAGAGAGATGAAAGCTTTATGATTAGCTGATGCAGCATGAGCCTAGTAAATATTTCACACACTAGCACTCTGGCTCCTGATTCTGGAAGAGAAATATTAGTTGAAGAAAAAGAAATCATGATTTGCCAGAAGTGGATGTAACTGGAGATCTCCTCAAGCAAATAAGCTAGATTAAAGAGGTCAAATAATGCTTGTTTATTTTTATATGTAAGCGTGAAAATACGTAGGGTCAGAGTTATACAAATATAAAGGACATTATGAGAGGAGAGAAGAGACCTTAAGGGGAACAAAGTAATAGAATACATATGACATGAAAGCAAATGAGAGGCTTTGGGTTAAAAAGTGGGAACTATCAGGAAGATGACAGAGTGGCAGCAGAAGGCAAAGTTGAAGAAACTCAGTAGGACCAAAATCCATATGAAAATGCCCCAAAGAAAGCTGTTGCTTTGTGTGATGACTTTAAAAAATGAAAAAGCTTGAAGTAAGTAGGCCTACTTTTCATAGAAGCCAGAGCCATCATGTATCGAGCAGAGCCTGGCCACCTACACAAGCCAAACCCATCTGAGGTGTGATCTACCTCGGAACTTTGAGCACACACTGTGTTTTCTGGTTCCTCTCACTTTGGAAGTTCTGCTCACCCTATTCCAGATTACCCTAAGGGAGAAAAATATCAGACACACCTGTTTCCACATGTATTGCTTCATCTGGATTAAATTCTATGAGTAATTTTTATTTTCATTTTTTGTGAGGTAGTGCTATTGCTAAAAACAATAATAAAACAAAATAAATTCATCAAATATTACTTCACAAACTGCTGGAAAATACTTTTAAACTTCAAATTTTATTTGCAAAATGTATTAGAGAAAACAGCCTTTTGAGTACAGAAGCCCACTAACTTCCCCTTTTCCGACTGGTTTCTGTACTGTCTGTGGTAATTCCTGCTGGGGATGGTTTAAAAGCATATGCTCCATAACATATGGCGTGTCTGTCAGAGTCTGTTTCTGCAGTGACAGGGAATCATTCCAAATAGAAGGTTGTTAACAGAAAAGGCTCTTCCTATGGGGTATTTTTGAATCTCTCTGACTCTTTCGCTTTCTTCCCTCAATTTACTATTACATTTGAAATTGAGTACTTGAGGAAGAAAGGAGGCAATTTTTAGCACTTTAAGCACAAATAATCTAGCTAATTCTAAGTGCATGCAGATTTAACATCATAAAGTCTAGGGCTAAAAATGTCTCCTAAAATAAATTGTTAGAAGTCAACGATTAACTGATTGCATTTTTGAGCATTGTGTGATCAATAGTTAAAGCTATGAAGGAAGATGAAAATAATACCATAACAATTTTCCAGACCAAAAAACATGATGATAGAGGTAGGCTTGGCACTGCGATGTCAGGGCTCCTTTAAGGCCTCTGCACCCTTTTTTTTTTTTACTTGATAGAAAAAAATGTTTTTCTTTATATAATCTTTTTTCTCTTTATTATAATTTTTTCACATTATATCCTGATTATTACTCCCTCCCTCATAGTTTCCCATTCCCACTCTGCCTCTGCTGCCCTATTTGTCGGCCTAGTCCTCGGACTACTGACCAGAGGAGAGGTACTCCTTCCCACCATCTGACAACAGCCTATCAGGTCTCATCAGGATAGCCTGCATCACCTTCCTCTGTGTGCCTGTAGGGCTCCCTGCCAAGGGGAAGTGATTAAATCCTGGACACCAGAGTTCATGTCAGAGGTTGCTCTCCACCGCAATTTCTCTGGTACTGATATAACAAGTGCCAAGCAAATACTATTGGGTGGTACATGACTATGAATTAGCTCTAATAGTTCTCACTGGGTCAGCGTCTAACACACAGGAAGCCACAGAATAGAAGGAATTACAGTCTCTGGGTGGGGAAAGCTGGCACTGAGAACTGATATTCTTAGCAGGCAGTGGCTGGGTTTCAATTACAAGCCTTTAGGGTAATCAACGTATGACAGGCAGAAATGGAATGGATCATTTGGGTTAGACATCTACTTGAAAATAAAATCTTCAGGAGCTAGTGCATGTGATACTGATGACGCTATCTTGAGTACCAGCTGTGTCAAAAAAGATAGTAATTAAAGGACAACTGAAAATATCAACAAAGCCTTCTCTTGCTGTCATGACCTTGGCTAGGTCTGTGACATAAGAAACCTGAAGAGCAAATGTCTAAGATTCCCAGTACTGACTACAGTGTCTGTGCATGTATGGAACTGTTTCTACTCTGAGGATAAGATAAAATACCCATCAACACCCATAAGAGGTACAGTAGGCTCTCCTATCACTTACTTTAATTATTATTTGCATTACTTGGTTGTATGGTATATGTGCTTCTTTAATGAAATCTTTGGCTATGTCCCTGATAGCCATCATCCATTAAAAGTTTTGTGACTAATAATACTTGTACAATGATTAATAACCAAATGACAGAGAAAGACAGAGAAACAGAGAGAGGAAGAGACAGAGAAACAGAGACAGAGATTCTTCTCAGTGGTGGAACAGATACAGGTATCCAAGCAATCATAAACCCTTTAGTCCATTTTTTTCCCTTCCATGAAAGTTACAGATGATTTATTAATATAAGAATATAAGTTTTGGTTTTGTAATGATCTTTTTTCTTGCTTTACTTAAGTTAGAAAATGGCCATCTTTCCTGTAAATCTAAATATAGAAAGCTTTTTTTTGTGGAGTCTTGGATTATTATTTACTATACTATCTGGAAAAAATCTTGGGAAGGAAAGAAAGAATAACAGAGAGCAAAAGGAAGAGATAAAAGAGTGGCAAAAGGGGTAAAAATCAAGGAAAAGTAAATGAGAAAGAGAGAACCGTGTGTGGTTGAGACAAAGGGAAGGCGGGAATCACATGTTGGTGAACATAACCACTCACCCTTGCACGGCAGCTGCAAGTAGGATGGGGATTTGACCACTCAATGATCTGCACACTATACCTCTGAACTCAGGCGTCTCTGAATCTCTTTTCCAAAATTCTCACAAAACTTTGGTAATTTCTCAGTATTTTTTTTTGCCTAACTAATTAAGCACCCTAATTGCCTCAAAGCTTCCAGAACATCTTTTTGTACACTTATATTTTTCTCAAACTTACCCTGCATACAATAACATACAACGGAAATTGAAAGGAAGGTCTCAGAGTTCTGAGTGTGATGCCCACCAATTTGTACCAAGCACATACAAGTAAATTATATACACTGATTGGTTGTGTTTACGTATTTAGGAGCACATGCACACACGTACACACACACACACACACACACACACATGCACACACACACACATGCACTTTTTTCCTTTAATTAAAGAAATAGAGGCTATGAATTTGCAAGAGATGATAGTTGCGAGGTGACTATGTAGCAGAGTTGGAAGGGATGAAAAGAAGGGGGAAGTAATGTAATTATAATTTCAAAAAGAAAAGAATAAAAGAAGAAAGATTAGAGAAGCATTTTGGTGGTCATCTACAAAAGTTCACATGTATAATTTTATGTCAGTTGCAAAGGAATCTTATTAGACACATATTTAATCCATCTTATACATACACCTTTATATCATTCCAAGATTTTATACTTAATTTCTGAGAAGTACTTCTTGTCCTACTAGTTTGAAAAGGAAGCTTATTTCTGGAATTGGATGATGAAATCTCTTTCCTACATCCAAATTTTTAAATATCATGCTACCCCTTTAGGCTATTTATCTTATCTTTACATTTTATTCAATTTCTCTTGTCTAATGAGTAAGGTAGAAACATGTCTCTGGACTACGTTGCTGTTGAGATTTGCTTTAAACAGTTTGGCAGCAGCTTGCAATCTGAATTATTATGATGCTCATTCATTAACTTGCTGTCACTATTTGATAGATTAATGTAGGTCAATGATAAAACAGCACTTAAAAGTACTGATAGCTAGTCAGAACACGGAGGCATGAGAACGTGTCAAACAGACCTTTCACTGTAAATTAAGGATCGCTTGATATATGTCAAAACAGCTCTAGGATTAGGCCGCCAGGTCTCTTGTTTTCAGCCCTTAATTAAAATGGAGTTTTCATCTGCATAAAACTATTCTTGGCTTCTGTCCTTTCTTGAGTATTTTTTTTATTTTAGGTCTTGAAGCTCCAGTATGGTGAAAGCCATATTATCATTGTTTGGATTTTTTCTTCCATTTTTGTTTGTTTGTTTGGTTTTGTTTTTTTTTTAAATATATATTTGATGCTTCTTCAAATCACTTTGTATACGTTGAGTACTTACATGTTATTTCATAAATGTTAGTTTTTGGTAGTAATGAGAAATAAGCCTTTCGGTTTTTCAGCTTCTCTGTTTACAAATTTGCTAGTCATTCACTAGCCGTTCCTTATTTTACCTGGTTTAGAAGTGATTAGTGACATTAAGTAAATTAAAGGTATTTAGCTTAAGGAGATATTGCTTATGCTTGTTTTTGAAAAGCCGAGTTTCAGTTGAGATGTCTAATCAATTATATCATCACAAAAGAGAACTTTCATTTGAATACAGATTTTATCATTTTGTTATGCTCATGATTTACATACAGTTGGATTTGTGTTTGCAAATATTTTTATTTCTAGCTTTTATATTTCTGTATAAAATTATGGAGATGAAAATGATCAAAATATGTTGTGTGAAATTCTCAAGTTAATAAAATACTATATTAGAAAAATGTAATTTGCTTAACAATAAATTCTACAAATATTTTTATATGTTAATGCCATACAGGAAGCATCCACATTTTTTAAAAAAATCAAATAAAATCAGAATGAATTGGTGCCATTAACCAGGACCTGTCTTAAGCCCTAGATTTGACTCTCTCATGTAATTATTAGACCAGTATGGTTTAGACTATCAATCATTCCAGCCTTATGAATAACAAAACAAGAACACACAAAAGTATCTTTCAGACTTTCTAACTCAGAAATCAAGACAATAATCAAGCAACATTGGGAACATGTAACGCTTGTTGGAGATTTTTTTAATTTCTGACAACTAAACAGAAGAAAGTTACTGCAGTAAAAAACTACTAGTTTTCATGTGTGTGTGTGTGTGAGTGTGTGTGTGTGTGTGACTTGTACTTTCTGGTAAGTTATAAAGGGAAAGCTTTAGAAGATCACAGTAGAAAAAATAATAGAATACAAATGAAAGAGAAAAGGGATAGAAAGACTTAGGCATGGTTGGGGTCATGAAGGTGAAAGAAAAAATGAGTGGTGGGAGGATAAAAACAATAAATGGAAACCGTAATAGAAAATTAGCAAATGTAGTAAAGAATAAGAAAATTACAATGAAAACTTAAATTTATTTTTCTGTTGTTTAAACTTTTGAAATATTTAATTAGCATTTAAATTATCCTAATAACATAAAATATCTGTGTTGCATTTTGACAAGAGATTCTTGGAAATTTGAGAAATACACTGAATGTGGACTAACAACATGTGACTAACACTTCATTATAGAAGACATGGGAATTGAACAGAGATATCATTGTAATGTAGTTTATTACCCTATTTTTGTAAACATGAATTGAAAGGAATTAAAATATAGTTGAGAGACTGCCAGCCACTACTAAGAATTTTATTAAGGAATGTGGGAACAGGTAGACCAGAAATTTGTGTTGGCCTCTTGGAAAGAGACAATAAATACGTGTCACACTAAAATGATTACTATAGATTTTAGCATTGCATGACTTTTCTCTTATATGGTATAGTCACTTAAAGTAACATAGTATAGGAAACTTCTTCCAAGTTATAAGCACAGATGTTGGCTATGGCCCAGGCAAACTTGGCTAAGTGAGTAAAAGTAGAGTATTTGTAATCTATATTTAAAAAAGAGATTTAAGATTCTGAATCATAAATAAAAGCCCTACATTTTAGGCTGAAAACTATAATTTTTTGTTTTACCTATCTAGATAAAATAAGTAGAGTAGCTGTGAAGAGAAAGTGGAGAAATTATTATACTCGGGAAAGTACAACCTGATTTTGAAGTATAGGAATAATTGATACAATGTTTTTATAAGTTCTAGAGAAAGACATATGTGGAAAGCACATAGATATATTGAGAAAGAAAGCAGTTTATGACACTGTTCAGAGCATTATAAAGGGCTACTGCGGATGTATGGCAAATGTTGGGGTAGTTTCAGTGTGATTGCTTAGTCCTCTGGGCTATCATGATTGAAACAATAGAGGACCACAATCTCCATGCATGCCCCATGTTCAAACACAGGGGATGGTCTGATGATATTCATTTGTTACTCGCTAAGTAGTGGGTACTCTGTCCATCTATAACTGTGGCTTCATTAATTGCTCACCTTGAGACTTTATGCTGTAATCACAGAGGCAAATTACAACCCTGTAATCATGTACTTCCTTACAATAATCTCTTATTGCTCTTCCAACTATAAAGAAGTAGTTACACCTGTCTCATTTTAAATGAATCTTTAAAATAATAAAAACATTTTGAATGTCATATTCTGTATGCCTCTGAGTTTTTGAAGACCTTATCTTTTACCTTATCTTTCTATAGAATCATATCTATCTGGTGTACCTAAAATGTATATTCTTGTGATTAAAAATAGACTAATAATTGATATGACCATGATTTGATCAACTAAATGCTCATTGACAATGAGAAAAGTTAAGTCCTGGCAACACCCAGCCTACATCAACAAGGATGATGAGCATCAAAGAATCACCTTATGCAGATGACTTCAAAAGTGGCAAACAAGACACTGGGCAAAATGTCCTTGGTTCTACCACAGACAGAATTCTGCCTAAAAATGGGCAGGCTTGGATGCAGGCAGGGTTGATGGCCGAACTCTGCCAAGACAGGGTAAGCAAGTGCTCAATCACTCCTGCCTCACAAATATTTCTGACAGATATATTGGGTCAGAAGGCTGAAGATGATGCTTCAACATTGTAGAGAGTTGTGGATGACTGTTCAGGTAGCAAACTTTCTCTGCTAATCTCCATTCCTGGCATACTCAGATAATCAAGTTTATTCCTTCTCAAGTCTCTGATGAGTTGAAGACCAGATAGTTCAGTTTTACAATTAATCCTAGTTATTTAGAGGTTAAGATGTTTTTAGGTCTAGATAGATGTTTTAAAATCATAATGAGAAGATATGATAGATATTGATTTACATTCAGAATTTTCAGTTCACCAAGAAAGGAAAGATGTTTTCTCCAAGGCTTCCAAATACAAATAGCCAAAACACAAAGAATGTAACATTTATATAATTCCTGATTGTTTCATGATTCTTCTTGCTGTTTATAGTTTATTGTACATATGTATAAGAATACAAATGTATATGAAAAAATTAAAAAAATATTTAATAAATAATTTATTAAAAAGTAGTTATATGTTAATATTATAGTTAATATTAGTTAATTTCTTGTATTCAGGGTCATCAAATGGAGGCATAAATTATCTTAACTTAAAACTTAGTCTGGACCAATAGCTACATTAGAACTAAGAATATGTAAAAGGCCAATATGAGAACATTACAAAGTTAACCAGTTGGCCCAGCAGCACTGGCATTGCCTTTGTGAGCCTGTCTGTCTGTCATCTATCTGTCTTTATATTCTCATCTTGGTAATTTTACACCCAGTTATAAGCTTTGTTTTTCATCCTTAACTTTGTGTTTTAGCCCTAACTTATTTTTGTCTATGATGTCTTCTTTCACGTCAACATCTTTGATGCCCTTGCAGGTTTCAGCATGAGCCCCTTTCCTTATGTCCCACAAGGAGTCAGTTCTTGCATTAGTATTGTGAAAATAAACATCTGAAAATATTGTCACTATCATGCTCCTGACATGCATTTTAGACATGCAGTTGGTAAATATTATTATCCTTAGTAATAATTTATAGTGTTTTCTCTTTTATAAGAATATGTATGGAACTCTGGTGCCCCATATCTGACCACGTCCCCTGAATAAGGAGCCCTGGTGGTACTCAGAGGAAGGATAGCAGGCTACCAAGAAGAGATTTGATACCCTATGAGCATATACAGAGGGAGGAGGTCCCCCTCAGTCACAGTCATAGGGGAAGGGAGTAAGGGGAAAATGGGAGGGAGGGAGAGAGGAATGGGAAGATACAAGTGATGGGCTAACCATTGAGATGGAATATGAATAAATTAATAAAATATCTTTTAAAAGAATATGTATTTATATGTCTGTGTGAATGTATGCTACTTAAGGACAAGTACCTGCAGAGGCCAGAAGGTGCTGGATTTCTTGGAATAGAAATTACACATTGTTGTGAACTGCCCTGCATAGGTACTGGGAGCCAAACTCAAGTGCTCTGGAAAACTAGCAAGTACTCTTAAATGCTGAGCTCTTTCTATAGTTCCAGGGAGTTCTTTCTTTGTATACATTTTGTGTCATTTTGCACTGGTAATAGTATATGGATTCTTTATCTTTTAGTCTGATATATTGCTTAATACTTAATAATATGTTGAGTTTAATTAACCAACCAGTGATAAAACCACAGTGGGGGGTTGTAACTACTACTTTGTTCTCATTATCTCTATTACTCTTTTCTTAAAGAAAAATAGTCCAAGAACATTCTTATAGAATGCACTTATCTTTAAATAACGTCTATATGTACATAAATGTGAATGTATTCATTATTAAACCTTTCCCAACTCTTTGCCTTTCTTCCACTGAACACTAATTATCATATCATAAAAAAAAGAAAATATGATTATTATCAATATTAAGATGGCTGTGTAACTATCCTGGGGAATTTGAACAATAGACCAAAGTTGTCCATAAGAAAAAAAAACAATGATTTTATTGATATTACTTACTATGACTAAGCGAGGAGTTATACGAACTTGTTTGCAAGTTAGCATCATCACTGAAAAGCCCACTTCTCTGGGTACTCAAAGAAACCTCGAATCCCTGAAAGCTTACAGGATGCTGCATAGGCCAGAGACTTCTCTCCCAAAAATTTGCTACATCTTATAAAACTTCCAGAAGGAAATGTGAATTTTGTATGTTTTAGGAGCTTCCTGAGACATTTGTTTACTTAGTTAATCTTAAGGAGCCTTTCCCAAACAGACAATGAGAATTGATTTACAACACACAGAGAGAAGTAAAGACACAGAAAAGTCAAGTTATTCACCCAACGTCACAGTTGATGTCTTAGTGAGAACTTGAACCAAGGCACCAGTATTTATAGAGTCTTGATTCATATGCATGGTGGTGCCTTAACTTCTTTCTAGCCACATCTTTCCTCAGGGTGTACTTTTGAAAGTTAAGGTATGCCAATGGGTTTTTATGGCAGTGTATTTGGAAATACACATGTAGTTTTCTTTATGTGCTAATATTTCCAGTTTATGATTATAAACATATACTTTTCTGCAAGGGATTTGGTGCATTTATCAATACATCATTTTGAGATTTGCCACTTTACATCAGTTTTCTTAGAGAAATACACCCAGAGAATACACAGAAAAACTATGTGTATTTTACAGTTAAATTCATAATAGCAAACCTACTTCCAGAAAAATTACTGACTCTAATCATCAAAAATGGAGTATATATTTTATCATAGTTATTTCAAATTTGTATTAATTAGTTAGTAAAAACTAAAGCAAAATAAAATTAAATCATTCAAATTAGTTTTCAAGTAGTTTATGCTAGACAGCATTTAACATGCTTCATAGGCCAAATGTCCTTGGAAGTGGAATTTGAAAAACACTAACCTAGCTATTTTAGAACTTGTATTGGTGATTAAGCTCATATATCTTGGTCATTATTACAGACATGTTTTACTCAACTCTACAGAGTAAAACTAGAAGAATTTCTATGGTATCATATAGGCATTGAGTGGTGGTTCAGTAAGCAATATCTTGCTTTGAGTTTGATCCAGGCTTGTAACAGTACAGATATATCACAGGTGGAGAGGCATGACAGGTGCTTTCCTTGGTACTACTGGCCAGCCAGTTAAGCCTGGCTGGTGAGCTCTACGCTAGTGAAAGTCTGTCTAAAAGTGGGTTGAAGGTGTTCCTGGGGTCAGCTGCAGTAGTCACTGATTTCTACACGAATACACATACAAACAAATAGTATAATTAAGCAAACATTTTCTGAACGAAGTCATACAAAACAGTTTTACATTTAACTGTAAGGGACTAGAGCTACAATAAATATTTGCTTACTTTGTGTTGCTTATTACTTATTAAAAAGGTTTGGAAGATGTTATTGGTCGGTTTTAATAGAAGGAAATTGTTTTTTAAATATAAGCTTAACTAAAAAGTGATGTGTTACAAGTCATTCGTTTGATTTGCTGTTGTCTTTAGGATGCTATGATTTGTGAGAAATTGCCAACTTCAACTCTCTTTCATTGGCAGATATTCTTAATATAATTCAAATCGTGCCAATTCTCTTTTTTAAATCAATATTATGATTTAGTTTACATCTGTTCTGAACAAGTACAGACTTTTCTCTTGTAATATAGTGTAACAATTGTTTACAGAGAGCTTTGTAACAGCCATAATAAGTAACATGGGAATGTAAAAGAAGCATGCAGGAAGTTACGCATTTTATAAATAAACATTGCTTCATTTTATATGAGGGCCGGGAGATTTGTGCCTTTTTGCTGGGGAATTTTTATATGCATAGGCTTCTGGGATACAGAGAAGCAATGACGTAAAGTGCAGGAAAAAAAAATGTCTTCTTTATATAAACCAACTCTTTGCTTCCCAAGCATCTAGATCATGCCAATTCTTAAAAATGATATTTGTGATATGTATTTATAATTGAAAAGGGTTTTGTCCTTTGGGTATCAAAGTACACAATTAGTTTTCAGTGTACATTCCTGAGAATCTGAGTGACAGATGACCTGAGGGAGGCAGGTAGAAGAAGGTTGCTGAGTATGTCATGCAATCTTGAGCTGCGGAAATTGAGTCAATTTCAGTGCTCCATTCTCAAATGAATGAGACTATTTTGTTTGAGCAGAAAATCCAGGCAATTTGACACTGTGTGCATTTTTTTCCAATACTGAAAAGTTGTTTTTTTTTAATGAGAGTTTATTGATAACCCTTACTGATAATTACTTATATCTTACATTGTGTTATTTAGACAAATTATATCCTTTGGACTCATAGCATGAAGTAATCTAATAAAATGTCCTTTTTGTATAAGAATATAGATGATGACAATTTTTCATTTTTTCTGAATTGTATTCTTTTTCCTTAAATCTAAAAGAAAAAATATGAAGTTTTAAAAATATAATGCATTATGCTAAAATAAGTAGAACACTAAATTAATACCAATAAAAGCATATGAAATGTGTTTGTCATTTAAGGGAGAAAAACAATGCCTTGGCAATTCACTAAAGTACCTGGCAGTGTTCATATATTCCCATGGAAATAAAAACATGTGTTACTTAGAGTCTGAGAGAGATTTAGAGATCAAGACACACTCTGAGAGTTTACTGAACTCTGAGTCCTTGAAAGCATCATGTCACTGGAGTACACATCAATCTTGGTCTGCAGTCACTATGCTTGTGATTGGTCAGACTGTGGGTGTGTATCATGACTGCACTGTTTCCTCTCTCTGAGGCCTATAACATTGACCCAATTTGCCTAAGAATTTGCCCTCTTTTGAACTAGTCACAGACAATGGATGTCATTTCTCAATGAAAGAGGCTGTAGAGACATTAATGGGTCAGATCTTGTTATTTCTGTGTGCTACCACCACTGTTGGAAAAGCAAATTGAAGTTTTTATCTTGTGCACATTTTGTAATAAATCTCATTCTGTCCTGTTTTGCTTTATGTATGTATTTATGTATGTATATATGTATGATGTATGTATTTTGATATGCTTGTCTGGGAGAAAGAATGGTTCTTTCTAAATATTCAATTTATGATTAAAGTTGGAAAATAATGAGGGTAACATCATTTGAGTTATTATATACTGAGGCTTTGTAGCTATTTCAAAGGAAGTGGAAAACCTCTATCTTTAGGGAAGTAGGAATTCATTATCATATCTTTCAGCCAAGAAAAAAATTTAAAAAATGATTTATATCTACCCATGTCTCTGACACCCTGTCCCCTACTGCATGATGGTAATTCCTGAAGCACATTTTGCCTACGTTTACTTTAGGAAAGGAGACCCCTTCACACACTTAAGGCATAGTGTTGTTCCAGACCCTCATTCTGTCTCATAACAGTATGCTCCCTTCACTGTGCCCTCATGAAGAACCCTAACAAACGAGCAATAGGAAGGCTGCTTTGTGTCTTCACAAACAAACAAATAGCAACCAACATTTATTTGATTTTTTTTGTGTGACAGTCACTGTCCTACTTTCCAAAATAGTGGAGTAGCTATATTTGTTTAGGCTTTACTTTTAATTGTGTGTGTGTCTGTGTTTATGTGCCTGTGTGTGGATATGTGTACATGAGTGTAGGTGCTAGCTGAGGCCAGAGCCACTGGATGCCCCTGGAGCTGAAGTAAGAGGTGATGGGAAGCTGCTTGAAGTGAGTGTTGGGAAGCAAGTTTAGTGTCTGGAAAAAGCAGTAAGTGCTCTTCATAACTGAGCCACATGTCAGCCTTGGTTTCTTATTTAAAATGCAGTAATCCAATCCTGAGTTAGAGACAAATCAGATTGTTCTAGAGGATGTATTATAAAAACATAACCTACATGTAAGTTCACATTCCTATTCAAACAAGGGAAGCTTAATCGTCCCTCATAATTGTCTTCATCTTGGAGTTCTCTGCAAAGCACATTCAATTCGTTATGAGCAAAACACTTCATTAACAAAATGTGTGATGGACTCTCCAATACTTCATGAAGACATTCAAACACTTCTGGGAAATTCTAGGATGACTGCAGAAGGCTTGGAAGGAGCATCTTAGTAGAAATATACAGGCATGACTGTGTCCTACTTGAATGTCCTCACATGTCAAAGACTGGCCAGTGTTGAGCGTACAAGGAATGTGGAAGCTTTATAGACACTGAAATACTTTTTTTTATTCTTTTAGAAACCATACAAGTGAGTTTGAAGCTTTGGCTTTAGATATTAGTAGGTGACACTTATGCATGAAAAAATAAGAGGTACTTCAAAAGAAATGTAGGAAAAATGTGGAAGCTGTGAAATATATTTGTTAAAATGCGCAGAGTTTTGATTTAAAAGGACACATGTATGTGAATTTGTTGAAGATAACTATTTTATTGTCTTTTGTATATAATTTTCTATGCTGTAAGGAACTCAATTGAAAATATTAAAATGATATCAAAAGAGTATTACACTAAAACAATCCTTTTTAATGTTTGACATTGTTTCATAAGTTGTATCATTTTAACATGAAAATGAAATGCAAAAAATTAAATTTTTAATTCTAAGTTCTCAAAACTGTTTTTCTTTCATAGTAATCTTTTATATACCTTATTAAGGAACATAAAGAATATAAATAGATAATTTGCCTTAAACTTGTAGAAAATACCAAATTAAAAGTAATTTGTGAACAGAAGTGGCTACCTGCAAGAAAACCAGTAGTTTTAAGCTTTAATTTATTCTTTGCCTTTGAGCTCTGGAATCTCTTGGGTTTTTCGACATGGGTGCTTTATAACAATGCTGAAGAGATTAATACAAAATATCCAAACTCTGTCACAATCAAAGCCTTTCATCACAGCCATGAGGTTAGAACAATCTTTTGATTAAATTTAGTGTGATCAATAGGTTCTTACTTCTTTTATTCTATTATTTATTAAATTAGAAACTTCAGAACATTTTTTCTCTCTAATGAACAGGAATACTTTATTAACCAAATTTGGAGGGCAGGGAAAGCTCACAGAGAGAAGGGACAAGCTCACATTGATTCTAAAACTGATTATCTCCAAACAACAAGTAAGCGGGGGTAGGAGGCAGTTGAGCTGAAGACAGATTTAGAACAATGTCTGAGTTATTTATATACCATAATAGTGCCTATTAGAGATTATTGAAATGAGAATTATGGGAAGTTAGTAGCCACTCTATTGGGATAATTACTGAAAGACATCAGTATATACATTGAAATTTGTCTCTGGGCATGTTGGGATATGTGTCTGTTTTCACTGATGCAGTGAGTGGTGATTAGGAAAATGCCACAGTGCTTTGAAGAGTAGGACCATGTGTTGTTCAAAAAGCTTCTTGCAGAGGAAGCAAAATTGGGTCAACAAAGGTTGACAAACTAGAAAAAGAAGAACATAATGGAACCAAAAACAAAGAAACAAAAACAAAGAAACAAAACCTTACCAAAGTAGAATGTTTTTTTACTTTCACTCTGACTTTAAAAATGCTAGCATGAGCTGACCTGGTGATGTATGCCTGTAATCCCAGTGCTTGAGGAAGCAGAGGCAGGTGGGATTCTGTGAAGGGGAGGCCAACCTATTTTACAAAGCAAGTCCACGACAGCCAAAGCTACACGGAGAAACCCTGTCTCAAAAACCAAAAAGAAAAGAAAAAAATTTAGAAAAAGAAAGAAATCTAGCAAACTGCAGCGGGCAGGATAGCAGAGTTTGCACACAGCTTCCTTCCTAATGTGCCTTGTAATTTCTAATCTCCAAACTATAAAGGCAAAACATGAACAGGCCTGTTGGTGAGAAGATGTGTATTGTTTTGCTTGCTTTTGTATGTGAGTAAGATGTACTATGTTTATATACTGTGCAGATGAATCCCAGTCACCTGCTCTTTTTTTAGAAGTGATTAGAAAACTTGGAGAAATAGCATCATGTATGGGAAGAAGTTGATAAAAATTGAAATGATAGAGAGTAAAAGGAAAGAAAGAAATACAATAGCAGACTACCCCAAGAAGAGACTTGATACCCTATGAGCATATACATGGGGAGGAAGTCCCACTCAGTCACAGCCATAGAGGAGAGGAGTAAGGGGAAAATGGGAGGAAGGGAGGAATGGGAGGATACAAGGGATGGGATAACCATTGAGATGTAATATGAATAAATCAATAAAATATATTTTAAAAAAGAATTACAATAGGTACCTCCTAGGTAACATCATTTTAAAAAAAGATTATAAGTGCCTCTGGGCTGCTGTGTTGGCAGATAGTTACCATTACATTAGAAGTAGAGATGTGGTATGTTTTTTACTTACACGTCTAAGATAATGCTGCAATTCTGTTGCACTCTCTGATTGTCACTCCTTGTCTGCACATATTGCTAAACCTCAATAGCAGCTTTACTTTACACTGTCATCCTGGCCCTACCAAGAGGTTTTTCCCTCTCAGTTAGACCTCACATCATTCATCTTTTGATGTCCCTTCTTTACAGCCTGTGTCACTCAAAATTCGCCAGCACATGTAAACTCTCATAGGAAATGACCTTTTGTCTCTTCTCCTCTTGAATGACAACCACGTCAAAAATGTGCTCTAGCTTCCCTTTGGGCAACTTCTGAAGCACGTTATTTCCCTTGATTTCCTTCCGCTTCTTGGAATTTGAAAAAAAAAATTTTGTTTTTCTTGCCTGACAAGTTTAAGAGTTTCCATTGTTGTCGTTCAATCACTTCATGGTCAGCTGTGGATATTGCGTTTATTTGGTTATTAAAAGTTCTAAGTCTTCGTGACTACCACCAACTTCCTAATCATCAGGATGCTCATCATTAGTATCCAACAGTGATCTGTTTCTTTCCCCTTAAATTATTTATGTTCTGTGTCTGTGATAATATAATATGTGCTGTACCTAGGCTGAGGGGTGCTGTCAGGCAATGGAGTGTCAAGAAGATTAGGAATAACTGGCCAAGATATCCATGTACATTTAAAAGCCAGATTAGGAGACTGTTGTAAAAGGAGGGGTAGGCAAATGGTTCACACAGTATTGAAAATGAATAGCAGCAAAGCGAGGAAGAGCAGAAGCCAGTGCGTCCCAGAAGTATTGTGCACATATGCTGAATAAGGAGGGGTGGAAAAATGAGGAGATCAATTGTCAGTAACGCTGCTTAGCTAAGTGTAAAATGATGTAGAAAATGAAACTCAATTTAGAAAAGACTATGGCAGCTTAAATCAATCAGAAAATAGAGGGACATTCTGAATATGATTATGTTTGATTTTTATAAACAAAAGTGAATGACAAGAGGGAGAGTGGTACAAGAATAAGTGTTGATTCTGTCGCCGCTTCCTGACCACGAGAGGGTAGTCTTCTCTTTTGTCTTCTGTCTCCTCTGTTTCTCTTTAAAGACATCTCCTCTCCTCTACTTCCCCTCTCCCCGAGTCCAAGTCCATGCTCCTCTCTCCTACGAGTGGTTATACACACTGATTTACTGATCTACTCATTATAGTCAGCAAGAGAAGGAAAATTGGCCGTCCTACCTCCGGACTGTGTCTCAGGGGTGAGCCTTTATCTGCACCAGGCACTGAGCTGAGTTGCTCTCATTGGGGGGCAACATTCTCGTGACAATTTGAATGGGACAGAGTAGCTTTATGCGGAATTGAATCATCTGCTCAAGTATAAGGCTCTTATTTGGGGCTCTTGGTGGAGCCACAATACCAAAATGGTTCCCATATAATAACAGCAGAAACTCCAGGAGTTGTTCTTGAAAGTGGAAATGGCTTAACACTTAAAATATTTCTCGTCAAATTTCTCACTCTCACCAACTGCTATGACTTAGGTAGAGGGCCCCTCATTTCAGGCTTCTCCTCTTAGTGAGTTATGTGCACTCTTAGTTGGTTAAGAGGGTGCATTCTATTAAGTCGTTCTTCTAAAGGAGGTACATAATAGGGTATTTTATGCAGCTGTAAAGAAAATGACATCATGACTTTTCAGGAAAATGGATGGAACTAGAAGTAATATACCGAGATGACCTTGACTCAGATAAACAAAAACTACATATTCATATCCTCCCCTCCTTAATCACACTCTGTATCTCTGTTTAATTGGAAACTCACTAATATACTCCAACTCAGAGATCCACCTACCTCTGCCTTTGAAATACTAGGAGTAAAGTGGGTGTACACAACTCTGCATAGCCTCCATGTTGTTTTTCATACATGGATCTCAGCTTTTAATATTTACAATCATGTATAAAATTGGGTGTGGATGTGGCTGTAAGCTACAGACTACAAAGGTAGTGAAGAGAGGGGAATAAGTGATGTGAGGAATACAGATGACAAGCAATAAAACACATTTGATGTGAAAACAAGAGGCAAAGTGCTAGTAATGGAAGGTTATGAGAGAGGATGGAGGGGAGAGGAGAGGAAGAGACACAGTGAAACACATTTTGTATAAAATATTATAAAGAAATGTAATACTTAATATGCCAATTGAAATGAATTAGTCAATTGAATAATATTAGTAGCTTTTAATTGAATTTTTCATTCTGGGGAATGTAGTGTGACAGTCATCTTTCATCTACATTATCAATACCGGATCTATTTTTTTTTTTTATACGTTATAGATCTCTGGAAGGAATTAGCAAGTCTTTAGCTTACTTTCATTCTGAATAAAACAATGGGGTTTTTTTGGGAGGTAAACATGTAGTGTCTTCTTAACTACCTCCGTTCACCTTCAGACTGTTTTAATTAATTATGTCGGATTGCATCAAGACCTCAAGCCATCGCTCCCTCATGTCCACCTCAGGCATTGAATTGCATCTTCCTTGTGCCTGTAGATACATTGCCAAGGTGGGGGCGTCATACTTGAGTGAAACTTGAGAGCAGATTATTTTTTAGTGCATGGGCCACAAGCTCACATCATTCTTTCTGGAACACAACAGCACTTGATTACAGATGGATCTTTAAACACACTATGTTTTCTCTCAAGAACGTCTTCCTGCTTGTGTTTTCACAGCATCTCTTTCTGAACTTAGGTTAAATGTCACTGAACTTGTGAAGCCTGCTGGATTCCCCCAGGCAGTTTTAGTTCCTCTTAGCTATGTTCCAATGTAGCTCTTAAATTTTTCTTTTGGTAAACTACCAGTTCTGTTTAACCATCTCCCCCGACTCCCAGTGTGCAGTGACTGTAGGTTGTAAGCTCTTTGAAGACATAGCTTCATCTCTACACTAGTATACTTCATGTGGACACTAACCTTCACATGTAGCTGCATGGCTCGTAAGGGGATAAATGTTCTCCTGGTTATTTATATTGGAAAATTATCCATGTGCTTTTTTTCAACTAATGAACAGAAATTGAGTTTGACTTTCAAAATTGTACATTAACAAGATAAAACATGTCCCTTGTATGCCCTTTTAAATGGTCCTCTAGAACAGAAAAGCAACTTACTCGAATTGAGGTCCTTTGTAAGATTAGTGTCCAGAAAGTAATGAGATTTGGTTTACTTTAAGAAAATTTGGATGAATCTGAGTTTCATGCAACATTTTAACATTTCAATTCATTGCTGGATCTACAGGGCAAAGGAAATCATAACCTTTTGCTCCAGTTTCAAGATGATTAATTGAGGCTTTTTCCAACGAAGCAGAGGGAAAAGGCTGTCTTTTTAAATGTTATAAAGCAAGTTTCATTTAACATAAATAAATCCTGTACCATAATAACTGATATTTTAATAAAAGTCAAAGTTGTTGTTTACTAAAACACAGACAGTATTAATAACTACACTCTAAATTATATTATGTGTGGCAGATATTAAGTAGGATGCTTATCTAGCATTGAAGTACTTAATTTTTAAGTGTGTGTGCTATGTGTATTAGGATCTATTTGTTCATGCATTCAGGTATCTGCAGAGGCCAGAAAAAAGTTACTGGATCCCATAGGGCTCAAGTTAGAGGTGGGTGCAATCCTCCTGGCATGGATCCTGGGAACCAAACTTTGACTCAGTTCAAAAATTAACAAGAACTCTTAATTTCTGAGCCAGCTTCCTAGCCCACAAAGTGCCTAATGTTAAGTTAGGATGTTAGAAAAGAAGGCAATTCATGTCTTCTGGGAAAGAAAAGAGGAAAAATCACTGTGCCCGGCAATGCAAGATTTCATGATGAACATGGGTACAGAGATAAGTCAAAGAATCCTAGATGGGAGAACGCCCTAAGCACACACCTTTCAAATGTCAGTGTTCCTTACTCAATAACTGAGAGGGAGGTGGTAGAGACAGACAACATCTTGACTGTTGTGTGTGTCTGGGACTTAGAAAGCTCCAGAGACAAGGTGGTGAATTCAGAGAGTGTTTTGTTTATAGAATTTGGAGCAGTTGTACCACTGAGGGTGTAGTAATGGTGCCTTACTTTGTGAATAGTTTCACAGTACTTCCTGATTAGTTAGTCTAGTCTAAGCCTACTTTGGGAGTTACTAAGAATCCCAATGTAATGGTTCCAGATATAGCTTCAATAGACAAAGAATTAAAAGAAACAAAGGACCAGCATTTGATGGTTTGCTTGCTTTCTTTATTTCACTTAGGCTACAAATAGTGAAAGGGCTATGTCAGGCACCCAATGTGCCCATCCTTTTCTTTTTATAATTTGGAAATCAAAGTACTGACTTGGACAAGTTCTAAAGCCATTTCGGCTATGCTTGCACTGGCAAAGTAACTAACACAAATATGCGAAAGGTCCACCTTAGCATTGAGCAACTAGAGTACTGAGAATGTATTTATTGGTTACCAGGAAAATAAGCTAAAACCTAACTTTCGTAGGTCACAGCTTCCACAGGGAGGTGGGGGGTTCATGCTGAGAGTATGTAAACAACTTACTACCTTTTCCAAGAATGTGTTAAAAAGATAGAAGAAAATAGAAAATTAACCCTTAGAAATGTCACAATTTGCCTACTGTATAATTTAAATAGTTTAAATAAAGGTGCTTATTTGCATAATGAAGCATTTGAAAGATATATCTTAAAAAATAAGAATACTGGGTATTGATTTGAAATTTAAACAAAACATAACAAGTACAAATTAGTGTAGAAAGAATGTCATATAACTGTGTAATTAGGTGTATTAATATATCTGGACTATCATTTATGCCACCAAATTTAGCATAGGTATTTATTTACAGAAAAATATCTGTGCTTTCTACTTACTTTTTTCTATTTTTGTTTTGTAAGCATTTATTGTCATTTGAGTTTTACTTTTTATAATATGTGTATAATTATACAAGTCAGATGCTTTAAAATAAGTACTATGCCAGAATTAGTTGTCCACATTGAATTATAAAATTGATCACTGTCTGCAATGATTTGGGGAAACATCACACAAGAAGCCAGAGCATCCAGAGCAGCTTTGAGAGTACCCAGTGTCACACGACCTCAGAAATTGTTCCGGTGTCTAGACAGAGTCCAAAGCAATGGCAAAAGTTTTGAACCAAGTAATTAGATAGCCCAAGCTAAATTCATTCATTCATTTAGGTATCATTAATTTTAAACCAATAAATTGATGTAAAGTGTTTGGTTGTATATTTTTATTGAAATGTTATAGTATCATTTATCTTCTTCCCTCTTCTCCTTACAACCCTTCCCATGATTCCTATTCCCTCTCACACTGATGGCTTCCTTTTTTGATTACTGTTGTTACACACACACACGCACACACACACACACACACACACACACAGAGAGAGAGAGAGAGAGAGAGAGAGAGACCCCTTAGTGAGGCTTGTATGTATGTGGTGTCAGGGTTGACCGGTTTGTCCTTGATAACTAATTAGTGAGATCCCTGAGAGAGACTAATTCTCCATCTCCTAGCTGCCTACAGTTTTTTTTTTTCTTGATTCCTCCTTTGGTGTTAGCATGTCTATTAATACTATTACTGTTCAGTCCATGTTTGGTTACTTTAAAAATTGTTTGTATTGTTTGGCTGTTTTGCATGTGTATATGTGTGCACCTCTTCGGTGTCTGGTGCCTGCAGAGACCAAAAGAGGATGTCAGATCTCCTCGACCTGGAGTAACAAATAGTTCTGAACTCTCATGTGGGTAGTTGGCACTGAATCCAGACCCTATGAAAGCATCCAGTGCTCCAAATTGGCTCCCAGTCCCATTGTTTGGTTGCTATGAAAAATGTAAAAGAAAAAAATTTAAAAGAATATTTTCTTTTACTCTAAAAATATTTATAAGACCTAGACATGCAAAGAATAGCAACATTTTTGGGTTGCTGTTTGTTTTTTGGGTCTTATTTTTGTTTTACCTATCTTCATTTCCACTAAAATTTAGAAAGATAAAAAAATACATCCTTTTTGTAATTCATCTCTGTGAGTGCCCTCTGAATCACAGTGCAATATGTCAAAATATTACATATTAGAAAAGATTTTCCCTTCAAAACAGAATTTTCCAAAAGAGAATTTTTCGTAAATTGAGGGTAGTCTTTTTCCTCTTCACAGAATCACCAAGATCATTTTCAAGATATATAGGACTTGTGATTTCTATGTCAATTTAATTTTTTTTCAAATATTCTAGCCTTCTTCTTTTTGGAAATTGATAGCTCCTATTAAGGGCAATGCTGTTTAGGATGGAGATTCTTGTCAGTATAGTCTGCGGTTGCTGCGCTCCACATGTGCAGGCGAGCTTCCCATTTTTCTTCAGTTAAGATAATATTCTCTTTCACTTCCAAATATATTACACGTGAAAATGTTGTGTCCAAAAATGGAGATGACCTCCAATCCGAAGTTCCTAGCTGTCAGTTTGCATTTGACTGCTGAGAACATGCATGGTTAGCTAAGTATTTCTCATCATTTGAGGACTTTGTGCTTGTAACAGGCAGTGTAACAAGAACTCGTCATGTTTCCTAAGTTCTCTGTGCCCCAAAGCAAGAGGAACTAGGGACTCAGAAAGTTCCCCAACGGTTGTTCTTGCTGGATTAAAAGTTGAGAGTAAGTCATTAACAACAAACATGCTGCTATCTTCAGTGTCTTTATTCAGAGACTGTCTTTTGTCTGTACTAATGCAGCAGTTAGTAGATACAGCTAACTGAACTGGCATTCTGTCCCCGTACATAAAGCTCCCTTAGGTGTCTCCTTTAAAATGAACTGACTAATGCCATGGCTTCAGTTCAAATCCCTTGTCCTCCTCCAGTTGTCTTCTTCCCCTTGTGTTGCGTACTTCGAGTGTATCGTTACTTAGCTTGTTCCGGTTTTAGTTTCAGAAAAGAAAAAGGGTTTTCTGCATTTTACCAAGCAACTTAGTCACATGGCCTTGTAATGACATGGCTTTCAGAGCCATCAATTTTCTCCTACTTCCCTGTTCCCCTTTGCCATTTTCAGAATGTTGTAGTGGCTAGTAAATAAACTAGGAATGCTTTGCCAAGAAAATACTGAATCACTCGGGAAAGTTCAAAGTGCTGGGCTAATGGGACTGGCTATAGTGGAGTGCAATAAGAATTCTTCTTACGACCGGCGTGGTTCCTGTGGAGACGACTTACTTAGGTTTTCATGTATCTTGCTCTTTTCTTCCTCACTCCACAGCTCCCCCGACGGTTCGGATTGTGCACTCAGGACTGGCCTGTAATATTGAAGAGGAGCGCTACTCTGAAAGGGTCTACACCATCCGAGAAGGAGAAACTCTAGAACTGACCTGTCTGGTCACAGGGCATCCACGCCCACAGGTGAGTACTGGGCCGCGACAGTGAAGAAGACTCCGACTTTTCTTGGAAGTGGAAATATATATTTTACAAAATTAAGCTAGAATTTGTGTTTTTGTGAGGGTAGGTGTTGGGGGTGTTGTGTGGGGTGGGGTGGGAGTGGCTGTCTCCATGCTTTTATTTGTAGCTTCAATGTTAATGCATAGAATGAGAGATAAGGATGGTGATTCCTAAATATTGATCAAGAGTCCAAGTGCTTAAGATGAAGGAAGAAATTCAGAGTTTATACGGTGAGAAATGTAGAACACATTTCCAAGAAAGCTGTTAAAAAGACAACTACAAAAATAGCTCAGTAAGATAACAATTCCTATGGCAATGAGTTTATTTTAGAATGTGGAAAACCTGACTTCATGATGACGTAATTGTACCTGAGGAGGCTTTGTTTTGAAGAATGTGATGCGGGGCATCACGTGCACCTTTCCTATTCTTAGCAATTATATTTATAAATCTTGTAAATAAATGTTTACAGTGTTAAATGTGTTTGAACTCTCATATTCATCATCTGCAATATTCTTAAGCAATTAGCAATGGGAGCATTTGGGATATTTACTAATTATTAAAATTACAAATAAAATGAAAAAAAACCATACAGGATCAAAAGAAAGAATTGTGAATATATAAATCCATGAAGTTATACATATAACGTGAAAAATGTAATTTGTTTACAGAATACTCAAGTGATTATACTCACTAATTAACAATTCTTATGGTAATACACTTAGCCTGACAAGTTAAGAGTGCACATTGGTATTTAAATATGTCAGAAAAACAAGTTGATTTAATAGAAAATTTATAAATCTTATTTGCTGTTTTATCAAGACAAAAAGTCTAGCTGACACAGCCATAGAAGAAAATGGGGGAAAATGGAGGTTTTACAAATTCATCACTATCCACTATCATCTGGTCATTAGCTTCTGCCACTCTTACTAATTATGGAGCTCTTGATTCTACACCCATGAACAAGTTGAAAAAGAAAAAGCCTATGATAGGAAGAGTCATTTGATATATAGGCTGATTGGCAGGTGGATAAATAGATGATAGAAGATAGATAAGTGGATAGGTTCATAGAACCATAATTATGACTGAAATAATAAACTATGTTGTGTAAATTTAATCTTCTTTGTAAAGCCTAAAAGTGTAAAAGTAACCAAAACAATATCTAAAGTCTTTTAGAAAGAGAAATTGCAAGGATTAAAATTATGAGTAATTCTCTTTGCTATGAACAGAAAATGAACTAAAGAAGAGCAATTTTAAAGGAAATTAAAGTTTATACAATTTGGTTAAAAATAGCTAAACATGCTACCAGGATTTTAAAAAACCACAAATTTGGTAATTATAAAGTTCAATATAAGAGACTGGAGTTTAAAATGTCATAGAAAAAATTTGAGTTTAGTGATCTAATTTTATCAAATATTTCAAAACCATATTTATAATGAAAAGTATTAGCTCATGAATTTGAATGTTGTTACAAATTGAAACTTTTAATGAAAAGACCTACGAAGATATCAAGAATCAAAATAGATTAAAGTAGAAGAAGAGACGAGGAGGTTTGTGAGAGACAGTTCTCAGAGAGAGAGGATCTCTGTGTCCCCTTTGCTTCAACACTGGGATACACCTGCGTAATTCTGAATTGTAAACTTCAGTTTAAAATGGAGCTGCCATTGCCAGACTCCTTCAGAGCCCTCTTTAACACTTCTTATTTCTCTTTAACCTTAGAAGCATCATACACTGCCAGTGAGACTTCTCTTTCAACATTCGCACTTCAGAGAGCCATCTTGTTCTCTAGCAATCTGAAGTGAGTTCTGGAAATAAAAGGATTGGGATATTTTTAAAAAATTCCCTAACCAGTTTCATTTGGGAGCCTATTTAAATATGATCTCATAGTTTAAATGAATAACAACAGCAACAGAGACTCCTGTGTTCGTATCTTCATCTCTTAGTTCATTCCTAGAAGTAACTCTTGTGTTTGAGGGCTCATCAATGTGAGTTGATATTTCCTCATTGAAATAGTTGACTGGCTGACTCCTTTGCCAGCAGGCTGTCTAGAGCAGGCTGACTGAACAGCTGGGGCTTAGCATTCTGGCCAAAGTCTAAAGGTCATACTATTGGCATCTGCTCCAAGATGATTTTTCCTGGCTGATAGCAAGAAGCTAGGGAGACTGACTTCTGTATCGAGTTTGGCCGTGGGGATCTGGTAGTGCAGACGAGAAGGGTCTCACTTGTCATCATAGTTTGTAGTCTCCCTTCTCTATCCATAGATTTTAGAATCTTAAAGACTGCCTATTTCCAAAAATTATACAGGATTTTAAAAACTGTATTAATTGGAGATTATTGTAATTAGTCCAAGAGTAATATACAAGGGAAATTATATAAAAATGAAGAGTAATATACAAGAGACATTATATAAAAAGGGGTCACTCAAGTGGATTATAGTACCACACTGGAACCAGAACACCTACGTAATGCCAGCTTCCCCTCCTAACAAAGGGATGTTGAGGAAATTCTCTAACTTCTCTGTTTGCTACATCTCAGGGTTTTGTTCATGTAACAGAAATAGAAACTATGATAAATGTGTGATAGAATAGTTTTAAGAAAATTTTGTATTATAGATGTGCATATATACATATGTATATATATATAATGTGTACACACATACTTTATATAATGTTTGAATAAATAGACACTATTACAGTTTAAAACATAGTCATGAACATTTTCCTACACACTTAATAATTTCTGCATTTTGCTTATTGGATATTTATATTGTGTTTTATTTTCTTCTCAGTTTGATGTGTATAACCTTTGAGACTTTTGAGAATTTTCACTTAACACATAATATTCTACAGCTGTCATATATTTTATAAATTTTTCTTAATGGATGTTAGGGGGTTTTTTTTGTTTTGTTTTGTTTTGTTTCTTTTTTGTTGTTGTTGTTTTTGTTTTTCGAGACAGAGTTTATCTGTGTACCTTGTCTATCCTGGACTGGCTTTGTAGACTAGGCTGGCCTTGAACTCACAGAGATCCACCCACCTCTGCCTCCCAAGTGCTGGGATTAAAGTTGTGTGCCACTACCACCTGGATAATGGATGTTAGCTTTGTTTGAGGTTTAGTTTTTTTTTAATGAACCATTTTAATCTTCTTTTTAAAGATTCTACAAGTTTCTAATACAATTTTGCATTTTAGAGGCCAAGAGTCTTTTACAGACATTTCTCATTATGCCTTTGATTGAGGATGACCCTTTTTTTCTTTATGAATTAAAAGGTTAGCGTTTCATTTTCCCTGTCAGAATTTATATTTGTTTATTACTATGGACAACATTTGTGCTTAGAAGAACCATACATACATGCATACATTTTAGTTTCTCTCTCTACCTATCTATCTGTATGTCTCTCTCCATATATATAATCTATAATATATAGACTAAAATATATAATATAATAATTATATAATATACAAATATACATAAATATATAGACTAGATTTGACTTACAGAATAAATATAATATTCTAGAAACGTTCTTTTAAAAACTTTAGCTAATATGTTTAACCTAAGTACTTTATAGGAAAATATATACAAATTACATTTATTTATAAAGAAGATTTAAGTTTTCAGTTCACATGTGTTACAATTGAACACCAGAAAGCCCTAGATTTCACAGAACTAAAGTTACTATCTTTATTATGGAGAGCCTCATGGTATTTAGAATTCTCATTAACTGCCTTGAAATCATGACTGGAATTGGCTTCATGCTCTCACCCAGCTTGCTGCCATCAAATTCTTTCATTTTCACATTGGCACAAAAACGGGCTTTATGAATAACTTTGAAATATTACCTTTTAAACGTCAACACATCCTACAAAAATATGTAAGATATGAATTGCAATCTAAATGTTAGAGTGAGTTTTTAATCATAAGTGTGTAATGAAGTTTACAGCACACATATAAGAGTTTCCTGACCCTCACAGAATAGCCAACTGTCATTCTAACCAAAGAGAAAGAACTCAAATTTCTGATTCATGCCTAAAAATACACTATTAAGTTTTCAATCTACCTGCAACAACCAAATAAAACCTGTGAGTGTGTGTATGTATCTCAGTGGTTTAGCTCTTGTGTAGAACAGAAAGCCCAGGTTTGGTGCCACCACTACTTAAAAATGCACAAGCACATTTTAACATTTTAATTTTAATTTTAATATAATAATATTATTATACCATTCTTCACTTTCCTCCTTTCAAATGCTTATGTAACTCATCCTTCCTCTCTTTCAAATTCTTAGCTTCTTTTGTATTAATCGTGCACACACACACACACACACACACACACACACACACTACATATATACTGCCTGCTCAGTCTGTATAATATTACTTGTATATATAGTTTTTCAGAGCTGACAACTTGGTATTGGATAACTAGTTGGTGTACTTTCAGTTGTGGAAGCCTATTTCTCTGATCTCAGCATTCCTTATTCGCCTGTAGCTGTTTGTGTTGGGCTGAGGCCTAATGGTCTTCCCCCATCCTCCTTTCAATTTTCTTGTGTCTATTGTCATCACCTTTGTTCAGCTTTTGATTGGGCAGCTGTGCTGATGAGGTTTTATGGATGTAGTTTCTGACATTACTAAGAGAGACAATCTTACAGCAAACTCCCTGTTTCCCTGCTCTTACAATCCTCTGCTCTGTCTTCCATAGTGATACTTGAACCTTAGGTGCTGGAGTTGTGACATATAGATATATATGGGCTGGGCTGCATAATTCTATGCAGATGTATTAAAAATATGCAGCATGTCTAAATGCCAAGCAGATATCAATCATCTATGATTGATTTGTAGGTGCAAAATAATTTCACATAATTTAAGGTACCATTGTCATTATTAGATTATTGTAATTAACCCATTATAATCTGTAGATTAGTGTCCTATTTGCATATTTACATTAGTTTTACCCAGCATATACACTAGTGCCAAGTGAGTACTGAGTAAGATGGTAAATGAGTCCTCATTTTGATAGTATTGACTAAGCCAGGAAAAGTTAAAATGGAAAACTTTTTTCATGATTTGGAATTTTTGTTCACAGGATACCTGGAACACAAAAGCATAGTAATGTTACTACTTATTTATCTTAGGAGTTTGTGTTGGAGAGTTCACTATTGTTGCTCTATAGGAAAAAAAAAACTGTACAGAAGGTCAATGCCATCTAGAGAAGTCTAGAGGAGAGGGTCTTCTAAGAAAATTATACTGTAGGTAGTGTTGGCTTGGCAATGGGATCTCCAAAGCCATCTGGATGACCACGTTCTCAAATATAAGGTGTTGGGTAGTAACACTTTGCCAATATTCTCAATATTGGTATTAGTAAGTGAAAAAGTCAGTACAGGATCTAAAGTCCTTTGACCAATAAGACTTAGTGTTGGCTAATAGAATACAATGCCTTTAGAGGTGAAATATAGGAACAGCTAGCTCCAATGATACTTGAATTTACATAAACAGAAGTGACATTTTGAAGTGGGTAATGTGTTTGTGAGTGTGTGTGTGTGTGTGTGTGTGTGTGTGTGTGTGTGGTGTATGTGTGTGACCCTAAGTATATACTTACAGTCTGTTTAGTCTGTATAATGTTACTTGTATATAAGCCAGGGCTAAAATACCTGGTATTGGATAACTAATTAAGGGGACTCTATCCTCATCTCTTAAAAATATACCTGAACTTCAATGAAATTTAAATACTTGAAGTCTGATGGTTCATGAATTAAGGATTTTGGGTGGCAGAGATATCTGAGATAGAGACTGGCATATTCTTTGCCTAAGACATTCTCCCCTGATCTGAACTGGATCTTAGTATAGGTCAGATAGTACATATTGAAACACAAAAGCAAAATAGTTAGTTATACAAACCGATAGATCACTGAAATCTGCTGTCTCCATTGAAGTATGCAATCTTTGCCCAATATATTCAGGAGTAATAAGGTAATAGCTGTGTCATTTCTTAAGTATTGGATATAAAATAAGCATATTAGTATTACCATTGTTAAAAAGAAAAAAATCTATGACTTGATTGAGACACCATTAATTATATTAATCATAATTATATATGTACTATTTATTCTTCATTTTAATTTAGTCTGTATAGCTACATTAATCATTGATAAATTATATTCTTCACTTTTTTATCAGAAATTTCTTTGTTGACATGCACAAAAATATATTACACAACTGGAGATTATTAATTAGTTGAAATTTCACATATGATTTTAACTTAGATTTTTAATTTTTCAGTGTTTATAAAGCTGTCAACAAATTCTAAATATACTAGCAATAACATCAATGAGTGTAATTTTTTCTTATAAAATTATAAACTACTTGATGTATTTTTATGGGTTGGTGTATGTGCTCCAATATGTGCTATGTGTGTATGTATTATATACATATATATACATATACATACATACATATACATGTATGTGTGTATTTATTTATGTATTTGTGCAGAAAATTTTTGTTAGTTGAGCACATTTTTTATGTTATAAATGCCCATTTATAGTGATTGTCACATATAACTCTCCTTGAAGAGTAGCTTAAACGTGAATATAGTGGTGTTACTCTTAAATCAAATTTATCATACTTACTAGACATTTGAATTGACAAGACTTTATATATCTACCTTAATGAAGTGTTCATTGGAAAAACATTAAAACAAAGTGAGAATTGCAGCCTCACTTAAAAGCATGAAAATTGTATGTACCATGTCATAAAAAGTATTATCAGTAGAAACTAATAACTTACAGAAGAGATGATTGTAAGCTATTAAGATTTATTCTAAATTAGCCCATCAAAACCTTTTGCTGGAATGTTCTAGATGTCCCAAATAAATCCATGAAGAATACAAATTACCATAAAATGTTAACCTGGCCCATAAGAAAAGCACTTATGAAATAAAGTGTTTCCTTCTGTTGAACTTCAGGTATTTGCCTTTAGGGATTTTTAATCTTCAAATTCTCTCTGTCAAGATCTTAACAAAGGGGATAAAACATTCATTTATTTTCCAAATAGTTTTATATTTTTCCATCAGCAGACATTGTTTTCTTCCTTTCTCCTGCTTCTTTGTGCTACATGAAGAAACATTATCATTTATAAGATAGCTTCTTCCTACTTACTTGCCTTCGGCTCAAATTATTAAATGATGCAGAACAAGACTGAACAGAACAAAATCCTTAGTTAATACCTTTTCCTTTGGGCATCATAAAATTTGTATTTTTAAAAGATTAGCTTTTAGTATCCAGGTTTGCGATCTAGTACAAGCTACATTGTTCATTGTAACCAGAGGAAGAGACCACTTGGACTACTATGTAGTACATTCCATAAGGATGGTACCCATCACAGTTACAATGTATGCTAAACACTGTTTTTAGAAATACTGTACAGTAACTACTTGAGCTATTATGCAGAAGAAATATAAGCACATTTCATGAGGTCTATAACCTCCGTCAGCTGAAATCCACACTTCTATAATGGATTACTTTCCTAGGGATGTCTAAGTAAGTCACACATGTGGGGTGGTTTTTAATTTTTTGTGGTTGTTGTTTGGGTTTTGTTTGTTGTTTGTTTTGTTTTGCCTTTTCCTAGATTCTAGTATTCCGGAATGGCCACTAAACATTGATGTTCCTTGACGTCCATCTGCATCACTTCTCTGACTCTATCATCGTGTGTGTGTGTGTGTGTGTGTGTGTGTGTGTGTGTGTGTGTGTGTGTGTTGTGACATTGAATTTTCCTCATCTCCGAAACCATTAATATTGGATTAAAGAGTCCCCCAACTCCTTTTTTCTCATCTTAAATGACTGTAGAAAGCACCTTACTTTCAAGTGTCAGCCTCAATAACAACCTGAGAGGGATTCTTGGAGAACTTATGAGTGATATTTGTCTATAGATATTAATAGGGCTGCAATGTGTTCAGTAGTTACTTTGAGTATGTTCAAAGATGATCCTACCAGAGCTAGTTTGTAAAGGTGAAACGATGAACATGACATATATTGAATGATCTCTGTAACAAAGGACGGAGTCAGTATTTTTAAAAATCTATGTTTACCTGTTGTTTGTCAAAAGGTTGTGGTGCCCTTTGTGAAAGGTTGTTGCTCTGCATGGTCTTTTGTGAATACTTAGGTTTACATTATGAGTTATTTCATAACTTTTCTGTCAGTATTATTTTGTCTAGTTTCGATTAGAATTTGACACAAGTGGGTTCATTTTGGTTCTAAGAGTTTCTTACAATTAGGATTTTAAAGCATCTTAAAAGTTACATTATTAAACCCATACTGTACATAAGTGGTTCCTTTAAATAACCCCAGGCCCAGAGATGTCTCAGGGTTAAATGGGTCTGCCACTTAGTTTGATGACCCAAGTCTGATCACCAGGTCCTATATGATGGAGGGATAGTAGATTGTCTAGCAGGTTGTCCTCAGACACACACACACACACACACACACACACACACACACACACACACACA
>OU015742.1:160543803-160572535 GCA_907169655.1 Acomys percivali | reverse complement strand
ACACACACACACACACACACACACACACACACACACACACACACACAGAGACACACACACATTAATTAGTTAACTAATTTAGCTCTATGCACTGAGCATGATTTTTGAATTTACTGTATCTGGGAACTGCTGTTAGAATCACGTATAGCCATACCTATAAGAGTGCATTAAATGTTACTTTGAAGACAATGTTTCTTCCTATTGTACCACCAACAATGAACCTCTGGAACCTTAGAAAACAGGATTCCATAATACATAGATATTAAAGACCTCCAGTTAGAGAGTTTTCAGATGTTACACAAGAAGTTCCACTTTTAAGTACAATTCAATATTAAACATTTGGATCACAAACATCTGTGGCAAGTTTACAAAGTCTCAAAAATAAACTAGAAATCCACTGAAAACATCAGACGAAACTCTTAATTCTCTGTCTAAACAATATAGAGGAGATGGAATCAATAGCTGAGAGTGTGGCATAATTAGAAAATGCAGGTAACTATACATTCAGATTCATGTCAGCATCTAGCTAGTTTTGCCTAAGAGATGTTTGGGAGACAAAGCCTTCTTGGTCAGGTAACACAGAAATAAAACCTCTGGAACTGAAGTTTTTCTTCATAGGCAAAGAGAATTTGGATTCAGAAGATCCATCATTTTATACCTTGTAAAGTATAAACTTTTTTTCACATTCTTTTTAGTCTCCTTTCTGGAGTTAGTAAATATGCTTGATAGCAAAACTGGAAAATCATCTACTCTTTCTTGACATTTTTGTGACATCATGTTTATCCCACTTTCAGATCAGTTTGATATGATCACGAATCAGCCATAAAATGGCATTTAATATATTTTTATTTATATATACATTGTCCACAATTCCTACAACATCCTTTCACCTAAGTGAAATCTTTATTCCTCCCTACAATCAGAACAAGCCATACTAGGAAACCAATACAAACAGAAACATGAATTTTTAGAAGATTTAGAATTTATAGTTCTTATGAGTGTAAATATCTTCAGTATACTAGTTCAAATAAGAGAAGGTCTAATTTACCAAAAAAATGCAAAATGAAAATGTCTTGGGCTCATATATTTCATCCTGAATGTCTTTCTGTAATTCATAATACAGGTGTAATGTTTTCTGAAGAAGGGGCTATGTTTACTGTCAGTCTTTAACCCTATACCATATCAGTTATAACTGAATATGTAAAGGAGAAAACTGTTCTGATCTTTTAAATTTTCCACTTAGGAGCTGGGGAGATGGCTCAGTGCTTAAGAGCACACACTACTTTCCGAGGACCCAGGTCAGGCAACTCACAACTGCTTGTAACATCACCTCAAGAAGATCTGATGTTAACTCTCATCTCTGAGGATGCTGCATCCAATGCACACACACAACAAACACACACACATATATATAACACACACATTTTACACACACACACATACACTTCACACACACAATTAAAATAAAATTAAAATTATCAGTTTAAAACCAGTAATATTGAAGATAGGAAATGGTTTAACCTGAAGGTAGAATGGCGAAGAGAGAAATTTTAAAGAGTAAATTAGTGTACATTGCTAGTCCTTCCACCCAGTGTAAAGTAGACCACCTGCTCTTATATCCTTGTTTACTCACAGAGCTCTTTATAAGAGATTATTCTTCTTGCTCAAAAGGACACTCTTGGTTCTAATACTAATGATTTCTAGGCTCATAAACATAGGTTTGTTGATTCATGTGAGCAGTTTAAGTACTGATTTGGTTCTTCAAAATCCCATGAGAGATAATGTGCATAAAAACAATCCCCAAATAAGGTTTGGTATTCGTGATGAGAAGTGCAAACCTAGATATAGCAGATTGTTCTGCTTGTCAGTCTGAGCAGGCAAGGTAAATAAAGGAAAATTATGATCAAAACATAATTTCAAGACTAAGAATGGCAAGTGGGTTGGTCATGGCTAGCCTGTAGCAAGCTAGCTAGGAAGCCAAACAACTGATGTTGGGAAACAAGCTTGTTAACAAAGGCATCTGAGGCTCATTTGTCTTCCAAGGGGTAGGAATCATAGATCTGAATCCAAGAGGAATTTCTCCCAATGACAACCAGTTATAGAAACTTCGTTTTCTGTTAACCAAATTAACCATTTCCTATTTTGATCGGCACATCCTTTCTTTAGCTATATTGCTATTAGAACATGTTTCACCATAATGGCTGCATCGAAGAAGTGTGTTGATTTTGATGCATTAATATTCATTCCGTATTAAACTGATTTTACATCTATGTTGTGAATTTCACTTAGTGGAACAGCTCTCTTTCTTGAGGAATAATCTTATTTATTGTATGTGTAACTTATTTATGAAATGTGCATCTGATTGTATTCCGTGGGAAATATAAAACTCCAGTGCAGTTATCGCTATACCCTTCTATCTTCTCTGAAAATACAGAACTCCAGTGCAGTTATGATTATACCCTTCTATCTTCTCTGTGTTTCGCAAAAACTTGGAAACAGGCTTTTAAGAAATCGAGACAAAATTGAGACCAACATATCACTCTGCTGGAGACAGAGACAGGATGGTCACCAAAATGCCAACCCCAAATTCTTTCCAGTCTAATCCTCTGTCTTTTCAAATATTCATGCTGCTTCTAACCTGAATCTTGCATAATTTTTAACCTTGGCCACCATAATTGACCCTACTTGACTGGGTCCTACTTCATTATTCTTATTCATCATCAACATTGTTCATGGGGCCATCTATAAGATATTTCTTCAAAAGTGGTCATCACCTTATTAATATGATTGCAGAAAAAGAGAAAGCTGAAGATATATTTAAATAATTAACCTTATTAAAAGGAGATGCCATATTTTTTTAGATCTCTGTCTTATTTTCTTCTAATTCTACCCATATTGCAACATGTGGCATGATTTTAAGTTTTTATGGATGAATAATATTCACTTGAACATACACATTACATTTTCTTTGGCCATTCATCTGTTACAAATACCTCATTTGATTCTACATCCTGAAGACTGAATAGTAATTCAACAAACATGAGCATAAGGGCATCTCTTTAACATGTTAACTTCATTTTCTATCAGAAGAATAAGAATGTTGCATCATATGACACCTCTATTGTTACATTTTAGGACCCTTCATGCTGATTTTCATAATTTCTATATTCATTCACTTTCCTATCAACAGTGTACAAGAATTCAGTAGAGCATAAGCAAGGAAGATGTAATAGATAAAGGTTGAATAATAAATTTCAAAGTGCCATAAGATAGGAGGTAAAATTCTAGTGTTCTTTAACACTGTACAGTGACTTTATTTTACAATACATTATTAATTATTTCAAAATAATTAGAAAACAACAGTTTAAAAATTCCCCAAATAGGAAAAGATGATTGTGTTGATTTTGTCTTTGTACAGTATATACATTAATTAAACCTCATTGTATTCCATAATTATGTATAATTACCATGAGTTCATGAAAAATTATTTTAATTAAAACTTTAAAGACTATAATCATAGGGTTATTTGCATTTTTAATAAAAAAATTAAAAATATCATATTCATTTCGTAAGGAGTTTAAGAATATGACAATGGCATTTGCCCAGCATTAAAAAGTTCTAAATTTAGTATATGGTAAACATTTTTTCTCTTTATAATTTTTGTTTGTTTTTGTAGTTCCCATAGTTGTTGAAATCTATATTCAAAGTAAGAAAATTAGTGCTGGGGCGATGGCTCAGTGCATAAAGTACTTGTCTTCCAAGAATAAGGGTCTAAGTTTAAATCTGCAGAATCTACATAAAGCCAGAAATATCAATTGAGACAGGTGAATCCCTGGGCCATTGAATCTGCCATGAGAACAAGTGACTGTCCCAAACAAGGTAGAAGGTGAGAAGCTGAGGTTGTATTCTGATGGCTCATGACTAGTCTAGCATACATGCACTCATACTTACACACAAGATCATGTGCACAAACAAAAGTACATCATAGCACATACATAAGAATAGAAAATGATATTCATGTGATGTGTCTTCCTAAGATCCCTGAAGGAGCAGGGGAGTATGCTTCAGTCTAGACATTGCATGCAAAGCAGGCACAAATGAAGCATGCTGTGAGCAAATTATTATACTTTTAATATATATTGTATTCAAAACTAAAAGTAAAGCAATATGAGTCTTAGTATACTGTCAAACTAGCATGTTAGTCTACTTGGCTTCCCTTTCCCAATCCATTGTATTGTGGTTTTTTTAAACATAGAAAAATGGTTTAAGTTTCATTAATTCCACATTGATTTTTCTCTTACAAATTTATTAACACCTTCCAATATCTTCTGTTTCTTTCTAATTCCAACATCATTCTCCTTCCAATAATTATCACCCTGACCTTCACATACTTAAGTCATAAGTAAATTAATAAAACAGTATTGTTAAATAATTATTTCAATAAAACAGTATTTCAAATGTATTTTTTAAAAATAGATATGGATCTTTCCCTTGCCTTTCCATTTTGAATATTCAGAAGTATTTTGCACTCTAAAAATCATGCCACTTTGTCAATTCTCTCTCCGTGTGTGTGTGTGTGTGTGTGTGTGTGTGTGTGTGTGTGTGTACAAGTGTGTGCACAGTGGCACACATGTAGGAGTCAGTCAAGCAATTTGTAGAGTGAGCTCTCTTTCCTTGCACTTTACTTGCATTCTGAGAATTGAATTCAGCTCACCACAGCAGGCACCTTTATCCATTGAATTATCTTTCAATGAATTTGCTGTTTTGTTTAGGGTAGGGTAACTGAATTTCTGGGAATTTTTGTCTCTTTCTTTCTTCTTTCTTTCTTTCTTTCTTTCTTTCTTTCTTTCTTTCCTTCTTTCTTAGTAGACTGTCTTGTAGGTTAAGCAGTCTTTGAACTTGCTATGTAGCAAGGATGATCTTGATATCCTGCTATTTCTGCCTCTTTTTCTTTATTTCAGTGATTAGAAGCATGGGCATTACCAGCAAAATCTAAATCTTCACATCAAATATTTGTATTTACATTTTACATTCAAAAAGATATAATGCTTTTAGCAAAACATAAGCATGCATTATTAAAAGAAAAAGTATATCTTAAGGTGATAGATCAAGGCCAAAGAGTAGGAGAACAGACATTTCAGACCAAACACACATTATAATGATGTGATATTTAATAAGCATGATGTAATGGAAGATGAATATACTTTTGAAACTCTTAAGCAAGTAGATACAAAATAGTAACAGATAATATGTGACCGGTCAGTATATGTGGGAAACATAAACAAATACATCCTTGATTAGATAGTAAATTGTAAATTTGACAATTTGGAAATATTAAGAATAACGCATATATGATTATAGGGATGGATGGCTCAGTAGGTAAGGGCCCTGACTGTTCTTCTAACAGTTGGCTCACAACTGTCTGTAACTCCAGGTCGAGGGTATCAGGCACCCTATCCCAATCTCCATAGCATGTAAGTCACAGACATATACACAGGCAAAATATCTATGAACAACACATAAAAAAATATTAAAAAGAACTATAGATTTAGACTTTCTGACAGCGATGTCATAATAGTGCATTCATCATACAGATGTGTACTTATATGTGTTGGTAGGGTACATTATACAATATATATACATAAGGTTTCTTTTATAAACATTTGTACTGACAAATAATGCATACATCTTAAGTATTGAATTTCAATGAATTAAGTAAGTAAATATGATAAATGAAAATTATGTGACTATCAAAACTTTATTTTCTACTTGTAGGTTTCTAGAACCCACTGGATCCTTCTACAAGTAGAACATTATGATAGGCAGATTTCGGTCATGGGGTCCCGCTCAAACTAAGGCCCTAGCCAAGGACAATACAGGCGGAAAAATTTAAACCCCTACCATGATCTAGCCCATAGACAAGACAGTCTCCACACTTGAGTGGAGAGAGGGATTTGACTTTCTCATGTACTCTGGTGCCTCACATTTGACTATGTCCCCTGGTGGGGGAGACCTAGTGGCACTCAGAGGAAGGACAGCAGGTCACCAAGAAGAGACTTGATACCCTATGAGCATATACAGAGGGAGGTAATCCCTCTCAGGAACAGTCATGGGGGAGGGGAATAAGGGGAAAATGGGAGGGAGGGGAGAATGGGAGGAAACAAGGGATGGGATAACCATTGAGATGTAACAAGAATAAATTAATTAAAAATAAAAAAAATAAAAATAAATAAAAAAAAGATAAAATAAAAAACTTTATTTTCTAATATTCAATCAGGAGGATAAAAATTTAAATTACAAAGCAAAGACAAAACTTTTGGACAAAAAACCATCACTGCCATCATTTGTCTTGCAAAGTCATGGGATATTCCTAAAAGAATAACAGTACTGTACATTCTACTACCCCAGATAAAACAATGAGAATATGTGGTGAACATGTATCACCATACATTGAATATTAGTTTTGAATTATGAGCCATACGTTCTCTGTGTTTGCATGTTCAGGTGACTCCAGAATATTTTTGCAATATAAAATATTCTGAACATGCACAAAATGTTTTATTTTATTATACCCCAAAAGGTACAATGGGAACTGTTTTGCTTATTACTGTATATGGTGTTTTAGATATTATAGGTAACTCAATTTTTAAAAGAAATGTTTAAATAATGTACTGTGTTATGTAAGGGACTTGGGTATCCATTGAAAATGGAACCTGGTGGTTAAAGTATCAACATACCTGCATATATTCAAAACCATATAATCTTCTCCAGAAATTACAAGGAAAACATTCCTATTGAAAATGATTTTTCCAGTAAGCTCCTATGCTTAATACGTACCTTACATGACTTGGCCATGATTTGGCACACAGTTTAGAACGGTTCCAGAGACCAGGATGCCTAGCTATATTCATCAGGTTCAGCACTCCATTCCAGTTTATGGTGGAAATGTGACTTGCACACAGGCACCGCTAGGGGGAAGTATTTCTCATTTCTGGACTCAAAAATAATCATCGTTTTTGATACTATCTTTCATACTAACTTCGACCCCTGTACAGGAAGCTATTTCTCTCACTTTTCCATATTCATTCCTCTGGACTTGAAAACCATTTCTTTCCCTTTTCTTTTTGGTTCATCTCAATCCCGCTTTTAAAAATCTGTTCCTTTCCTTCCCATAACTGCGAAGTAGGTTCCTCACGTGTGTCCTCTTCACTCCTTCCTGGCCTAGGTCTGGGCGTCTTCAGGCCTCCTTGTCACATTGCGGCTCCATTATTAGGAATCTTGCACTTTTTATCAGGTCCATCGTGGTTTGGCATGTTTCTGGCTAGCCTAAGGTGGATAGAAGATAGCGTGGTCAAATGTTTATCGCTAAGCCTCATTACCTACACTCTGCAGACGCTGCACACGAACGACTATGCCTTCGTGAATTTTAAATCACCATCCCTTTCTCGTTTCACTTGGACAAATATTTCATGTTTTGGCAGTTATATCGAAGTTTTCTCCAAACAAGTAATTCAATTTCTAAAATCATTACATCGTATTTTTCGGCTACATTAAAATAGGTTTCCTTTTGAAGCCCTGCTAGATCAGTACTGCCCAGGCCAGGGCATAATGAGTACACAGATTATATATGCATTTTATATGTGTGGGATAATTTAATTATTCACTTTTGCTTAACAAACATGAATTTATAGAGCATTTTCTAGTTCAGTGATGGGAAAATCAACTGATAAAATGAATTAAATGTTAATCACTTATTTAATTATAGCTCTCCCTATTTTTCTTCATTAATTAATCTATTTATTTAAACATGGTACAGCCTGATAACAGTCCTCTCATTCCTCTCCTAGTCCCACCCTCAGATTCCCATTCTCCAGCCCCCTTCTCCTTCTTCTCAGAGAAGGGCAGCCCTCCTCTGTGTACCAACCACATCAAGTCCCGTCAGGACTAAGCACATCTTCTCCCAGTGGGGCCAGACAAGGCAGCCCAGCTAAAGGAAAGGGATCCTAAGACATACATGCAACAGAGTCAGAGACAACCTCTACTCTGCTAGAAGATCCACATGATGACCAAGCTGCACACCTGATATAGATGTGTAGGGATTCTAGGTGTAGCTATGGTTTCCTTGACCTCTCTGGAACCCTCAACCCTTCCTTTCACTATTCCACAAGACTGGAGGTCTTCTCCAAGACTCTCTCTCTTCATCTGGTTCCATCAACTGTTGGGTGAAGCATCTCGGAAAACAGTTAAGATATGTTCCCATCTGTAATCATAGCAGATTATCATGAATAGTGGCAGAGATTAGCTCCATATCCCCAACCTGATCACTGGTCATGCTACCTACATAGACATCACATTGTTTATTGTCTATGTCTGTCTTAAATAAGGTTCCCTCAAAGCAATATCTGAAGTAAGATTTGGTGCACTTCCTGGTCTACATTGCAATTTCCAAGTCAGCCAGAGATACATAGTGAGACCCTGTCTTTAAAAAAGGAAAGAAGGAAAAAGGGAAGTGAGGAAGGAAGAGAAAAGAAAATGCTAACACATAGTTGTATATAAGAAGAAACATTGATATAAAGAAAGCATGCTTACAACCTAAATTTAAAAAATTGACACAGTTTATAAATGGGAACAAGATCTGAATCATCTCCCTCCCCCAAAGTAGAGGAATGGCCAGTAAGAATAAAAATAGGTACTCAATACGTTTAGTCATTAGGAAAATACATAGCAGGATTATCAAGAGAGTGGTATTGTCTAAACCTTTAAAATACTTATATTTTAAATAAAGTATCAATAATAAACACGTAAGATATGAATAAATTTGGACTTTTAATGATTACATGAAGGACATTAAAATGTTGCTCCTACCCTGGAAAAAAATTTGATAATTTTCAAAACAATTCAACATTGTGTGATGTAATAAAACCACTCAGCTATGAATTCACAATATAGAAACCTAGCTTCACCAAAATCTTGTGCATACAATGGCTGGAGAGGTAGCTCAGCATTAAAAAGCAGGTACTGTTCTTGTAGAGGACACATGTTTCATTCCTACTACCCATATGGAGGTTTAAAATCATCCATAACAACAGCTCCAGGAGGTCAAGTACCCACTTTTGCCTCTACAGGCACCAGGCATCCATGCAGTGTGCTTACATACATGCAGCTGAAACACACGTACACATAAAATAAAAAAAAATAATTCTTTAAAAAATTTTGTGTACACAAATGCTCATATATATGTCACTCATAAAACATTTCAAATATGTATCTATTGACAAATGGATAAGTAAAATATAGCCTAACCGTACAATAGGATACTACTCAATAAAAATATGTGCTGTAATACAGATGAAGATTCTAAATGTGCTAAGAAGTCAATCATAAAAGGCCATGTGATTCTCACCCCCACTTATACGAAATGTACAGAATAGACATGCGCTAGGCATAGAAAGTAAGATGGCTAGGGCACGACTGCTGAGAGAGGGAACAATGAGAAATGATGACCAGCAACTGGCAGTGGGAGCATCTTTTAGAGAGAACCGAAATAGACTTCAAGGCAATTGTAGAACTATATGAATAAATGCAATCAATACTCAGTTGTAAGCTTTACGTCTATGGATCATGTGGTTTGCAAATTATATTTCAACAATAGCTTATTTAGTCTTTTTTTTTCTTTAATAAAATACCTAAGGTTAAATTTAGCCTCCAGAGAAATTTCCCCCAAACCTCAATTTGAGTCAATTATCTATCCTTTTATATAATGCTGTATACTTTTATGTTAGCACTATAAACACTTTCATCTGTCTGTCCTTAATATTAACTAAAAGATACTCATTGTCGTAGACCAGTCATTTACTTTTCTACATGCCAACACCTTGCATGATTGCTGTGTAGGAGGCACACAGCTGGACTGCATGGGTTATTCCTTGCCTTCAGGTTGTCCTTTGAAGGTGGTTGTAGAAATGGAAAATGTGGAAAAGAACATACAATGAGGAATACTCCTTCCCTAAGCTCATATAAGAGCACAGGGCTAAGAAGAACATATAAGAGCACAGGGCTAAGAAGAACATATAAGAGCACAGGGCTAAGAAGAACATATAAGAGCACAGGGCTAAGAAGAACAAGGTGCACGGGGCCATTAACGAGGTTTGATAAAGGATGAGTCACTTCAGACTCGCTTTACTTTTAGCAGAATAGATATTTTATAAATTAGTGGTACCCCTGTGATCATTAAAACACCATTAAACCTTTGAAACATTGTTAATTAACTCTGACTTATCTTTGCCTCAGTATATTGAAAGAGTTGGGAGAACCAATGAAACTTCATTATTCAGATGCTACATTTCTTCAAAGTATTTTGTCATTATGTTAGTTTCATTAATAACAGTGCCACATAGTTTTGCATGAATTTTACATTTGAAGCTCTAAGCTACATTCATAGATTGATTTTCGACAAAAAAAAATTGTACTTGAAGAGAGTAGACAGTCCTCAAGCTTAGTGACTAGAGTATTTTTGAGCAGCTTCCTCCCCCCACCCCCGCAAACCTCACTAGACTTCTCATGTATACATTATATATATTAAAAAATAAACATGTTTTTATAGTATTGGAACCTGGGTTCAAAGATCACAGTTCATCTTCGGTCATTGAGACTCTTCAAAAGTATCTATTTATAGTAAGAAGCATGATTTGTCTGTCTGACTGAGGATCTCTATAGGTTTATCTTATTGTTACTTTGTGAGAGTTTCTTACATGAATGCTGTTTTTACATCATTTACACTCCATATTCTCCCCTCCCAATCTTTCCTGTATCCCTGGATTTTTTTATACTCACCAATTGTATGTTTGTATGTATGTATGTATTGTGTATGTATGTATGCATTATGTATTATGTATCTGTGTATGTATGTATGTATAATTTATGTGTATATATGTATGTATTTTGCATGTATTTATATATGTCAGTGTATATATATGTGTGTGTGTGTATGTATATACGTAACTATGTATTTGGGGGAGGAAGCTTGGATGGTGGTGGGTACAGAGTGGAGGGTAACCTTGTATGCCATTCCTCAGGAATATTATCTACTTAGTACTGAGACAAGGTCTCTCTTTGGTAGACTGGGAGTCCACAGACAAAGCTAGAGCATGGCTAGTGAGCCTCCAGGCATCTTTCTGTCTCTGCCTTCCAGCACTAGGATTGTATTGTGCCCTAGGATTGTATGTGTGTACCCTCTACTGGCTTTTTAAAAATATGTGCTCCAGGGTTCAAACTCAGGCTCTCTCTCATTCTTGTAAGGGAAACGTTCATTGACTGAGCTTTTGTGAGCTAAACTGACTTAGTGGTGTGTTGGCTATTGTTTGCTCACGAGTTGCAAGAATGAAAGCCTGAGTTCATTTATATATGTATAAGATATTTATGGTGCAATTTAATTTGTTTATGTCTTTGTTTTTTATATTAGATTTAACAGATTAACAGTAAAATTACAATAGTGAGCAGCTACAAAATGAGATGCATGCATTTGATTATCAGCCATATCAAAATGTAAATTTTCACAATCCATTCCATTGAATAAAACAGAAAATTTTCCAGTAGTATATTTATTTTCATTTACTTGTTTTGCTTCATTAATATCCAATTTGAAGTAGTAAAGTAATACCAAAAATGGCATTTAGCTAGAGAATGATGACTAGCCGGAATAAGACTTTGAGGGTGGATAGGGGGCAACAACCGGGCATCTTGGATGGAGGGATGATGGTTCAAAGTTCTCCTTCTCTCTTTCTTTTTGCTTCCTTTTCTTCTCACTTTTAACTTTTTCTATTATTCTCTATCTCCATCTCTGCTTTTGTTTTGTTCACTGTCCTTGTTTTTTTTCTTTCATTTTTGATATTATCATTACATCATTTCTAACCTCCTTTTCTTCTCCCCATGTCCTGCCATGTACCCCTCTATTACCTCTTTCAAATCCATGACCTAGTCTTTCATTAATTGATATTGCATACATACATACATACATATATATATATGTACATATACGCTTCTAAATATGACATTCTCAGCTTGTATAGTGTTATTTTGAATGTACGTTTTCAGGGCTGACCATATGATATTGGATAACCAATTGGTGTGCTGTTCCTTGGGGGAGACTTTTCTCCCATTCTCCACACTCCTTTGTTCCTTATAGTCCTTTGTGTAGGGTTGATGCCTCTTGAGGGTTTCCCTGTCCTCCTTAGCATGCCTACTGGTGTCAGCCTTTTGCAGTCAGTGGTTAGGTGGTCATATTGATAGGTCTATATGGGCTATAGCTTTTGACATTTGTAGGAACCACTGTCTGCTAACAGGTTCCCTCCTCTTCTGACTCTTACAATCCCCTTTCAACAGTGTTCCTGAAGCCTTAGGTGCAGGACCCTTGTGGAGATGGATCCATTGGGACTGGGTTCCACAACTCTGCATTGTTTGTGGTAGTCTCTGTCTTTTGCTCTCATATACTTCATGCAGAGGTTGTCTTGACCACTTCTGAACTGGACCTTCAGAGCCCTTAAATTTCATTTTTGTTTACCGATAGATACGATAAAAAACCATCATGCTTCCTTGCGAAGACCATACGAGAGGATCTATACAAAACATTTAGTAGGATGCCAACCTGAAGTCAGAGCCATTGAATATCAAAATTGATCATTTACAATTAGCTGCATTCACAACACCACTATTCTTTTGGGATCTTAATTTTCATTTTACTCTTTACTATATTTTTCATTTATATTTACTGAGAAGCAAAAGATGCTAATTGTTTTTGTATGTCTTCTTCAGTTTGAGTGTACCTTACTGAGATAACAGTTTATAAAAAGACAACAAAGCATCACTACTGACTGATACCTGCAGTGTGAGAACTGGCTTTACAGAATAGCATACCATGTGTCCTTAAGCCATCAGAGACATTTCAGCTCACTGAGGCACTCCAAAGACAAAGTCCTAAATAAGAACTGTTCTGTAAGAACTAGCTATCCACCTCCTAGTAAGTAAATACTGGTGGAAATCTATGGAAAAATAAGAAGCTACAATTTGAATTTGTGGTATGTATGAATACTTTTGAGAAGGATCTTACTAAACAACCCTTTTAGGGTGTTGCAGAACTCTATCCCTTTGCTGTCGTCTCCTGAGTAACTGGAGCTATGTGTATGCATCACCACACCCACATCTATAAGCCAATTTTTCCTAATAATCAAATGTTATTTACATGTTTAAAGTCCTTTTGAGTTGCTTCCTAACTTTATTTAACTAAATATTGGGAAGGGAACTGAGGATCTGTTTCACTGAAGATTTTAGCAGAGTCACCATAGGGAGGAGATGTGGACTCTGACTTGTAATATGTTTGCTGCTGTTTGATGACCTTTCCTAGGCAGCACTTCCAGGACTTTTACACATCACAGACTCTGTTTCACAAGCTCTCCTTGAACTTGCTACTCATCCTTGTCAGCAGAATCACCCTTTGCAAAAGCAACTGGCACCACCTTTTGAGCTTTTAATCTTCATCCACATTTTTATCTTTCTGTGAAATATCCTCAAACAAATGTTTAAATAGTCAGCCAACAAACTTGATGATATAATTTCCTGCATTTTTGTACATTTTTCCTCCAAAATTGGTAATGGAGCAAAAGGGCAGAAATCATTGCATTTAATGATTTAAACTAAAAGACAGGAAGGAATATAGAGCTGGAGTAGAGCTTTTTCAAAGGGAAGTATAGCTGAAACCTAAGGGAAGACAGGAAGCTGGGGCTACACCAGGCAGAGTGTAGAGCAATATTTAAATTCTTCCTTTAATAATGTGGTTCTGCAGCCTGCCACTCAGATCAGAGCATATTAAGAGTCTATAGCTTCCCAGTTAGGATCCTCACACAGTGGCCAAAAATTGTCAAAGAGACAGAAGGAAAACCCCCTCTCATGTGATGAAAGCTCCTAGGGACAGGGTTAATCATGTTCGGTTTTCATTCCTCTATATGTTTCCTAAAGAGGAAGTCAATTAAAAATATTTATCTGCCTTAGGTCTTTTATTAATATATATATATGAATACATATATATATATATGCCAACCAATAAAGAACACACACATACACACACACACCTCACTTAACAAAATACCCATAGCACATGCAGTTATGGTCAGCTTGTCTTCAGTTTAATGGGACAGGTACTAACAGTTGTCTTGTAGTGCTTATCAGTCCCCTGCAAAATGCTAAAATTAGTTTAGTCTTCCTTCTCAACTATATTTTGATTTAAAATCACTGTAAAGGAACTTCTTCTCTCACTTCCTACCTCCAGACACCTTGTCAGTTGAGCCACATGGGAAACAAGATGAGATGAAGAATAGGGTGGACGTTTCTTCTCTCCGACAGCACCAAACAATATGTTTCATCCACATTTTCCCTCATTCATCTTTTAGATTTTCTTGGCTTGATAAATGACAGCAATCTAGTTTCTTTCGCTCCATTTGCATAAGTGGCACATGCCCCTTTATGGACATGGTCCCCTATGTCTTGGATTCTCTGTTCTGCCACTTAATATGATGGGCATTCTCTGTGGAGCCACTTCCATCTGCCAGGCAAAATCAAGATTGCAAATCCATGCAATAGCAAATTCTGGTATTCTGGAAAATGAATAGAAAAAAAGTATCACCTCTTTTTAAAAGAACACAAGTAGCCTCAATATAATGTTTAAGTGTCTAACATTGCTTAATGGACAAAACTGTGCTACAAACTAAATGAAATAATGATGTAATCTGTGGTACTCCTTCAAACAGCATCTTAAGTAGATGCTTATGCATTTCTCAGTTCAACCCACCAGCAGCCCTGCAACCTCAGAGCTTGTTATGGACTTTCATATTCCTTTAATGTAAATGGCTCCATGCTGTGCTTTCAGTTTTCCAACTGTGGCAATAATAGTTAGTAATCAAGTTGTAATGTAATAATCACAACTACAGGGAAATGCTGCCTGGTATAATGGGTTGCAAGGGGGAAGCCATTGGTTCTGTTCCAGGCTTTATTTCTTCAGGCTTTTTAGTGTGTGTGGAAAGTCTGTAGCCTTGTAGGTGAAAACAAGCCCTCAAAGGTGACTGCTTGGATAGTACAGTTCTGCTTGCTTTATTTTACTCATTTCTTCTCATCTAATTTTTACCAGAGGCACAGATGAAGAAGGAAGGATCTTGCTTCCATCATGAGCCTAAGATGCTCTTTATTCTAGTTTCTCATACTTTTTACTAATATGTTCAGAATCAGGCATTAACACAATATATCTCAGATCTATATCTTACACATTTTCAGTTTTCTTCAAAATTGAAAATTTATGATCTTATATTTTTTTTCAAGCAAGACGAGCCTTGTGGTCTGTTGTAGGTTGTCTCTACTATTTGTCATTATTAACTATGGGCCTTGAATTTGCCCCAGTAAAAGTAGAGGCTTTTTATGAGGAAATACAAATTATGGTTGTATTATGCAAGGTATAGGTTTGAATCTTAAACTATATATATATATATATATATATATATATATATATGGACACTGGCTGCTGAGAAGACAGCTGGCTAAATACTCTTTACCTGTGGAGTGGCCTGAGGGATAGAGCTGATGCCAGTAATGGGCCATTTCATGTATTCCATGGCTTCTCTTTTATAAAAATAAATGTATAACATTACTTAATCAGAGAAAATGTATATGCATGTGTCCACTGCTCATGGAGTCAAGTAAAGATCTTAAAAGATTATACTAAACATTGGGAGAATGTGCCTCTTAGCAAACCCACATCACCTTAATTGTAAAATGTCATCCCTGTAGACAGTACTCTGCTCCACCAGGACGTCACCCTTCCTTACTTTTGTCTAATTACTTCACACAGTGGTAAGTCTTGCTTCAAAGCACTGTGTGAAAACTTTATACTCTCAAGATGTTATTTTTCAGTAGAACGTAAAGATTTAGCCACCACTGTTCTCACTCTGTAGGAGGCAATAAAATCTTTGATTTGACCAGCACAGAGAGAGTGGAGTGGGGTTGAGTATTTTGAGGAGAAGGAATGTGAGGGCCCTGAAACAGGAAAAGAGAAAGTACAGTGTCTCCACAAACCCCACAAATATAGAGAAAGATCTGTAACATTCAAGTCAGAATGCTCTCTAGGACCAATCCCAGCACACCTCCCTTGTCATTTCACACAGGAATTAAGACAGGTCACTCTGATTCTACAGGAAGAACCCTGTGCTCTGAAACTTACAGTCTGTCATTCAGCTACTAGTAGAGAAAACACCTAGGCTACCTATCCCCTACCCCAGGGGTTGTCGATGGCTGCTTCTAGTCCATCTCAAGCCATTTGTACTATTCCTCTATCAAAACAAAAACAACACAAAAACAAAGGAGATAATTCCACTTATTGTGCGTTGAGCCTTGCAAGTCATGGGGAAGCATCGTGTTTCTCTCCAGTGTATCTATCTGAGACGAATCATTGCATTGCCTCCTGGTGGCTGGTACATTCTGGAGCGACTTGTATACATGGTTTCCATTTGAGAGATGAAGCTCAGGGCAATGATACTTGAGCCTTGGCAGCGTTTAAGGAAGATCTTCTATCATTTCCTTCGGTAGTGTCGGCTATTTCAGGAGAAACAGGAGTATGGTACTGACAGTGAGTTCAAGAATGCTCTCAACCAGAGATCATTCCCATGGTATTATTAGAATGCTGTGCATGTTAGAACCCTTATTATTGGGAAAGCCTCCATAGTGTTGATGGGCATCTATGCCAATGAAATTATAGTAGCCACAGAAATCATTATCAGTGATGTCCAAGATGGATGGAGTGTTTGCTTCAGCCTCACAATAGCACTCATTGCACCCCACCTTGGGAACTTTGCTTTCTGTCCAAGTTCTGTCTGATGAGCATTAATGTTTGTACAGCCCATACATCTGGAAGCCAAGGGGTGACAGCTCTTTACACTGTGTCTCCATCTGTACATGGTGGCTTTATTTGTCTGCAGTAAGAACACTTCCTATGGACACAAGTATTGTTTCCTACAGTTAGCAAAGTGTTCACCAGCTGTTTCATGGCAGCAGGCCTGATCTCAGGCCAGATTAACAAATTTGGGAAACACCAAGGAGATTCTACCCAAACCCAGAATGCTTTCCAAATGAAAGACTGCTGCTTCCAATTGTGTCTGTCAAAGCCAAAATACGGTTTCCCCTCCAGCACAGACTCTGCTATAGCACTAAGGTCTGAAAACAGTTTCCAACAAGTATCTTCAATGTTTTCAGATATACCCCCACAGCAGCTGTGCGATTTTCTTGGTAGCCATGGGTGGAGCAGTTTCTCCAGGCTGGTAGCTTCAGGATACACTTCCCGGGGTACCATGTGCTGGGTTTCTATTGCCCAGGGATCCTGAAAGGTGTGATTCAGCTTGAGGAGAAGCTCCACCTGCAGGGCAGCCACAGTTGAGTGGAAAGCATTCTGGTCCTCAGACTGGAAATTGATGCATCTTAGTGACCAATCAGGAAGGAGTGGGTGAATTACAGAGATGGCAGAGAGACTTAGTAACAGTATATCTCACTGCCTCCCCTTCATGCTGAAGTAGTTGGTTCTCTAATGACATGCTTGATTGAAAATGTATCAGAGATAACCCATGGTCATGGAGAGAAGCATGACCCCATGATTATGCACACATTTTGTTTCCTTGGCTTTTATAGTACCCTGTGTGGTGTCAACCCCTGCCAGTCACCTGAACTGCTGTGGCTGTCACTTTTCTTTGTGTCTTTCTTTTGCTAACTATCTCAGGGACAAGCCAGCTGTGCCACACCCATAGCTTCCTCCACACAACCCTAGAAATTCCACTTTTCCCCAAAAGACAGCTTACATCTCCAACCACTTGTTCTCATTAAGCCAGCCTATCTACTTCTGGAATTGCTCATTCCAACTGTGAAGAATGTTTAAAGCAGTGAAGAGTGATAATGTCATACCATTATTAAAGAGGGATAATTTCTAATGTAGATTACACTTTTGTTACTAAATTAGAAGTAATTACATTGATTGGCATTAAATACATTGGAATTACATGTAGACAACTGAGAGCAATTCCATTTTTAAAAATGAAGATTTGGAAGAGGTTACCATATGTCTTTCTTGATTTGTGGGGGTAAAGTAATGAATGATTCTGAATTTGTTGTTTCAGTCTTGCTTTTATAGTTTAAAAGTTATTTGATTGATTGAAGACCTTTGTATGTGTGTGTTTTAACATTTTATTTATTTATTAAGTATACAATGTTCTGCTTGCATGTACACCTGCATGCTAGAAGAGGGCACAAGATAACATCATAGATGGTTGTGAACCACCATGTGGCTGCTGGAAATTGAACTCAGGCCCTTTGGAAGTGCAACCAGTGCTCTTAATCTCTGAGCCATCTCTCCACCCTGGCCTTTGTGTTTTTAACTTCAGTTTTCTGTAAACAAATTACTCAAAATTCCTTTTACTACAAAGTTGAATATATACTACCTATGACATATGGGTAAGCTCAGTCTTCTTCATACTATGCTCTCTACTTAAGCACACAGATGTCTAAATTTCATGGCAAGAAGATGACTTTTAATATGTATTCACTAATTAAACCACATTTTGACCTATATACTGAAGAACCGGAAAGTATACTATTGGCCCATTGAAAGGCAAAATCACAAAATATAAAGACCATCAATGGACAACATGAAAAGGCGTGAAACCTGAAAAATGAATCAGATTATTTTCTCAGTTGTAATAGTCACAGCCACATTTCTGTGTAAGCAATAATTTGTAAAAAATAGCATTGGTCAGATATGCATACATAGATGCACCAGCACACAACAAGAACATTTGCTCAACCATGTTCATAGCAGCCTTATTCATAATAGCCAGATCATAGACACAGCCTAAATGTCCCTCAGTAGAAGAATGGATAAAGAAACTGTGGTACATATACACTATGGAATACTACTCAGCTATTAAAAACAAGGAATTCCCAAAATTTGTGGATAAATGGATTAAGCTAGAAATGATCATAATGAGTGAGTTAACCCAGAAGCGGAAAGACTCAAATGGTATATACTCACTTATATCTGCATACTAGCCCAAAGGGCATGTCCCACGAAAGCCTTCACTTACCAGGAAACTGGGACAGAGAGGAGGACATCCTATTGGGACTCTAGATGAGAGAACCATGTGAGAATAGCAATGTAGAAGGATCCAGTGGGTCCTAGAAACCTACAAGTAGAACATTATGATAGGCAGATTTGGGCCCAGGGGTCCCGCTCAAACTAAGGCACCAGCCAAGGACAATACAGGCGGTAAACTTTAAACCCCTACCCAGATCTAGCCCATGGACAGGACAGTCTCCATACTTGAGTGGAGAGAGGGATTTGACTTTCTCATGTACTCTGGTGCCTCACATTTGACCATATCCCCTGGAGGGGGAGACCTGGTGGCACTCAGAGGAAGGATAGCAGGTCACCAAGAAGAGACTTGATACCCTATGAGCATATACAGGGGGAGGTAATCCCTCTGAGGAACAGTCATAGGGGAGGGGAATAAGGGGAAAATGGGAGGGAGGGAAGAATGGGAGGATACAAGGGATGGGATAACCATAGAGATGTAACAAGAATAAATTAATAAAATAAATTTTTAAAAATTAAAAAAAAGAGCACTTAGGACAATTTGGGGGAAAAGAAAAGATACTTTATGAGTAGTAATGTGAATGAGAGCATTGAGTGCTGGTAGTAGGGCATAAGTGCGATTAAAGGGATGCACTGGTGACTGAGAGCTAAGAGACCACCTACGTAAAGCAAAATAAAACAAAGCAAAAATAGTGTCCTGTACAAAAAAAAGGAAAAAAAAAGAATCTTAACCACAGAAAACAATTTAAATGAATTAATTAAACATCTAAAATAAATTGATGAAATTTCTATTTGTGTACTTTGTCCTGAGAAGTCAGAACACAGTAGGCATAGTTATCACAAAAGGGCAAAAATGGCATAAGGAATTAAAATGTGATATAAACAAAATAAAATAGCTGAATCAAATCTCTTTAAGATAATTAGAAACAACAGTAGATACAAATGAAAACAGAAAACAAAGCTAATGTTAGTGGAACTTCGAATATTTTAATTTTATTCTTAAGAAATTAAATTGTCTTGTCTTCATTTTAATGTCAGTTTTATCACTTAAATATACTGATGTTTGTATAATTGTGATTAAAAACTTTGCTTTTATATAAAAGATGCCTACTGAGAGACTGAAAATGCACCAACCAAAAATTGCAGGAACTATTTAAATGGGCATTTAAAGTGTGACTTTTAATATCATGGAGAAACTATAGCTTTACAGACTTCTATTTTAACTTTGTTTCATTTTATTTATTTGGGCTTTTAATTTTTTCATTTATTTATTTGAGCATGTGTGTGTGTGTGTGTGTGTGTGTGTGTGTGTGTGTGTGAGTGTGTGATGTGTATGTGTGTGTTTGTATGTGTGTAAGCCATCATTCCAGGCCTATGTTTTTAAAAATAGGACGTAAGGTAGCACAGGCTGACCTAAGACTTCATTGTAGTCAAAGATGATCTTGAATGACTAATACCTCTGCCTTCATTTTGAGCATGCTGGGATCACAGGCAAGTGCCACCAGGCCTGGCTTATAAGGAGCTGGGGATGGAATTCAGTTCTTCCTCCCTCTGCCAACTGAGTCACATCTTCTACACAATCTTAGTCTTAAATCTTTAGTATTATTTAATGATTGAAGCATAGGCTGTGGTCACATGTTGTGGAAATGCTCTTGGAAAGAGAGAGGTAAATGTTAAAGTTGCTATTAAAATTTAAACAATATAATCATTTTATCATTTTTGATGATATATTAAACAAAAGGTAACCCTCAAAAGTCATATTTACTAATGATTTTACTGAATCTTGTGTGTTTTTTAAAGTTAATGAGCATATCTACATGGTAATGATGTCACTTAGTGGTTTGTTAGACTAGTTCCTAACACAACATTAATGTCATCATGCTTCCTTCTTGAGCAGCACTTTACTTATTCATATACACCAGAATTGTCAAATGCGACAAATCAAGGGTGATGTGTTTTGCTTTCTTTGAAGACTTAGTGTCCAAATCTTCCCCAGTATACCATGGGACATAAGGAACTCTTTGTTATAATACTACAAGGAAAAGACACAGTGTATTTTTGTAGGGAGAAAATAAAATATTTTTATTTAAGTTGAAAAATATGTATCAGAAAGTTGATAATTCAAATACCACTAGCCAGTAAGAAAAAGTTTAAAACATTGGAGACTTGTAAGAAGATAAAAGCTACATTTAGGACATTTTCTTCAATCTTGCACTGTAGATGAATCTGAGTGGATAGTATTTTTGAAAGATTTTAAAGGCACATGTGTGGGTCACTTTTGCTAATACTAGAGGGACAAAGCACCTAATAAAAACAACTATGGGAAAGGGGTTATTTGGGCTCCATGTTGGAGGACATTCATCATAGCAAGAAGGCTTGTGGACAGGAGCTTGTAGAAGCAGATTGCCATATGCCCACAGTAGAACCTAAGCAAAGATGAATGTTGTCACTCACTTCTTTTTCATCTGGTTTGGGATCCAAGTCCATTGGATGATGCCACTAAGTTCTAAGTGTGTCATCCCTCCTTAGGTAAACTTTCTGGACACTTCACAGGTATCTATAGGAGTTTCTTGTAGCTCATTCCAAATCAAGTGACATTGATAAGGAAGATTGGCCATTATGGTACCATCTTTGAGCACGATGTCAGAAGGTGACTTTACTGTAGTTCCAAAACATGCTTTTAACATTGATTGCAACAGACTGTCAAGCCAAAATTATCAGCCTACTTGGAGTAAAGAAACATTATAAGACTTTGCTATTTATTATGTTTGTTTGCTATTTTTTTAATGAGGATGTCTATAGTTATAGTTTCATTTGCCAAAAGTCTCAGAACAGAAAAATTTTCAGGAGAAGAATTTTAACAATGTTGAATTTTTAGTCAATGTGTTATAGATGGATCCTAGAAGTGCAAATATAGGAACGGGTTCAGAAATAGCACCTCTCTGCACTTCGAGAATAACTGTGGTTATTAAATTATTCTGCAAGGGCACCTTGACATATAGTGCCTACTTCCTGCTTTTCTTCATAGGTTCAAGAAATAGTAATATAGGTCAATTTTATTGACTATGTTCATGCTATGTAATTCTGTTTCAAACTTGAATATGACTGATGACCCTGCTTTTCCACTAAGACAAGTTGGCTTGTGCACAAGATTCTCCTTATCACAAGATGGCCTTAATCATTAAGGTCCTTATTCTTATTATGAACTCAGAGTTGAGTTAAATTTCTTTAGGAAAACAACAGTAAATATGACAATCAATAATAAATTATTAAAATATAAAATAAAATTCATTAAATTATTTTCTATCCAAGTGTATTGGATACCTCACAACATTTGAGCTTTAAGTGAATATTTATAAAGGCAGACCATTCTCAGACATCTGAAAGGGAAAAGTGATGCTTTTGCTCTAGGAATTTGATCACCACTATGAGATGAAGTATGATGGTTGCACTAAGGTCTAGCAACGATGAGTCTATATGGTCCAAATACTTTACCTATCTAGGAAGCATGATGAAATGAGCATAAAATAAATAGCATTTAATTGTTCACTCCACTTTCTAAAATTTACTTCTTGAGGACTCCCCTTCCCCCATCTCTCTTTCTCTCTCTCTCTCTCTCTCTCTCTCTCTCTCTCTCTCTCTCTCTCTCTCTCTCTCTGTTTCTGTCTCTCTCTCTCACGCACACACACACACACACACACACACACACACACACACACACACACACCAGCAGCAGAGGAAAGATATTTTTAATTCAAACACTGGCTTCTCAGCAAGAAAACATCACAGATACTCTTTATCAGAGAATTTTGAACAAATATTACTTTGTACTACTCAAATCACACACATTCTTCCACTTAATTATCATTTCAACGAGACCATAGGCTTGTAGGGGAAAGCTGAACACAACAACAAACACTCATCATTAGAATCCACACATTTAAGTGATTCCTTGAGTTTTTGTGACAGGAAGAAATAAAAGAGAAATTTCCTCCTTATTTATCCAGTTTTGCAGCCCCAGCTACCCATGTTGTGAGACCTGTGAGAGTCTGAAGAAGCCGCATCAGCAGAGTGGTGTCACCAGAATGGTGCAGCCAAAGCTGGCACCAAAGCCTCATTGGTGACAACACTCAACTTTTGCTGTGAACTTGTGAGACTAACTCATGCTGATAAAACCTACATTGCTTTCAAGATCCATGTAGAAAGATTAGTAACGTGCCAGCAATGACTAGTCAAATGCTGGAGATAATTTCATTCTTGAACTAGAACATTCTTGTCTTGCTGGAAAGCAGTGGAAAAAGTCAATTTTTAGTAGAAAAGCAGACACTCAATTCAACACAGAAAAGTATTGGGTTGTCAAGGTTGCCCCCATTCATCTCTGTGAGGTTTATGTCCATGTTATCAACCTCATTGTCAGATAAACATTGGGGTCCTTGCTCCCAATGTTCCAGGCCAATTTTAACAATAGATGGCCATGTTTGTCTTTCTACTGCATGTTGCTTATGGCATTTCCTATACAACTTCTGTGCTTCAGAGTAACAGATCGCTAGGGTAAAATAATCATTACTAAAAATGTATAATTTACATTTGTGCTTATTACTCCAATTTTTATTTTATGTATGTTTATGTATACCTACAAAGGTTACAGAAATCACATAATACAAGGTACAGATTCAGTGCCAGCCATTGAGGCAAAGGTTTTCAACATTTGAGACAATTGTAGAATCCTGATTAATCCTCAACTAGCTCATGATGCAAGAGCTGATGTTAATAGCTGGGTTGCTTAGGTTCCAGACCTGTGTTCTTTAGCTTCATTCTACAGTTGTGCTGCACCCCACCCCCAGAACATAGTCCCTTTGGATATGTTAAGTGGACAAATATATACATACTTAAGTGATCAAATGTATACATGTTAGTGAGGTATTTATAAGGCCATGAAGGCATGCCTGTTGACCTGCTTGGTTGATGCACTTAGAGCAAAATGTTCTATGAATGAATCTAGATCCCTGCATTAGTTCAGTGTGGCATGTGTCCAAGTTCTCATATCAATTTCCTGATATCACTTTTAATAATTTTAAGGTTACTCTGGCAACATTTAGTGTCAACAGGCTTCTTCTTGAGTGTTCTTTTCTTTAAAAGCAATTCAAAGGCATAATGAGCAAAAAGAAATCTCAGCAAGTACATGCAGGACATTGAACCCTTAAGTTGCTGGTCTAATTTATTGTCATTAGTCTCCATCACACAGGTGAATACATAGAGCAGGTTAGTTTCTTTTAAGTGAGTGTGTCAAGCGCCCAGACACTTAAACACATATAAGAGAGCAAAAGCAATTTAGACAATAGCAGCAAGTGTAAGAAGAAGAAACTTTCCTTAAAGTGAGATTGTTTCCTAAAGGTATTGTGCTACTGTACTTGGCATCTTGTTAATAAAAAAAAGTATTACTTGGGCTATTTTAGTTCTCATCTGCATGCTTGTGTGATTAGCAGTGTGACTCTGGCCATCTGCCTTAATGTCTGATGATGCATCACTCTCACTCTTTTTAGCAGATGAATCTCTCAAACAGAAGTTCAGGAAATTTGATCCTGATTTCTTTATTGTGTCATTTTTTCCCCTTCCTGATGAAAACCTTCATGTGATCCAGATCTAATTTGACAGTCTTCTTGACTGCAAGGCTAAGATGAAAAGGATATAGTTAGGAAAATAAGGGCCTTGTCATTGTAAAAGATTCTGGCTATCAAGTCCCCAATTCAATTTAACTTTCCACTTTGCTTTGTTTCAGATTACAAGTTAAGAGTTTAAAAAAGCTTGAAGAATGTGAAATTAAGAAATATCTGTTAGGCATTGCTATTTATAAATAAGGATATTTACAACCTCCTGATCAGATTGTAGTTGTAACTATGCTTTTTCAAGGCTTGGAAACCTCTTCAGTCTTTCTGGCTTTCACTGTCATTACTATGTCGTATGACATTAAAGCAATTTGCTTTTCCTCAACCTTCATGTCACTCTTGTCCATATTATTAACTCAGTGGGCTAGAATGCTAACAACTTTAAATAGTCCATTGGTTGTCATAGTAACTGGTATTAAAGCTAAATATAATCATTCTCCTATGTTTCATGTTCAAATTGTTGCTGTATTTAATTCTTCTTTAACTCCCTTCACTGACCACTGAGCTTAGCCCAATGAAGTTCTTTTTTTATTTAATTTTTTAAAGTTTTAATTTATTTGCTTTACATCCCAATTATAGCTTCCTCCTTCATCTCCTCCTGGTCCCAGCCTCCCTCCCTCATCCTCTCTCCTGCCCTCCTTTAGTCCAATGAAGGTCTTTAATATGCAGGTTTGTTTGAAATGATCCAGTGGCATGTAGTTTTAGTAATGGCTTAAGATCTGTTAAGAGCCAGATCAGTTCCATCAAATGAGTGTCTAGAGAATCCTAGAATGTGTGTTTGTGAAATACTAGAGGGGACGTGAGACAAGGTTCTCCAATTAGAAACTGGTTGTTCATTCCTGGTATTTTCTGTGCTATCTATCTTTCCTTCTCTTTCTCACATCTTTGTAACCTTTTCTAGGTCTCCAAAACTGTCTAACTCATACTCCATATACTTAGAATGGAATATGTCTATTATAGGAAGTGTTTTCAAAAGGATGACTACTGTACAGGTCCTGTCTGTGCCATGTTCCTGTGACTCATCTATCTGTGGACTTTGTGAAGATCCACATTTTATTTCATGCTTGACCATCTCATTCATCTCTTTTGCACTACTTTTTTTTGGTATACTGCTTTAGGAATCCATAATTTCATTGCCATTCTAAGGGATCATAGAGAAAAACAAACTAGAAAACAAATGAACTTAAACAAAAAGAAGCTTAAGTCTAGCTTACTCCACATGTTAAATCCTCTTGCATTCATTTAGTAATCAATTGCCATTTTTTGAACAGTGTAATCCTTTTCAGGTCTGTTCCTTCTTATGTAGCCTTATTTGATGGTGCACACTCTCTTTCATCTCCATCCCATAGCACCATTTTTTTTTAAGTTAGCACCACTGAAGTCTGAGTGAATTTTGTTAGCTCTCTGGTCTCTGGAGAGGCACTTCGTTTCTAAGTTTTCCTTCCACCTCCAGTTTCAAGAAGAAAGAATGCTATTATCAGCAGCAGCTCATCTACTGAATATGTAAGAGATGTTCTGATGGTTGGATCATCTTCCTGAAGTTACTTATATAACAGATCGGTGGTGACATTATGCCCTCCCTTCCCTGCCTCCAGTTCCCAAACCAATTCTTTTTCCGTTCTGAATATTCAACATTAATCACTTCCTGCATCCATTTCTAAGTTTTTAGATTCTTTGTTTTTACATTTTCTCTTTACTATGATTTCAAAAGTCTCATCAAATCCATATTTCAAAGGTCTTACCAAGTAGAGACAGAGATAAGCCATGGAGATTGTCCATGCGTAAGCACACATGTGTTAGCATCGCCTACCACAATGTTAAATATGTAACAATGAATTCGTATGTTCTGTAGATGTTCAATAAATATCACAAAGGAAGAGGAGTTTTTTCTTTGAATATGACTTAGAAAACCTGGGCTCAAGAAACAGATTTATACAACTTGGACCATCCACGTGTTTGTTGCAAACCCATGGAGCGTGGCCACTCTTAGTCTCTTAAGAAGAAAATCAAAGGCAGTGTTTCCCTAACATAGTTACCTTGCACACATTCCAGTATTTTCATTAGTTGATGTTTTTTTTTTTATTTTACAGCTCTTTCAAAGCACCAGCCTTCAAGCAAGGATGTGTTTGGAGACAGTTACAGGGAAATGAACTCAATATCTTTAACCATCACACATGCCTTGCTGAAACTGATTTACCTGATGAGGAGTTGATGGCATTTCAGTTTCCTCTTCCCACCATTAATAATTACTCTTATTCCTCCAAACCACAGTGGAAAATGCACTTAGCAACTTTAATCTGGTTATTGATACATTAGTCCAGAGTGAAATATCTGGCAACGCACCAGACATGCTGGATTGGTTCTTAGATGGGGGAAACATTTGTGACTTTCAGGTCTTATTAGATGGTTCTTAAGCTAAGGAGATTGTATTGTTTTGACCTTCTGTAATATTTAAGATGGGTCTAATGGGATCATCAGCTAAAAAGTCATGGAAATTTTGTTTTATGTAGGATAGCACTATATAATATTTTTCTGTTTCTTTTGGAAGGAAATATCTGTGATAAATGTCTCATATTCTTTTACAGGTTAGCAAATTTCTTAGTTTTCAATAGAAACATGAAGAATTTAATAAAGCAACATGCAGAATCCCCTGTAACACTAGCAATCTGTTCTAGGCATTCAAGTGTTGAATTAATTAGAAAAATGTCTTTATCTAATTGATTAAGAGATGTATTTCTGGTCAACACTTTTTATATTTGGGAGCATATTTACATTATTTGACTCAATTATGCACTAAAATAATTTTAATCAGAATTCAGATATATCTGAATCCCAAAGTTGACCTAATATTTCTTTCTCAGATAATGTAAAAATGGACAATATGTAATTTATAAACGAATAAATGTTTAAGAATATAATACTGTGTCTAAAAAAAGAATGATATATACTGTAAGGAGAAATTTTGAATGTTAAATTTATAACTACTAAATAAGTCTATATTTTAGATTTTAAGAGATGATACTAAGTATCAAAATTTTGTTATTTTATGGATTTATATAAAGTATATAACTGTTGTGCTTTGAAATATCAGTAGCTAAAAATATAATTTTGACTAATTAAACTTATGGGGACAATTTTAGGCAGTACATTTAAAATATTTTAAAGACTACTCAGGTACCCAAAGTTTTGTGGGTTATGTATAAATATGGGCATGTCCCACGAAAGCCTTCCCTTACCAGAAAACTGGGACAGAGGGGAGGACATCCTATTGGGACTCTAGATGAGAGAATAGCAATGTAGGATCCAGTGGGTCCTAGAAACCTACAAGTAGAACATTATGATAGGCAGATTTGGGCCCAGGGGTCCCGCTCAAACTAAGGCACCAGCCAAGGACAATACAGGCGGTAAAATTTAAACCCCTACCCAGATCTAGCCAATGGACAGAACAGTCTCCACACTAGAGTGGAGAGAGGGATATGACTTTCTCATGTACTCTGGTGCCTCACATTTGACCATGTCCCCTGGAGGGGGAGACCTAGTGGCACTCAGAGGAAGGACAGCAGGTCACCTAGAAGAGACTTGATACCCTATGAGCATATACAGGGGGAGGTAATCCCTCTGAGGAACAGTCATAGGGGAGGGGAATAAGGGGAAAATGGGAGGGAGGGGAGAAAGGGAGGATACAAGGGATGGGATAACCACAGAGATGTAACAAGAACAAATTAATAAAATAAAAAAATGAATTAAAAAAAAAGAAAAAAAAAGTATAGAAGATACAAGTCCAAGAAGAATCTTTGTGAAGCATGGATGTAGATGTCCAGAGTTTTCTCTGGTTTTTGTTTTCTCCTGTTTCTCTCTCTCTCTCTCTCTCTCTCTCTCTCTCTCTCTCTCTCTCTCT
>OU015742.1:160481745-160542302 GCA_907169655.1 Acomys percivali | reverse complement strand
TCTCTCTCTCTCTCTCTCTCTCTCTCTCTCTCTCTCTCTCTCTCTCTTACACACACACACACACACACACACACATGCACACACACTCGCACACACACACACACACACACAGAGTATGCCAACCTTCAGTGATTTTGTAGAAATCTGGTTTTGGAGGTAAGCCTAAGACTCAGTGAAAACAAAAGAGGGCAATTGCATTACCTTAATTGATACCTGGGCTATACAAACATGTACAGTATTTATGTTAGGCAATGCTTACTTTCAATACCCACTAAGCTAACAAGTACCTAGTGTTCAGACAAAAGAGTAAAGCCTCACAAATTTACTTTGTGTTAGAACTGCATTGAGTGGAACCATGTGACGTAAGAGTAAGAAGGGCTATGACTTTCAGATGCAAAAACGAAACCATGCCAGTACTAACACGAAACAACCTATTTAAATAGCAAGGCAAACATGAAGCAATCTAGTTAAAGTGAGATCTCATCCTGTATAAACTGAAGAAATCAAACAGAGAGTGGAGCAGCAAAGGGAAGAAAGTGGGTACAGGTTGGTGAATGTCACTTGAAGAGGTAGCTGCAAGTATCTTTTCAGATGTGTCCATTAATCAAAGCATAAGGCAGATGCACAAAGCTAAGTGCTTACAATCTATCTAAACTAAGGCACAGGTGTACACACAATTAACACAGAGATCAGGTCATGCAGTACTCTCGCATAAAGTAACCTGCTGACAAACACCAAATGGCCAGTTCTTTGTCTTTTACCATTCGGACTTCACAGTCTGTAGAAATATCTGTAAAGCTTGTTTTATTTCCTCAGATGAGGGAATGAGTGAGAGCCTTATGTAACCTTTGTGAATACATACCTGGGTGAGCGCAGAGTGTTTTTATCTAACTATACCTAGGCTTAGCCGTGAAAGTTTCAAACCTCCATACAATTGAATCTTCTATAAGCCTAGACCTTGAAGGCTTCATCTTCCAAGCTCCCCCTGCTAACGTAGGCAAAGAGTGTTTTTAGCTTCTAAGACTTATTGCTGGAAAAAACTCACTTTAGTTCTTTCTGGACTCTGGCTGGCTGGTTCAACTCAGTTGTTCCAGATCAAATCTCTTTTTTTATTTAATTTATTCAGATTACAACTCAATTGTTATCCCATCACTTGTATCTTCCAGTTCCTCCCTCCCTCCCTCTTTCATGCTATTCCCCTCCCCTAGGTCTAAGATCGAGGGGGACGTCCTCCCCCACCATATGGTCATAGGCTATCCAGTCTCATCTTGGTAGCCTGCTTATGTTTTCTTTGAGTCCCATCAGGCCTCCCCACCAAGGGGAGGTGGTCAAATATGGGTCACCAGAGTTCACGTCAGAGTCAGTCCCCGCTCTCCATATAAGTGTGGGGAATGTCCTGTCCATTGGGTAGATTAGATTAGGAGTTCAATGTTTACTCCTTGTATTGTCCTTGTATAGTGCAAAGTTTGATCAGAGCCCTCTGGGCTCCGATCCACCCATCATGATGTTCTTCTTGTAGGATTCTATACTGAGTGAGATAACCCAGAAGCAGAAAATGTCACATGGAATATACTCACCTATAATTGGGCCCTAACCCAAAAGGCATGTCCCATCAAAGTCTTCACTTACCAGGAGATTAAGATAGATGTGAGGATATACTACTAGGATTCTAGGTTGCAGATCAAAAATCTTCTCCAAGCTGACTGATTCAAATTGGCTTCTCTAGGCTTCTCTCTGAATTGTTTTGCTTGGAAAATTGTCTCTGAATTCCACAAAATGAATTGTACTGAACTTCCTGACAGCACAAACTTTACTGTATTCTTGTACTATACTGCTTTACTGTACTGTACTGCCTATCTAACTCTCTCTGTTGGTGCTGCTTTGAAAAGCCTCTCTCTCATGAGAGTTAGGCATATCCTATCTCTCTGAGTCATTTTGTCAAATCTTTCTTTGATTCTTGTTCACTTGTTCTGTCCCTCAATTAGACATCACTTTCAAACATGCCTGCATCTTTCTGTAAATGAATCTTACTTTCATTGTTTGGTATTAAAGGCGTATACTAAGGGCATGTATAATCCAGCCAGACCATACTGAAATTCAGAACATGTCACCATACCTGCTAGATCACATAGACTAGAAGCTCTTTAGATATGATCCCTTGCCAGAAAAACAATGTTGCTAGATTAAAATTCCTCTATAAATATTCTAAATTTATAAAAAGGGTTGTAACTAGAAAGATTGAAGACATACAAAGAAAATTAACATAGTTAAATACTCAGTAGAGCATAGGTTACTTGAATGAGTAAATTATGTCACAAAGCTTGGAGTGCATTTGACTAGAACATAGGCAACCTTATAGGAAGTTATGGACTGTGTAGTCTGAGTGGTAGAGGAAAAGAGAGTTTCAATAATACAATAATTTGGAAGAATCATGCATGAGTTATATTTTTCTGTTTATATGCACCTATCTTCTTAAAAATACATTTTTCAGGCTTTATCAAAGCCCTTAGATGGCTCCCTACCCATCAGATTGTCTCATTTTAGTTGTTATGATGTTTAAAATAAAATAATTATTGAAGATATAACTAAGGCAATGCTGAAAAGTATTAATGACTACACAAGTCTTAGTTTTATCGAGCTTATTTAAGCTTAAATAGCCATTTATCCAGAATTAAAATAGAAGCAGACAAGAGGCATAAGAATTTTTCCCATCACAAAACATTCAAGAATTACAACTCAAAAGAATAATGACACATCATCCCTTATCCAACAGAATGGCTACTGCAAAATTCGGAAATTGGACAAAGTATTCATGCTGAGAAATCAAAGCTCTTATTAAAGATATAAATGGTACACTTGCTACATAAAAGAGAAAGACAATTTCTAAAAAATTAAAATTGATCTAATAATTGTACTTCTGGATATATATCTCTTCTATTAAAAAGTGAAATCATAAAATGACATATGCATATTATATGTGTGGCAGCATTCACAGAAGCCAGGAAAGGAGAGCAAAACTGATATCTGTTGAATGTTTGATATAAACAATGTAGTCATATATAAAAAATATATCCATAAGTATGAGATAAATAATACAACATGGAAAAAATAAAGGAGTTTGAGGACATTATCCCTAGTGAAATAAACCAGTCATAAGACAATCCACTAACACCACTTACATGGGCTATCTGGGGTTGTTAAATTCACAAAAGTAGGCAATAGAAGGTTGGTTGAGGAAAGCAGTGAGTTGTGGGGTTTAATGGCTATGGAGGAATTTTATTTATAAGCAGAAAAGTTAAGGAATATACCATGCAGTAATATGTACTGACATAGAATTTCCAGATTGCACATTTGTAAATAGTAAAGAGGGCTAGAGAAAAAAGTCACAGGAAACGTTGTGTGTGTGCATGTGTGTGTATGTGCGTGTGCATGCGTGAGTGTGTTTGCGTGTGTTTGAGACACATTTTCTCTGTGTAGTTCCAACTGTCCTGAAACTTATTCTGCAGATTATGCTGACCTAGAGCTCAGATATCCACCTGCCTCTGCTTCCCAAGAACTGGGATTAAAGCCATGTGCCATTACTGCCAGCTAGTTTCCTTTTTCTTTTCTTTAATTAATACTTCTCCTAACATCAAACTCTTCTAACCCATTTGGTAATTCTTCTTTGTCTTTGTTGACAAATCTTCATGATAATAATTATTGCTTCATTTTGTATATTTCTCACAAGAATACCCACTAAAATAGACTAACAATTCTGGTCTCTTTTACTTCTCTAAGAGATGCTTGACTGTAAAAATGACTTAACACATACACACAAACACACACAAACACACACAAAATAAATAAATAAATAAATGAATAAATAATGATAAAAATAAAACAACCACCTGCTGTGTGAAATCAGTTCCAATTCATCCTGTCCATGTATTCTTGGACAGCAGGTCTTTCTCATGCCAAAACCAATCTTCTATACAGGAAATGTCCTGTAGACATTTTCTATACATGAAATAGAAGATAATAAAGTCTTAATTTTCACGAATGTGACTTGTAGGTCACTGAGATTGATTAAAACTATTTTCTCAATTTTAAGAAGTAAAAGGTAGCTGTTGATGAAAGACTGAAATAATATATCAATATCTTATATTTAACTTTCCCTTGCTGAGACAATTCTAGGTTTTCTAAGCTAAATGTCTCTGCTTTCTTGCCAATTTAAAATGGGGAACATGTCACACACTGTGTTAGTTACCTTTCTTGTTGTTGTGGCCAAATATCTGATAAGAGACAACTTGAAGGCTAACAAGGTATTTTGGCTTCCAGTTGTAGGAGTCTGAGAACATCAGGTCAGGAAGGCATGATGGCAGAAGTGTAAGGTGGAATTTGCATCTGTTGTCAGGAATCAGAAAGTGAGCAGGTAGGCCAGCCTGGTCTACAAAGCGAGACCAGAAGAGCCATGGCTATACAGAGAGACCCTGTCTTGAAAAAGAGAAAGAAAGAAAGAAAGAAAGAAAGAAAGAAAGAAAGAAAGAAAGAAAGAAAGAAAGAAAGAAAAAAGAAAGCAGGCAGAGAGAGAATAGAGTTTGCCTCACAAAGCCGAAGGCCCACCCCTAGGAACTCAATTCTTCCAGCAACATTCTAACTCTTTTTTTTTAATTTATTAATTTATTCTTGTTACATCTCAATGGTTGTCCCATCCCTTGTATCCTCCCATTCTTCCCTCCCTCCCATTTTCCCCTTATTCCCCTCCCCTATGACTGTTCCTGAGGGGGATTACCTCCCCCTGTATATGCTCATAGGGTATTAAGTCTTTTCTAGGTGACCTGCTGTCCTTCCTCTGAGTGCCACCAGGTCTCCCCCTCCAGGGGACATGGTCAAATGTGAGGCACCAGAGTATGTGAGAAAGTCATATCTCACTCTCCACTCAAGTGTGGAGACTGTTCTGACCTTTGGCTAGATCTAGGTAGGGGTTTAAAGGTTACCGCCTGTATTGTCCTTGGCTGGTGCCTTAGTTTGAGCGGAGTCCCTGGGCCCAAATCTGCCTATCATAATGTTCTACTTGTAGGTTTCTAGGACTCTCTGGATCCTTCTACTTTGCTATTCTCCCATCTAGAGTCCCAATACGATGTCCTCGCCTCTGTCCCAGTTTCCTGGTAAGGGAAGGCTTTCGTGGAACATGCCCATTGGGCTAGTATGCAGATATAAGTGAGTATATACCATTTAAGTGTTTCTGCTTCTGGGTTAACTCACTCACTATGATCATTTCTAGCTCAATCCATTTATCCACAAATTTTGGGAATTCCTTGTTTTTAATAGCTGAGTAGTATTCCATAGTGTATATGTACCACAGTTTCTTCATCCATTCTTCTACTGAGGGACACTTAGGCTGTTTCTATGATCTGGCTATTATGAATAAGGCTGCTATGAATATGGTTGAGCAAATGTTCTTGTTGTGTGCTGGAGCATCTTCTGGGTATATTCCAAGGAGTGGAATAGCTGAGTCTTGAGGAAGCCCTATTCCCAGTTTTCTGTGATAGCACCAGATAGATTTCCAAAGTGGTTGTACTAGTTTGCATTCCCACCAACAATGAAGGAGTGTTCCTCTCTCCCCACATACTTGCCAGCATGTGGTGTTGCTTGAATTTTTGATCTTAGCCATTCTGATGGGTGTAAGATGGAATCTCAGAGTTGTTTGATTTGCATTTCCCTGATGATTAAGCATTTCTTTAAGTGTTTCTCAGTCATTTGATATTCCTCTGTTGATAATTCTCTGTTTAGTTCCAAGACCCATTTCTCACCCTTCACATTAGCCACAAGCAATATAAAATATTTAGGAGTTACTCTAACTAAGCAAGTAAAGGACTTGTTTGAAAAAAATTTCAAAACTCTGAAGAAAGAGATTGAAGATGACATGAGAAGATGGAATGATCTTCCTTGTTCATGGATCGGGAGAATTAACATAGTAAAAATGGCCATCCTACCAAAAGCAATCTACAGATTCAATGCAATCCCTATTAAAATACCTACACAATTTTTTAAAGACATTGAAAGTTCAAAAAACCCAGAATAGCTAAAACAATCTTGTACAATAAAAGATGCTCCGGAGGAATCTCCATATCTGATCTCAAACTGTACTATAAAGCAATAGTAATTAAAACAGCTTGGTACTGCCACAGCAACAGGCTGGTTGATCAGTGGAATCGAATCGAAGACCCAGATATGGATCCACACACATATGGTCTCTTGATTTTTGACAAAGAAACCAAATCCATTCAATGGAAAAAGGATATCATCTTCAACAAATGGTGCTGGTCTAACTGGAGGTCTATGTGTAAAAAAATGCAACTGGACCCATATTTGTCACCTTGCACAAAACTCAAATCCAAGTGGATTAAAGACCTCAACATAATACCAGGAACACTAAGTCAGTTAGAAGAAAAAGTGGGGAAGAGTCTGGAACACATTGGCACAGGAGACAACTTCCTGAACAGAACACCAACAGCCCAGGCCTTAAGGTCAACAATTAATAATGTGACCTCATAAGGCTGAGAAGCTTCTGTAAGGCTGGAGACACTGTCAAGAGAACAAAGCGACAGCCTACAGACTGGGAAAAGATCTTCACCAACCCTACATCTGACAAAGGTCTAATATCCAAAATATATAAAGAACTCAAGAAATTAAACACCACCAAACCAAGTAACCCAATTGAGAAATGGGGCTTGGAAATAAAGGTTCTAACTCTTAAGGGTTCCACAACCTCTCAAAACAGCACCTCTAGCTGGAGTTCAAGGGTTCAGTCACTTTCACCTCTGGAAGCCCCTCACAAACTATGACACACAAAGTTAATGTTCTGACTTTATTGAGACATAGCCCTGGACTTACATTCTTTCTTCCTCTTACTTGTTGGCTCTTTCTCCTTACAACTTTACAGACATGTTTATCATTGTGAATTCTAGATGTCCTTCCTTGAAGCCCAACTCCACTAACCTTCAGTTCTTTGTAACTGACTGAAAACTATATTGCTCCCTCATAAAGATTTGTTATCCGAGAATTAGAGTTAATCAGGATGAGTGTTTCTTAGCATTATTACTGTTAAATTAGTGAATATCTACAAAGCTCTTTAAGAAAGTTCCTTAAAGATGGGTGTGGATAACATGTTTTTATCCCAACACTTAGAAGGCAGATCTATGAAGACAGCCTATGTGACAGTAAGACTGTATTTCCGGACAAATAAACTTTTGCAGAGAGTTAGAGCTCTAAGAGTGATTTCAATTATTTTCTTAAATAAGGACAGAATGTTACAATATTTAAATTAGCTATCAATTAGATATTCACCTACTTTAGCACATTATGTAAATATTTTCCATTGAAAACAAATGTAAATTTAGAACCTTACTAGATTACACAAATGACTCCACCTAATTTCATGTCTTGTGTAATTTTTTCTCACAGCTTTACAACTTGATTCATTTATCTGCTAAAACTATATCAGCAAAATCTTTCAATGTTGACACATATACAAATTTCTCTTCTGTCATAGTTTTATAAAATTCAGGAATAATTTTGAAATCATTTATAACTACACTTCTCTCATAATGTATTACAGGTCCTCATAGTATTAGACATTTCAAATTCCTCACATATGTGGTTACAAACCTATACAGTCGATCACAATTAGTAACAAATTATTTTGTTGTTTTATTTATAGTAACTCGCCTTCTAGAGGAGAAATGAGTTCTTATATATTCAGTGTTTTGTTTTTGCTTGTTTGTTTGTTTCATTTCGAGACAGGGTCTTTCTGCGTGGCCTTGGCTGTCCTGGAATTCACTCTGTAGACTAGGCTGGCCTAGAACTCACAGAGATATGGCTGCCTCTGACTCCTGAATGCTGGCATTAAAGGTGTGAGCTGCTTCCCCCTGCAAAAGTCAGTACTTTTTGTTTTTAACAGAAAAAGCCTAAAACCTGTGATATTACCTGAAATTTTACTCAATGAGTATGAGCATAAAAAATCATTTAATCATCAGTTAAAAATAGTGATTGAATGAGAATTAAGCATTCTCCATATGGTCCTCCTTATTATTTAGTTTCTTTAGTTCTGGGTATTATAGTATGGTTATCCTTATTATTTGGCTAATATCTGCTTATAAGTCACTATGTATCATTTGTGTCTTTCTGGGTCTGGGTTACCTCACTCAGGATAATCTTTTCTAGTTCCATCCATTTGCCTGCAAGTTTCAAGATTTCCTTGTTTTAAATAGCTTAGTAGTATTCCATTGTGTAAATGTACCACAGAAGAGAGCCACCATAGAGTTCCTCTGAAAGATTCCACTGAGGAGAAGATCCAAGCAGATGCTGAGACACACAGCCTAACTCTAGGGCGGAGCATAGGAAGTCCTATGGAAGAGTTGTGGAATAGAGGGACCTGGAGGGAATCAGAAGATCCACAAGGAGACCAATGGAGCCTACAAATCTTGGCAGAGGATGTGGGTGCTGCAGAGACTGATGCACCAACCACGGACCATGAATGGTGTGGACCTAGACCCTCTGCTCAGATGTAGTAGATAAGCAACACAGTCTCCTTGTGGGTCCTGTAATATGGGGAGTAGGGAATACTTCTGACATGGACTTTGACCCCCACACATTGATCACTACCCCCTGGTGGCGCTGCCTTGCCAGGCTACAGATGAATAGGATACAAGCAGCGCAGATGATACTGGATAGGCTGAGGTCAGATGCTAGGGGAGGAGGGCTCTCCCTTTCTGAGGACTAGAGGAGGAAAGGAGAGAATATGAGGGAGCGTGGTATCAGGAGATGACGAGGGAGGGGCTACAATCCAGATGTAAAGTGAACAAATTTAAATTTTTAAATTAAAAATAATGATTGAATGCAAACTTTACTACTATTGTTATGTCCAAATTGTGAGAGACCCCCAAACAGACCACCCAAGAGCTGAGTCCAAATGCAATTGCAAGGAAGTCTTTATTGTGCCATACCTCCTATGCACTGATATAGCAGATGCAGGTAGTGGCAATTGAGAGGGGCTTTTTATAGGTTTTAGACAAAGAAATGGGTTTTACAGTATATGATTGGACAGAGAAAGTGCAAACAGGGAGTTACAAGCCTTGGTGCTTCATGATTGGGTAACCGTTGTAGGGATAAGTTGACCTATAGAAAAGATTGGTTAAAGCAGTCATGCCAGACCTCAAATGGCTAAGAATGTATGTGGGGTGGAGGGTGGGAGTGGGGGTGTTAGGAACTTTGACCTAGCTTCTCCTAGTTGGCTGTTGCTATGTGCCAGACCACCTGTTGGTCAGCGTGACCAACAGAGAGTATATATGGACTCTGGATGCTTTCCCAAGGTGTTGCTAGGGGAAATTTTCTGTTTAGACTCCTTTGTGGATTTTCCTAGAATCTGGATTCAGCTGTTGGCTTGGTTTAACACAAAATGGAGTTTGTCTGATCCTTACACTATTTTATGATATCATTGTAAAAGTGATGATCAGACTTGAGTGGACAACTCCAGTAAATACATAACTGGAAGATAAACCACAGCTGGTCAGCAGAGATGGAGGAAGGGATGCTGAATTCAAAACCAGAGTAGACCTGACAGTGGAAGGAAATGTGATTTACAACAGACACTGCATTCTCTCCTTCACCAAAGTCTTAGCCACCTTCAGTGTCATGCCCCTCATATCCGGATGGATAACCCCGAGTGGAATTTTCTCCTGACTCTACCTACTTAAGTGATTACTTCTCCCATTCTGACAGAAGATGAAGGATTTATGCTTTTAAAATGGTAAATAAGATACTCTCTGCAAAAGTAAAGGGATAATAAATTTATACAAGGTAAAAGATGAACATTCTCTCATGGCATTAAGATGTCCAAAACATGGCCTCAATCTTCTGTCCCAGAACACAGAATGTTCTAGAAACACAGTATAAATATACCAAGCAGGAAATTGGAGGCATTTTCTTCAGTCACTGTGGTGAGGAGGGAATTCTAAAACTTCTAATACCACCAGAAATAGTCTAGTATATCATCACAGATAACACAGATCACACACATTTCTACAGCTTATTAGTGTTCTACTTTTGAAATCTAATGTCAAAAGAATAAGTAATGCAATCAATGAAATGTGCATGAACCGAACAGGAAATTCTCAGCAGAAGTGTAGCAGCTCCATTTGTAGTCCCATCACTAAGAATACAAACAAGGGGATATTGGGTGTTTAGCCAGACTGGGTTGCACAGTAATACCCATAGAACAAAAGGAAGTGAGAAATATATTTAGAAAATCAATATTATCTTTAGCTATCTGGAAAATAAAAATAGAAATTATACTGAGATTCAATCTCCCCTCCAGCCAGAAATTTTATCATCATACATAAAATATAACTGTCTAGAATTGTTAAAGAGAGCTTATGCACAGTTAGTGGAATGTAAATTACTCCAACTATTAATGAAAATCAGAGTAGAGGTTCCTCAAAATTCTATGGTGAAAGTGCCTTATAATCCAAATACACTGCTCCTAATGTATGCTGAGTTGAATCAGAATGACCATACAATATAAAGACATGTGTGTTCAATGTTATTGAATCATCACCCAATGAATGGAGTAAGAACATATGGTCTCTATACATGGTGGAAATTTCTTCAGTTCTAAATAAAATAAAAAAAACCAAGTAATATGTGGAACAGAATATTATTACATTAAGTGAAATAAGGCAAACTCAGAAAGACAAGTGCCATGTTTTCTTTCAAGTATCATGTCTAGATTTTTAAAGGCATAACATTAGAAACTATTTGTTTAGTTTATTTTGTATGCATGAGTATTTTGACTGTGCGTATGTCAATGCTTATGTCTGCAAAGGCTAGAAGAGGGTTTTGCATCTCCTGTAATTTGAATTATTGCAAGTTGTGAGATAACATATGGGTGCTGAAAACCACACCTGGGTCCTGTGCAAAAGTATCAAGTGCTCTTAACTTCTGAGTTATCTCTTCAGGCAACGGTGACTGTTTGAAATTATGTAGTTGATTATCTTTAAATTTAAAAAAGTAAACCATTGTCCAACTGAAGCATATTTGATAAGATTTCTGTTAGCTGTATCAAATAAATTCCTGCATATTTCTTCAGAAAAAAAAAAGAAAAAACTTAGTAGTTGATTCAGAACAACAGAGATTAATGTAGACCATTTATGACCAATGCCCGTTGTATACCAGCATGAACATGGCATGTTAAAATTCATTTTTTAAAACTAATATATACTGGTTTGGAATTAAATTAAAACAAAAGAAAGCAATAGTGGTCTTTTCTACTGTATTATTCAGATATATGAAGAACTGTCAGAAGAAAGTTATAAACCTTCCATACTACACTCTTCACAACCGTTTGCCCCACTTCTGCTCTTGTGTTCCCCCTTTTTTAGAAGTTAAGATGAAAACCTCCCATATCTTTTGTTATTGTCTAGGAAGAGGTCAGTCACAAGGAATTGAGTAATTTACCTAACAATCTAATTTTACTTTACCAACATGGCTAAGGATATGAGGAGAACAAATAAAAGTAAATCTAATTCATTACTTGACTAAATGAAGTGAAATATATCTATATTGTTAGATGTTCAGCATAAAATTTTAATGAAGAAAATAGTTGCTTTCTTGACCGCATCTTTTCTTTTCTTCAAATACTTGGCATTGTGATTCTGTCCATGCACGTGCGAGGCAGGCTGTGTCCATGCATGTGCGAGGCAGGCTGTGTCCATGCACATGCAAGGCAGGCTCTGTCCATGCCCATGCAAGGCAGGCTGTGTCCATGCACGTGCGAGGCAGGCTCTGTCCATGCACATGCAAGGCAAGCTCTCCAGCACCTTCACATCCTTGGGCTGCCTATTATCAATCTGTGTCTTACATTCATTATTTTTCTTTAGTTATTATACTCACTTTTGTGTCTGATATGATTTTTGCCTGTTATTTTTCCATCAGCACACAATACTATTTGTAAGAGGCCAAGGGAACGAAATGACTGTGGAGCTGGTATGTAAAAATATACTGACCTCAGGGCCTCACATTCAATAGTCTCTTCACAGGACCACTTCTTCTACACCTTAAGCAAAATGTTAGGTCAGTGAAATATCATGGCTGGCCTGCATGCCGTGACCTATACAACAACAAATTTACTTCCAATCATTGCTTCTGCTCCACAGATGCTTTGAAAGTCAGCACAGGTAGATAGAATGAGTGTTTAAGAATCCAGAGACAATTTCAATGGTATAGAAGAGGATTGAATTTTGAAGGACTGATAATTATATTTGTTAGTGATTAATTAAAATTCTATGAATGTGCATCTTCTAAGAATATATATTATATACTATAATATACAAATTATATAAATATATATTATCATATATACTCAAAGAATATATTAGATTGTTAAGTGCCTGAGGAGCAGGGAGGTTCTGTAAAAAAAAAAAAAAAGGCAAATCTATTATGAAAACATGTACATTTAGCCATATTTACTATGAGTAAATATATATTTAAATGTACTTGTATTAATACAGCACATAAAAATTTCTGGAGTTGTCAGTTGTATATATAGAGATTTGTTTATTTAATTCCAGTGATTGCCTAACATATGTTGAAAAGGCATTGCTTTTAAAAATGCAGCTTAATCATGTAAAAATTAATACATACATATTCTCTTCCTACTGTAAAAACTGGGACACTTTTTCACTCATTATCCAAATTCTCACAATTCCTCTAGTGGTGTTTAAAGCCTCCTATATGGTAGACATTTTGTTGGCAGCTGGGGCAGAAAAATTGAGAAGAGATAAGTTTCTGCCTCCAAGGTCAGACTCTCTAGGGCAACACAAATCCACAAAGAACAATCACCCTCTAGGCACATATGGGCTGTAATCCAATCACAGGGGCTGTCGAGTCCAAAAGACAGTTCATTACTGGTTTGTAAGGTCAAGGTCCGCCTAGTCTACACAGCAAATTCCAGGCCATTCAGGGCCATAGAAGGAAAACCTAACTGATGGGAACTTAAAATGACAGCAACATAAAAGCAGTTGTAATCTGGGTATGCATTCATGGTAACGCATACCTATAATCCCATGTTTACAAGAGGACTGGGAGTTGTAGGCAAGCCCGAGTTTTATAATGAGACTCTGTTTATAAATAAAGACATGAATATATAAATAGATAATAACCAGTTATGAAGTGCACAAAATACCAGCCAGGGGAAAAAAATCACCATTTTTTTTTTGAAGCCATAAGCTTTCAAGTAACAACATTAGGGAGCATTGCAGTGGACATCTGACATTCTATGTCTCAATAAACTATGATTTGGTGAGGGCAACCCTCTCATACACATACGTGTTCTCTGTTACTATTTTGATATAGGCTTTAGGAACTATATGAAAGAGACAGAATTTTGTCTCTCTGCATCTAATATCCTCTAGAGAAGGCAGTGTTTAATCAGTGCATATATAGTCACTATGCAATTATTAAAATATAGAGTTGCCACATCAGCGTCTTGTAATGATAACCTATATGGACTCCTATTTGAAACAAATTCATTTGTAATGTCAATAGAAATAGGTTTTGGAGGAGAAAAAATTTTCCTGAGTGCAAAGACAGTAGTAGGGATACTGAGGTCAATGAATCACTCCATTTATGGAGGTAGAGGAGCTCTGCCTGAGTCCTGTCACAAGTGACTGTATTGTTGACATAGGCGTGGCCAGGTCAAGGTCTTTCGGGAAATGGCAAACTTTCTTGAGGAAACAAGTATAAGTGTTCATAGTGTTTTCAGAAAATGTCCACCATGGCTTTCTCCCTTGATTATTTACAGCCTAAAGACTGCTTTCCTACAAAGACTGCTCCTACTGAGATCAGTTTGATGTATCACCTTGATTTATCTGTATACCATAAATAATGCCTACTCCTTTAGCTTTGTGTAATAACCCCACCTTGTTGTACAGATATATACAATAGCCTGACTCTATGCTCAACTATATATAATAAACATCCTGAACTTCCAGGGTGTGCCATGGATTCTCCGGCAATAATCCCAGACCACTGGATCACGGCTTTGTGTCTGTGTATTTGTCTTTTCTTCATTCCCTGGAAGTCTCCATTCAGGCCCAAGTCCCTGGAAGCCATTTATGGACACAGAAACCATGTCTTTATTTGCTATATACAGTCCTATGATTTGAATATAATTATCTCCACTTTATGGGTGTACAGTGCAGGGTTCTAAGCGAGAAAGGATAACTTCCTCACAAAGGGATTCTGTTAGAAATGGGAATTGGTCACGTCTTTTGTCTTTGTCAGTTCTCAATCTGAAAGTATTTGTAGACTACAGATGTAGTCTCTTAATCTGTGTGTTAAACATTATTTTCACGCCAGTGGGCTTTATGATGTTAGAAAATAGATGAATAATAGGGAGCCATTTATCGGAAAAGAGTAAACAGGTACATGTGCATGGTTTATAAAGAAAACTACAAAAGCTTTGCTGGAGCTAGGTGGAGTGCTTTAATAGTGTCCCCATAGCTCTGGGCAGTGTGCTGATAGCTCAGGCTTTATTTGAAAGGGAAGTGAGGCTATAAATGAGACCTGTAGTCTCACCTTTGTGCCCGGGTTCTGTACAGAGCTTTAGAACATAGGCATAGCTTGCTTTGATTGCTCCCCAAGGCTACCTAAGATGTCTAAGACCTGAGTTGCATTCCTTTAAGCAAACTGTTAAAGTAGCATTTTAAGCAGGCAATTTTGCAAGCCTCATAAATCTGAAACCCTGTCTCCTAGGATGAACATCCACTTGTCAAGTTTAGGGTAATGGAATTTAAAATTCCACAATGATACAGCACACTTTGTCAAAATAACCAGTTTTCTAAAGTATCTCCTTTCCTCACCTCAAACTCTTTTCCCTGTGTTATTTCTTCAATAGCCCTCCCTCGCTTCCTCCCTTCCCTCCCTCCCAAGCTCTGCCTGTTTCTGTGTCTCTGTCTCTCTCTCTCTCTCTCGCTCTCTCTCTCTCACACACACACTTTTCATACTCTTATATATATAGCATTTTCTAAGAGTGACTCAGCTGATTTTTATGGGGAAAGCATCTCTTTTAAGTAATTGAGAAAAAACAAAAATAATTAACCAATACCCCCCTGCTTGGGGATGGCGGGCTGATTTCCAGAAGATTGACAAGAGGTCCCTGATCAGGGCCTCCGAACAGAGCAGAAGGAAGCTATCTACCGCCTCTACCTTACCTCTTCTTGTCCCAGTAATGCACTTTTCCTTGAGTGTCTCCATTAAATATATTCTAAAACATTGATTACATAAAAATACAATATTTCTTCCACTTCTACCCATGACTTTTGCAACATCTTTTCAGTTTTTTATTCTTTCTGCCACTTCATGCTCCTCCTCATTTCTAGTTTGTGCTTTCTCTCACATAGGAGATCCATAAAGACAAGCACATTTGATGGTGCTTCATGAGTGCTGACAAGCACTATGTTTCTCGAATTTTCCCCTTATCCAGCTTCTCTTTATTATGGTGAAGACAATTTCATTGACTGTTCACTGAGCCAACACACTTCTAAAACCCAATTTAAGAAACCATTCTGAGTACAGAATATTCCTTCCCAGTGTAACATATATCTCCCACGTATTTTGCTGAAATCACTCTACCTTTGATCACATATTTGTGTGACACTGTTAGAAGACTAAATGTGTCCAGGCTATCTCAAAGACTGAAATGTTTATATATGTAAAAGATTGCTACTACACTCCCGAAAGAGATAGAAAAATGTACCAAATATATAATGTAAAAATACTATACAAAATTTGCCATTTCAAAAGGAAATAGCAGTTTGAACTGTAAGAATAAAAATAAAATAAATAAAATTGAATCACTCAAACACTTATTGAAATTGTGACTGTTCAAGTCTGCAATTTAATTTAGAGTATAGAAATACATTAAATACTAGAGTAGTACTTTTCCTAGGTAAGTACATTTTTGTTTTAATGTAAAGTTACCAACAAAATGGCCATGAACTTAATGCTCCTTTTGGTGTGAATTCAACCCTAATATTAAAATTTGATAAAAAGTCCTCTGTAATTATAATTGTATTCCTAATGTTCTTCCTATAAAAGAAGTCCTTTATGTTCTACATCAAATTGATCAAAGCATTTTCCTTTCCTTTTTCTAGGCAAGCATAGTTTTGAGACATGGCAATTTTCTCTCATGTTAGACATTTATAAATAATTTTATACCATGAAAAGTAATGGTCATTAGCCTCAAGTTGGATCACAGTAATGAGATATTTATCAATAAAATAAAGATATTTTTCTTCAATTTCTGGTCCCTAGTTCTTGAAACTATGGCTTCATAAACATATTCTTAGCTTTGTGGAGCACAGTGGGACGTGGTTTCTTATGAATTTGGGCTTGGATCCTCAGAGTTATAAAATGTGTCTTTTATCTACCAAGTTGGTAGGAGGTTCATATAAGATCCTCAATAAAGCTTTCTATGATGACAACAGGAAACACTCAACTTTGTGTAAAGGAATTCATATTTCATAATGATAAGACCTTGGATTCAGGAATCGAATGAAAAAGAGTAAGTACCAGTATTCAGTAGGCAGAAGCAAGTAAATAAAGTCCACAAAGTCATTGTCATTCTCTAAGATGTATGGACTTCAAAGAGAGCCAGGCACATATAAGACCCAATGTGGAAACATCGACAGAAACATAGAGACAGTTACAGAGCAGATCACATGTCCTGCAGTAACAGCTTTCCCTATTTACTTTGGGTCTTACTATTTTAGGCAGATTTTCATAAATCTGTCTTGTATTAGGGTATGGGTTGAGTTAGTGACCTTTTACCTGAAGAGGATTTTATTTTCTCTAAAGTTTGTTTGTTTGTTTTTCCTCCTACATCTAATTGTGTAGAAGTTGATGAGCAGGTTTCCATGTTTTCTATACCTTTCAATTTCTTTTCTTCCTAAAACTGCTGAACTTTTAAGTCTTCCATAAAACCTTCTCTGAATAAAATGCTCTTCTGGGAATACAGTGTTTCCACAACTATATGGAGAGGTTTATAGGGTAACTTAAACCACAAAAACATTTTAATTAATAATGTGATGTTTTTATTATTGCTGAGAGGGCAACCATTTTTTTTTTTGTTAGTGCAAATTAAACTGAGCTTCTTAGAGTAGAAATTTACCTCAGCATTACATTGGGGTATTAATGAGGTCCTTCTCCTTTTCTAAAGCTTCCAAGGGATTTGTAAAGAAACCAAGCAGGCAGTATGCCCCAGTAAGGAGATAAGTGTTAAGCCCCTGAGAATCAGGGAACACTACTTTTGCGCTGTGATAAGCAGTGTACAAAGAGTTACCTTGATTCAGATCCCACGCTAATTTTCTTTTGTTTGTTTTGTTCTGAAGAGAAATATAAGCAGCAAGCACCACTCAATTTCTCATATTGAGGCGTCCTGAATATAATTTTAAAGGATAAACTCAATTGTGGATAGAAGACATGACTATTGTATGATAGAGGTTTTGGGAGTTTCTATTCCTGAAATTTAAACAGGTGATAGTTAAGAAGGGAGGCCAGACGCTGGTGAGTTGCTGCTGCAGTTAAGAGCACTTGCTGCTCTTGTACAGGATCTGTGTTCACTTTGCCGCACCCATGTGGTGACTGAAAATCCAGTCCAAGGATGTCTGACATCCTTCTGACTTCTGAGGGCATCAGGCATGCATGTAGTGTACACACACACACACACACACACACACACACACACACACACACACACAAGCAAAACACTCATACCCATAAAATAATAAGTAAATAAGTAATAATAAGTAAATAAAACCTTTTTTATAAGAAGAAAAGGAATAGTAGACAGGTCTAGAGTGAGAAGTGTTGGTGTATGAGGTGGACGTTGTGTCCAGAGCACAGTGGCTAAGGGGAGAATGAAGGGCCTGTTGAAATAAGGGTTGGATACGGGAAGTTGACATAATGAGGCTCACGTTTCTACCCAACTACTTCGAGTATAATTGGGGAACCAACTGGGTGTCTAATGAGAATGATGATGAAACAAAGTATGTTTCTAAACAGCATTCTTCGGGAAGGTTTAATTGAAGGATTGACTATGGTAGCAAGAAAAGAAGCAGTGAAGGATGCTGCAGGCTTGGTCTGAGAAAATGTGTGATGGGTAAAAACCATTCCAGAAAGGCAAGAGTGTTAAACCTCTAAGTGACTGACAAACTTACATATGCATTGTAATAAAACCTAGAGCTTTAATATTTCTCTGCTATAACATTTGACTTGACTATTCCATGAAGAATATTTTGCTTCTTTTTTTCCTTTTCATTTAGTAACTGGGGAGAAATGTTTCATTACTTTTACCTATGTGATAATACAAATTCTAACTTCATTTGCAGTAATTCTTCCAATATTGAATGAGAAATATAGAAAAGCTTTTGCTGAGGGTTGGTTGGAAGATGTGGGTGAAAAAAATATGAGTAGGATGTATTGTGAATCACTTGGTAGTATCAAAAGCTTGATTTTGTCATATTGCCTAATCGGATTTTAATATTTTGAATCAAGGAAATTGGTTATATTTTAAACTTGACCTTGCATAAGATCCAAGAAAGGAACAATAATTTTTTCTTTGCATCCATCTTTATAAAGGAGACTTTTTGACATCCTGAATTAATAACAAGTCTGTCTAAATATAGGTTGTGCAAAAAGGAAGACTTCAGTTACTCCAGAACAGGCAGTAGCACTTTTTATAGGAGTTTGAATATTGTGCATGCTGAACATGTAGGCTATGTGCACTCCTAAGGTATTAATAGGTGACTAGGGAACAAACTTCTAAGAACTGGAGCAGAGAAGAATTCAAAATGAATGTCTTAAAAGATTCACAGTATAGGTAACCATTGTTACATTTTATAAACAAACAGTGTATTTGCACAGAGGCCATGCAGTGCTTTACCACACAGCTTGGGGATTTGCTCATCACTGTGTTTGTGTTCTTAAAAAGAAAAGGAGCCAATGAGGAAGGATGGTTAAACCTCAGAAAGAGAAATAGAATGGGCAGTGGTAGCAGCTGAAGAGAAGGAACAAGGTAAGAGGGGAGGGCAAATAGATATGAGGATGGAGACCAGACCTGGGGAAAGCTGGAACAGAAGGACAATAGGCCTATAGATAAAAATAAACTGTGAGCAGGGGCATCTTTGTGACTAGCTGGCGACCTAAGTCAGGGTAGGCTCCTGGGAGGATATGAGGGGGACTCTAGCTGAGACTTCTAGTAGCAGGGCCAATGAAGAAAGAAGAGGACACCTTCTAACAAGACAAGACTCTTATTAGAGGGAAGGGAACACAAACCCACCTACAAAAACTTTGACCCAAAGTTTACCCTGCCTACAAAATGTATAGGGATAAATATGGAGCAGATAAAGCAGAGACTGTGGGAATGTTCAAACAATGCCTGGCCCAGCCCAAGACTCTCCCCAAGGTAGAGAGCCAGCCCATGTCACTGCTAGGCTTCTGTCTGGAAGAGATGTCCTCTGAGAAGTTACACGCAGCAGCACTTCAAAACTGATGCTGAAACTTACAGCCAGACAAGGGAAAAGAGTAAAGAGTCTTATGTAGGTGACAGGAGCTCCACAAGAAAACCAACAGAGCCAACTAACCATGGCCCAGAGGGGCTTGCTGAAACTGAAGCACCAACCAAGGACCATGAGTAGACTTGACCTAGATTCTCTACATATATGTAGCTGATGAGCAGCTCATGCTTTATGTGGGTCCTCTATAAGAGGAGCAGTTGCTGTCCCTGACATGGACTCTGTTGTCAATTTTTTGATCCCTTCTCCCTGGAGGTATGGCCTTGTCAGGCCACAGGGGAAGAGGACATGCTCAGTCCTGGTGCAGCTTGATGAGCTGGGGTGTATGGGAAGGGGGCTTCCCCTTTTCTGGTGATCTAGGGAAAGGAGGATGGAGAAAGAGGGAAGGATGGTAAGACTGGTAGGAGAAGAAGGCTGGGCATGTAAGACCAGGATTTAAAGTGAATAAATAAATACTTTTAAAAGAAGAGTTGATGTTGCCTGTAAACTTATTTGAAACACTTTCAAACAAGTTGATTATTGGGTATTTAACATTTTGCTAATGTGGGAAGTCAGCAAATGTTTTTTATGGCTTCTCTAAGGACAGTGAAGTGGCTATTCCTTCATTTAGCAGTCATTTATCAGGGGGTACAATGTGCCAATAGTCACTCTATCATCAGTCCTCTCCCAGAAACAAGAAATCATTCAGGAAGCAGGGCATTAAGCAAATTCTTGTCGTGATGTATTTGTTGGAAAAAGAAGCATGGGTGAGCTCTTGACTCTTTCATAATGGTATGTGACTTTCACACTCCTTCATCACCTGTGACTGCAATCCTGGTCTTCTAACACTAGCTGGTGTAACCTTTCCCTACTGAGATGGATTGTTCCCCAGGCTTATCATTAGGGTAGTTCTGCTGCTATAAATCTCCTATCTCCCCTCTGGAAAGTTGTCTCTTTTTATACCCTGAGCTCAATCCAAAACAAAACATTGTGTTTTCTTTCCCTGGACTTTTGGCATTGCCATGGTTTCCAAGAACACATTCAGACTGACAAAAAAAATTGCCCCAGATTTAGCCAATTAGAACTCAGGCATAAGCCTCAGAAATATAAGAGATTTGTTCTTTATGCTGTGCATTAGGACAAGAGGAAATAAGAAAGGTTGATAAATAAATTAATCTTATTTATCATGTCAGAGAACTGTAGTGGAGACAGATTCCTTCTTTGCATCCCCAACAATTCTTCACAAACTAACAGTATGTATTACTAACAGCACTGCATCTCCTGGCCTTTTATCTTTTCTGGGGAAGACAATCTTTCTCACTTTTTCTCTTTCATCTTCATTTTAAACTTTGAATCATTCAAAGACAATTCTAGACACTAATCTTTACCTCATACTCTGCTTTTGTTTAGTTTTAAATAAATGATCTATATTAACCTGGCAGGTATTATTTTCTATTAATTTAACAAAGATTATGAATAGAGAAGTTTATGAAATCAGTGCTGCAGTATATTAAATAATATGTGTTTTACATTCCCTATTCAATGATGATTTTAGAAAAGATAAAAACAAGAAAAAACAAAAAACAATCACTCCTCCTAAAAGATGTGGACATTTTCATTCTTAATATCATTTAAAGATACTTTTAAATTGCCTATTATTCAAAGCATATATATAAATCTAGTATGGTGCCACATGCCTGTAGTCCCAGCACTTGGGTGGGGTAAGGGTTGAGGGAGAATTATGTTGGGTTTGAGGCCACCCTTGGCTACCCTTCACGACAATGTCTCCAAAACAGAATCTCTCTCAACACAAACAGAAGTAATAAAAGTATAATTAATAAGTTGAACAATTGAATCAAAGTATGGTAATCTATTGTCAATATGAATTTTGCCATGTCACATTAGGTGAGCACTGTACCCATGGGCAAGCATGTGAGTTATACCATTATTTTCTTATGACATCTTGTTCCTAAAAATAAACAATTTGAAGGATAATTGATTTAGTGAAGATTTATCCTTTGTCTTTTAGGTCTTTAATAAATATTATACTGTGTTATGCATCAATAAGATAACAGTGATTTTGCTCATCTCAATATAGCTTATAATCATGTAATCACATAATATAATTACGTATTCAAATGATTATATATATGAACACTATTTTATTCATTAAACACAATTTTACCAATGATATAAATATATAGTAGTTGGCTGAAGTGATTAAATATTCAAGAAAATACTATCAAAAATTTTGGAGATTGGTGTAGAGCACAAACTGTTGTACCAACTAAGGAAAATGCATGAAGTAAACCTGGACCCCCTATTCAGATCTAGCCAATGGACAGAGCATTTTCTATGGCTGTGGGGAGTACTTCTGACATGAACTTTGGTGCCCAGATTTGATCACTTCCCATTGGAGGAGAGCTCCAGCAACACACAGAGGAAGGGGAAGCAGGCTGTCTGGATGAGACCTGATGTACTTGGTCATATGGTGGGGGAGGAGGTGCTCTTCTGTCAGAGGTCTAGGGGAGGGAAATAAGGCAGAAGAGGGAGGGAGGATGAGAATGGGAAGATAAAAGTGAGGGGATAACAATTAGGATGCAATCTGAATAAATTATAACAAATCAAAAATAGGAATAGAAAAAAAAATTAGAGAAATAAAGGACAGTTTACATCTACTATGAGATGCCTTTAATAGACTCATTTGATTCTTTTTTTAAAATAGAAGTCTGATCTGAATTTAATTATTTTCTAATGAGCTTTGTATTAATGTGTCCAATACAAAACAACAAATGGTTGTCAGTCAGAAGTAGCTTCTGAATCGGAGTTGTGGGCATGTGTCTACTTCTCTTTTGAATGCTAGGACCCTATCTGGTGTAAACACAAGCAGGCCCTGTGTGTGCTGCCATAGACTCTGTGAGCCCATATATTTATCAATCCCATTCATTTAGGTGGCCTTGTTTCCTTGGTGTTCCCCATCACCTCTGGCTCTTCCACTCTTTTCACCTAGTTTTTCACAGGGTTCCCTGAGCTCTGAGAGGGGGTGATTTGTGGAGACATCCCATTTAAGGCTGAATGTTCCAAGATTCCCCTCTGCGTATTGTCTGGCTGTGGGTCTCAGTATTTGTTCCCATAGTGTACAAATGCATGACTTTCTGAGTCTATATCTCTTTCTTGTGCCTTTTCTTGGGCTCTTTTCCTTCTGTTTGCTTTGTTCTATTCTGATGTGTTATTTTTGTTTTTCTTATTGTATAATTTTAAATTTTAATATTATACCTTAAAAACTTGTTTATTTTAATGAGAAATAGAAAGGGGGTGGATCTGGAAGGAGGTGAGGTGGGGTGAAACTGGGGAAAGTAACTGGAGAGGAAACTTTAATCCCGACGTGTGTGAGAATTTTCTTTTCCAGTTTTTGCGGTTTTATATAAAAACAAATAAAACATGCATGTAAACTATCTACTCACTTTCTTCTCTGTGCAGATTAGTGTTGGGATTGGTGACTAATGGCCAGATGTGGTACTCTTTCTATGATGCTTTTTGGTTCTTGGAGGGAACACTGACTGATCTCAGAACAGTAAGTTTGTTGTACATCAGCAGCACTTCCAGCTCCTTGACATTCTGGACCAGAAACTTCCAGAAGCCACTGGGCAGCATGCACTTGGTCATCTTGTTGTTCCCATAACCAGTATTGTACATCAGGTTCTGGCCCTTGAATCTTCTCTGTACCCTGTTGTCAATACCTCTGAGTTTCCACCAGTTTTTGCTTAGATTTTACTATAGGTTTGACTGGTACCTGATGAACTTCTTGGTCTTCCCTTTTTTTTGATAATCTTGGGCTTCAACAGAGGCCAGAGGGTAGCCATGATGCCACAAAAAAGATGGCAGCTACCTTGTAGGTAGCAGAAAAAAAGAAAAAAGCAAACAATAAATGTACAAATTCGTTGAAAAGACAAATTCTTATCTTTGTATTTCATAGAACCATCTTGGAACTAAAAATCTTTTTATCTTACATATATTTAGCATAGATTTAACTTTTCTATTTTATATTTATCATGTGTTTTTGCCATAAAGACTGATTATTTGAATATTTCTGAGAGCTTAGAAATTCCTAGAAATCAAAATACAGGGAACACAGGAAGGCATGCATTTTGTAGAGCAAAATATTTAGGTCTGTATATTTTCTCTTCTGAAGTATACACAATATTTTAGAAAATGAAGAACTGATATTCCAGTACATTAAAACTTAACTAATAGTTGATCAATTCAGTCTATAGTTGACCTCATGTTACTGTAATACTAGAGTACTTACTACTCTAGTTTCATAATGTGTAATGTACATCTATTATAAAATACATGTATATGATATATTCACACACATACAAACACAGACGGATTACTAGGACTGCATTCAAAAATTTCATGTGGTTCTTATCTACTGTTACACATGTTAGATTTCTCCATATAAATGTAAAATGTAAAATGCAATGTTGATAAAAGAAAATTGTTACTTAGGACTATAGCTCAGCAGGAGAACATACGTATGGCCTACATAATGACCCATCCTCTAGTCTTAGCATTGCAAGTAAAATGCATCTAAACAAAAAGATATTTTGTAATTCCCCATGAACTTCTTCTTATTTGAACTCACAAGTACATTAAAACACCTTTGGTTACATTAATAGCTCAACAGCCATCAGACTGGCTGAGCAAGTCTCATCCTTGCCATCTGTTTTCCTAAAGAACCCAAGTTTATGTCATATACTAATGATGAGATCCTTTCAAAGGGACAGACTTTTATTACTTTATAAGTTCCTACCAAGGATGCAAAGTGTCAGTGAAGTGTTCCAGAGACCTCTCAATAAGCATGTGAATCACAACAGGCCCCTGTGAGATTAAGTCAATAGTATAACCATTAGGCCAACATAGATATTGTCTGAGAGACGCTACCCAGCAGGGAAACCGGACAGAAGCTGAGACTCACAGCCAGAATCCAGGCAGAGTACAGAGAGTGGTATGGAAGAGTGGGGGAATGGTAGGACCTAGAGAGTTAAGAAGCACAACAAGAAGATCGTTAATACTAGTGGATCTGGACTCGGGGCGGGGGGCGGGGTGCTGCACAAACTGTTGCACCAACCAAGGACAATATATGTACCTAGAACACCAGTTCATATTTAGCCAATGGACAGCTCATTTTCTGCAGTAGTGGATGGAGTGGGGACTGTCTCTGACATGAACTCTGGTTCCCTGATTTGATCACTTCCCCTTGGTGGGGAGGGGAGGTGGGCACATAGAGGAAGGACTTGTAGGCTATAGGTTGAGACCTGATATGCTGTGGTCATTATGCTGTGGTCATATGGTGGGGGGAGAAGGTGCCCTTCTGTCAGAAGTCTAAGGAAGGGGAATTGGGCAGAAAAGGAACGGAGGGTGGAAATGGGAAGATACAAGGAAAGAATAACAATCAGGAAGTAATATGAATAAATTATAATATTTTTAAAAATTAAATAAATGTGGCTTCACTACATTTTGTGCATTTTATTTTATTGTTTTATTTTATTTTGTCTTATTTTTGTTTTTTCAAGACAGAGTTTTCTTTGTAGCCCTGTCTTCTCCTCATGAGTGCTAGAATTAAAGGCATGTTCCACCATCACCTGGCATTTTGTACATTTCTTATACAAGGACTTTTCCCTCTAAGTTTTATTCCCTAAATTTTCCCATATTCTTTTTCCTGGTGACATTCAACTCAGTTTATCGTTTTTTATTTTATGTGAAGAATAGCAGCATGTGACAGTTAAGGCCTAAAGTGCAAAGTACGGCTTTAAAAAGGTTAAGACAGCATGAAGATATAAATCTATTTTCAGAAGAGGTAAATAACCCACATTGTGTGCATTATACCTTAACATCAGTTATGAATCACCAATTTTGTAATAATAACTTTGATTTTGATTTTATACACCACATAGTTTAGTATTTCATATGCAAATCTTGCATTTGTAAATTCTATTGATTATACATATTGTGAAATGAATCTTTCATCCATATCTTATGAAACTGAGCATTTGTATGTTTTATTCATGGTCTTAGCTTTATATACATGGATGAATATGCAGCATAATTTACTACCAAACAGCAATCCTCTATTTTAAAACACAATAAAGTTATTTAATGCAGTGTAAGTGGACTGGTCATTCAAGTACTGGCTGTGTAGCACTTTTACAATAGCTTGCTTTTAGGGAGAAAACACTAAAATCTTTATGGATTCTGTAGAGGAAGTTCCACATTTCTCCTGCAGCTTCAAATAAAGTTTCCACCTTTAGGGAGCGTGTCATTTCCCCTCACTCACCTTTGCTTAGTCCCATTAAAATCACAGAATTAGAATTTAAACTCCCTGGTGGTATATTGTTAGGTAGTAAAGATCATCTGTCAGTATGTTCATTTTTCTGGGCAGCTGGCGTTATGGTGTTTATTTGTAATTGTGGTACATAATGTAGTCCTTGGCCAAAGATAGCTGCATTTGTACAGAAGATGTTGATATGTGGCAACAGAACTCTTATACGACTTTTATAACATAAGCCTGATATTTTTGTTTTTTAATATTTTATTAATTTATTCATAAAACATACCAATTGTTATTCCATCCCTTGTATCCTCCAATTCCTCCCTCCCTCCTGCTTTCCCCCTAATCCTCTCCCCTATGACTGTGACTGAGGGGGACCTCTTCCCCTATATATGCTCATAAGTTATCAAGTATTTTCTTGGTTGCCTGCTATCCTTTCTCTGAGTGCCATCAGGCCTCCCCATCCAGGGGACATGGTCAAATATGGGGCACCAAAGTTTGTGTGAGAGTCAGTCCCCACTCTCCACTGAACTGTGGAGAATGTCCTGTCCATTGGCTAAATCTGGGTAGGGGTTCAAAGTTTACTGCAGGTATTGTCCTTGGTGGTGCCATAGTTTGAACAGGACCCCTGAGACCAGATCTACCTGTCATAATTTTCTTCTTGTAGGTTTCTAGGACCCTCTGGGTCCTTCTATTTCTCCATTCTTCCATGCTTCTCTCACCTAAAGTCCCAATAGGATGTCCTCCCCTCTGTCCCACTTTCCTGATAAGTGAATACTTTCAAGGGACATGCCTCTTGGGCTTGTGTCCAGATATAAGTGAGTATAATATCCTCCAAATCAGTAAATCAATAAACATATGCTTCACTCATTTACTAATATGTCAATAATTAATACTGTAGCAGTATGTTCTTAACAATAAAGTTTATATTTTTCTCTTTATTATTATTTAATTTTTAAAAATATTATTTTTTTACATATACATTTATATTATTACACATATGTACAATAAACTACCTACAGCAAGAAGAACCACAAAATAATCAGGAGTTATATAAATGTTACAGTCACAGCGCTTTGGCTACTTGTATTTGGCAATCTTGAAGAAAATATTTTTCCTCTCTTGGTGAGTCTAAAATTCTGAATGTAAATCAATATCTATCATATCTCATTGTTATCAGCACAATACATCTTTTGATAACTAAAATCATCTTAACCTCTAAACAACTAAGGTTAGCTGTAAAACTAAGCTATCTGATCTACAACCCCATCAGAGACATGAGAAGGAATAAAATTAATTATCTGAGTAGACAGGAAGTGTAAGTTAGCAGCATCCAAAATGAGAAAATGACAGAGACAGTTTGCTGCCTGAACAGTCACCCAAAACTCTCTATAATGTTGGAGCATCATGTTCAGCCTTCTGGCCCAACATATCTGATGGAAATATTTTTGAGGCAGGAACTATTGAGGACTTGTTTACCCTGTCTTGGCAGAGTTTGGCTGTTGACTCTGCATGCATCCAAGTTTGCCCTTTTTTAGGCGGAATTCTGTCTGTGGCAGAAGGGAGGACATTTTACCTAATGGCTTGTTTGCCACGTTTGAAGCAATCTCTTCATATTCTTGACAAGCTATCACTTCTCTTTAATTTGTTTCTTAATTCTTATTTACATGACTTAGTTTTACAATGTTCATGAAATGAAGTCATATAAATGTATTTTGTTTTACCTTTTGGACTTGGAATTGCAAAAAAGCATCCTAGTTAACTGGAAGAAAAATTGAAATTATGACATGGTCATGAAAATGTGTGAATTGGAAATTATTGTACCAAAGGAAGCAGTCAGTCTCACAAAAAAAAAGTTCCATCATCTCATTCATATATGAATTCTGTGTTTTAACTTTTATACATGTGTATAATTTACTACATGGATTTTTACTGATATTTGCTTAGCCTACAGCTCCCAGTTGCTATTCTAATTTCATCATTTTTCCCTATCATAACTCAGCCTGCAGATCTATGGCAATGCACTACATAGGATTATGTGTGTTTTATTCTTTTTCTTGAGTTCAGTTAAGAAAAATAATCTAGTTTAAATATGAATGTGTGTGAGAAATTTTATTATAAATCAGAAAAAGTTTAGTCAAGCATGCCCTCTCTACCAGGAGTTAAAACACAGTCATCAACTTGCACTGTATTTTTAAGAGCAACATTGGACAATGTGCATGACTTCAGCCAGGAGATCTGCTTCTTTTTAATTCTATAACACAGAACACAGAGTCTGAGTTTAGATAGTATGAATTCCATCTCTCCTAAATACTATTCAGTGGGCTCCTGGAAAAAAAATTCTACCTAACAGATAAGGATTCTCAATTAGAAAATGAACCACTAAATTGGCATTGTTTATGTTGAGGACCACATGGGTATTTTACTAAAGCAGAGAACACTGTAGGCCCTCACCATGCCTTCACAGAGCACAGTACGCCCTCGCCATGGCTTCATAGAGCACAGTAGGCCCTCGCCATGCCTTCACAGAGCACAGTACGCCCTCACCGTGGCTTCATAGAGCACAGTAGGCCCTCGCCATGGCTTCACAGAGCACAGTACGCCCTCGCCATGGCTTCACAGAGCACAGTACGCCCTCGCCATGGCTTCACAGAGCACAGTACGCCCTCGCCATGGCTTCACAGAGCACAGTACGCCCTCACCGTGGCTTCATAGAGCACAGTAGGCCCTCGCCATGGCTTCACAGAGCACGTAGGTTCTCGCCATGCATTATAATTCTTAGGAGGAAATGATGAGACGTGGAAGCTTTGTAGAGTTCTGGGCCACTAGTAGTTGTGTGGCCTTGGGAAACTGTCAGCCTCTCTGATCCTCAGGTTTATCACCTGAAGATAAGAATGGCAGGGCTCACTGGTGATGCTCATCGGAAGACAATTATGCAGAGGTGGAGAGAGATTCCAGAGCAGCATTGTTTCTTGTTTTGTTTTTGTTTTTTCTTTTTCTGTGCCCCATTCAAACTTGAAAGAAGTGAAAAAACTACCTTCTAAGAGCATTTAATACTGACATTTAGCTAGCGGGGGAAATTACTCAAATGTGCACCAAATAGCTTACTATCTACATTCTGTGTTTGTGGGTTCTTAACTTGGACCATGTGCCTTTAATCCCACAGTTTGAGAGGCAGAGGCAGGAGGAACTCTGTGAGTTCAAGGCCAGCCTGGTGTAAATAGTGAGTATCAGAAGAACCTAGATAGCACAGAGATACTCTTGTCTCAACAATAACAACGAACCCTGTGTCATGCACAGCATTTGTTACTCACTAGTTTAATTTTGCATATCTTGTTGATAATTTCAGTCACTTGGATGTTATGTACAATTCAGATTTTAAGTTGATAAATGTTTTATCATTAATGGTTCCAAATTCCCATAACCCATGCTTTCTTTTTAGTTTTTTAGCATCTTTAAGTCTTGTGAGCAAAGGCCATGGAGTAATGCTGCTTACTGGCTTACTCCTCACAGCGAACTCAGCCTCCTTCTCTCCCTCCCTCTCTCCCTCCCTCCCTCTCTCCCTCCCTCCCTCCTTCTCTCTCTCCCTCCCTTCCTTCCTTCTATTCTTCCTTCCCTCCCTCCTTCCTTTCAACCTTCCTTCCTTGTTTTATTCCTCTTTCATTTTTGTCTCCTATATCACTTCCCAACTGCAGTTTCTCCCATCTCTCCTCTCCATCAACCCCTCCCCTCACCCAAGCCTCCCTGTCTCCCATCTCCCACAGATCCACAGACTACCTGGCCTCCCTCAGAAAAGAGCAGGCCTCCCAGGAACATCAACCAAGCATGACACAACACGCCACAATAAGGCCAGACACATACCATCATATTAGGGCTGGACAAAGCAAACCAGTAGAGGAAAAAGGATCCCACAGTAGCGAAAGAGTCAGGGACAGCCCCTGTGCCCACTGTTAGGATTCCCACAGGGACACCAAGCCACATATATGTAGAAGAACTGTGCCACGTCCCTAAAGATTCTCTGATCTCTCATGTTGCCCTGAGTCTTGGTCAGTTACTCAGTGGGCCACTTTTCTCATGATGTGGTCCTGGCCCCCTCTGGTTCCTCCAATCCTTTCTACCCCTCCTCATCAGGATTCCCAGAGCTCCCACTAATGTTTGGCTTTGGAACTCTGCATTTGCTCACATCAGTTGCTGGATGAAGTCTCTCTGGTCTCTTTATGATATTTGATAACTAAATCGAAGTAAAGATTGTGCATTCCTTAAATTTATAGGAAAGGCATAATACATGGCATGTTTCTAGTTCTAGGTCTGGGTTCCACTAAGAACAGGATGATTCCATCTAAGACCTCTCCCTGGACAACTGAATGAAATATTTGAATACTATTTTAGGTTAACTTTTATAATGCATGATATAGAAAGGCGTTACTTATTTTCCCCACCATGAGTAAGTTTACCTGTTGATAGGAAAATAAAGTATTTTATTTAGAAATATATATATAAAATCTCCATGTGTCAAAGATATTACTAGTATTCTTCAGGTGGGCTGGTTTTACACTTTTTTCTCTTTAAATGTAAGAAGTTCTTTTGATTACTGTATGAATAAGTGTAAATACAGCTTCAGTTGATTGCTGTTGTGGAGTGAAAGTAACAGAGCAATTAATTTTTTATTACATTTCTAATACTCTGCAGTGTATGCAATACTGTTAATTTAGATTATATTTTATTGTAAAAGACATTAAAGAAATTACTGCTTCACTTCCAACAAGATTGAGAATGATGGTGAAAAAACTTCCCTAGGAAACCTATAAAAACAGAAGATGGAATGCCATTTAGATGCTGCATTTAAGAAAAGTCCATGATTTGCAAATTTTGTGGAAAATCAATATTGATTGATAACAGTAAAAGTGTTAGTTTAAATCAAGGACCTTTTAAAATTCTATAAGAAGCATTGTAATAAAAGTTGAATACTACCCTGTATTTATTCACAGGACCACAACTAAGAATGTGTTTGTAATATGCTGTTTGTCATTAAAGCACTTCCCCCACATAAACTCAACCTAGAGATGCTTAAGCTATGACATTCCACTAAGGATATATTAACGCCTTAGTTTAATGTTTTTAAAAAATTAGTAGCTTATGCTTTCTCTCCTGAAATGATACTCAAATCTTTGAGATGGCTTAAATGCAACATTTCCAGTGCATGCAGTTCTCTTTATTTGTTTGAGCAGTTCTAGTTACATATTGAATAGTATCACTTTCATTACTTTACATTGCAGTATAGAGCCTACCTTTTGTTTACAATGTCTTCAAAATTAAAAAGATATGTCTTATATTTTGTTTAAATTTTGTGACAGAGTTGCACTTGGCTGCTAATTTCTAGATAGAAAAATACAGTAGCTTAAATGAGGCAGGCGTGATTTAGTGCCACAGAGAAAAAAACCCAGTTGTGAAGCATGTTGGAGTGCCATGGCCTCTAGGGCATCATGACAGACCCGTTTGCAGCCTACGACTTTTATCCAGGAAGTAGCCTGCAGACTATCATGGATTGTGGAAACCTTGCTAAAGTATTTGCTCTTAAACGTGTAGGGGAGATTAGGTCCATGCCCCTCTTCCATAAGAAACTTCTGGTGAATTCCTGCTCAACATGATTTACATGGTATATATCTGCAGAGTTATCTGCCCATGAAAGGCTGGGGATACCGCTCTGAGGAACCTGCTTTTGAGCGTTTACTTTCAGTGACATGGAGGAATTCGAACTTCAAGAATAGCCCTGCCATTTACTAAATGCTGAAGGGATCATTGTGCCTCAGTTGCTTATGCCAATAATATGTTTATGCTGAACACTGTTATATTATACATGGGAGATTGGCATTTTGAAGTAAAGGAGAGGTAGAGGATGACCATTTTCCAGTTAATGATATGGGAACAGGGTCTCTAATGATTTTCCTTGGTAGACAACAATTCTAAGGTTGTCATAATTCAGTACTGTGAGAACTAAGCTTAGCTTGTGTGACTCATTTTCCCATATACCCCTTTTGCTTACTTTCTTTGAGTCTTTTATTTGTACTGTATCACACTCATGACTGTGACTTCAAACTGAGTCCCAAGACTCTACCATGAATCACTGAACCTAAGTGTGATCTTGTAGCTTCCTGAAAAATATGAGAACTGAATGAATGACTATGTTACTAATCCATCACTTATAAGAGCCTGTTTTAAATTCTATCATGGAAACTGGGCCATGGTGGTAATGTCATTTCAGCTCTACTAGGTAAAGGCTTGAGGAGCAGGAGCTCAAAGCTAGCCCAGTATAATGCAGTGAATTTAAGGCCAGCCTGGGCAGCATGAAACCTTGTCTCACAACCACAAATAAATAAATAAACGGGCAAGCAAATTAAGTCTATAATGAATCAAGTTGCTGTTTTGGTTTGGGGAAGAGATGGGGAGTAGCTAAGACCCAAAGCCTGGACTTTATTCATGCTAGACAATGTCCTACAACTAAACTTCATCTCCAGAACCTGTGTTTTGTCTTCCTCTCTTATTATTCATTTAATTTTTATTGTGGTTTAACAAAGATCAGTTATATGACTTTGTAGTTTTATTTAATTGCTCTTTTTTCATCTAGGTAGCCTGGAATGGCAAGGTATAGATTGAATGACTAGAACAATCACACTGCCAGTAACTGAGATGGGAAGGAGTGGGAAGGCCAGTCTGGAGGACAGATTAAGGGTGCCTGTTAGGTATGTTATCCTGCAGGTGCAAGATAAGCAATTAGTAGATAAAAATCTGGAGTGCAGGCAAGAAGTCAGAACTATGGTTTTATTTTGAGTCATCCTTGCACAAAAGTATTTAAAAGTGCTTCTTGGGCTGGCTAAGAAAGTGAATGCTATGGAGAAGGGTCCCAGGACAAGACACTAGGCCACTAAAGATGGGTAAAGGAGCAGAAGCCACCAAGATGGACTAACAGGGAATGGGATATTAGGAGGCAGCTCAGTGCTTTCCATTTTGCCTACAAAAACAAGCAAATGAACAACAACAAAAAAAAAAAAAAAACTAAAAACAAAACAAGATCAAAAACAAAAACAACAATAAACAGAATCAAATGTAGAACAATTTCATTTTCCCTGAATTTGTCTACTGATATGAAATAGTTTTGTTAAGAAGTGAATCTCTAATAAATTTCAAGTTCAATATTTGCATTTTAATCATGTTTGAATTCTTTTTACCACTTTGACATGGCTTTATTCTACCTGTATTACTCTACTTACTAGTCTATATTAATTCTAAAAGTCTAGTGGTTTTGTGGTTACCTAGTTTTTAGTGATTAGCATCTGTCTTGTTTATAATATGTATGTATATATATATATATATGTGTGTGTGTGTATACATATATATGTGTATATATGTTATTTCTTTTTAAAATTATTTTTTCAGACTCTTATCTACATGAAGTCACTGTTTTTCATTTACTTGTGTTTATTTTAAACCAATCCATTTTCTAATTTTGTAACAATTTATTAGCTTGGACACAAAAGTTGCCTTTCGTTATTTCATCTACCATCAGCTGCTCCTACTCAAAATGCCATCCCACATTTAGAAGAGGAATGGTGGAACCAGTTAGGTAGATTACTGTAAAACAAAACAAAAGAAACAAAATAATCCCTCACTGTGCCTGTTCTACAATGTAAACAGACTGCCCTTCATTTAAGGAAGTATTCTGTGAGAGATAGGAATTTCAGTGTACTGATATCCATCGTATTGTGGATGTCTTAGTACGTGGAATTTTACCTAATTCATATTGGTATTGTCAATAGGATTGTATTACCAGGGATCCATTCAATCCATGATGCCTTTGTTAATACTTAACAACAGCTGAGACTAGGTTCCTTGAACAAGGTATGCAGGAAACCAGACTTTGTTGCAATGAGTCTGGGTTTTATTATGGCAAAAAGAATGTCTTCTAGGACCAGTTCTTTTGAAATAGTGGTTAAGATAAGCATTCAAATGTTACTTATTTTATTAAGGATGTTCTCTCAGAGAATCTGCTAATGAACATCAAGAGTAGAAATGCTCAGAATGGAGGTGAGTGAGAGTATGGTTGCAGGATATACCCGCACAGGAATCCAATAAGATAAATTAGGGATCTTTTCCTACTAGAAGGAGGAGGCAGGAGGCTCATATCCCATAATAAACATCGCTTTGCAAAAGGTTTTAAAGTTGAGCAGTAAATTCCCAAGTCTAGCAAGATTCCAATTACCCTTGACAGTCAAATGACCCCTTAACTGGTACACCTTTTATGAAGAATAAAGATCCTGAGCAGTAAGTGTAGGAAGGGTTAGGGTTCGCAGAGAAGCAGGTAAGCATGAGTTATCTATAGCACATGATGAATACTCCCAGAGAGGCAAGGCACTGCGGCAACAAAGATATAATGGAAAAGGAAAAGCTTGTGAATAAAATGATATTTGGAGGATCAAAGGACATTAACTGGACAGTACGATACTGTGTGCGGACAAAGGAGGACTTGAGGTTAGAAGAAGTGCAGGGCCTTAAACCACAGAGTGACAAGGGAATGGAAACTTTGGTGGTATAAAGTTAAGAGAGAGAGAGAGAAAAAAAATTACTAAATTGTTTGCTTATCACATCATTTTATAAACATTTAATAAATTAAACTTATGCTACTGCTTCTTCAGATCACATAGATAATTTACTTGTTATGTTATAAAACAAGCGCTTCCACATGCAATTTGAAAAAGAAAAACAAAACAACAAGAACAAACAAACAAACAATGAGCTCTAGCATTTTTTTTTAACATTTGCACCAAAATAAGCCTTTCCTGTCATCTCTGGAATGAAACCATGCTATTAGTCACTGCCACAATGGCGCACATGTAAGGAAAAGGCTTATCCCTATAGTGTTGGAGGCCTTCCAGGACCACTCTGACAAGAACTCGTAAGGAGAAATCCCACATCTGATACTGAGAAACTTAATTGATAACCAACAGTTTCTGGAAGGGGCATGGGATAGCCACAGATGGTATTTCCTTTCTCACTAATTTGTTAACTTGTGTTTTTAATTAGCTTATAGAAAATCAGTTTCATAGACTTTTTAAAAAGTAGACAATGGCTAATGCTTCTTCTGTGCCATCATAGACCACCAATCCCCATCCCTATACCTATTTGGTCCTTTCTGTTCCTACTGCTTCACCTCTTTACTTTCATTTCATCTATTTACTACCCTCAGTTTTGTTAGAGCACAATCTTTTATAGTTTCCTACTCAAATACTTCTTTAAATGAAGTGCAGTCTGTTTACATTGTAGAATATGCACAGTGAGGGTTTTTTGTTTGTTTGTTTGTTTCTTTTGTTTTGTTTTATAGTAATCTACCTAACTGATTCCACCATTCTTCTTGTAAATTATGGGATGGCATTTTGAGTTGGAGTAGGAAACTAGAAACTCTTTCTAGTTTCCTGGGTTCTAAAGGTCCTGTGAGCTAAGCACTAAAGAGTCAAAGCTACCATCCAAATATGAGAGAAAATCCATGGTGCTTTTCTCTCACAACTTGGCTCAACATATTTTCCAGTTTTATTTCATTACAAACTTCAAAAATCCATCTCTTTAAACAGCTGGGTAGAATTCCATGGTATGTACGTAACACATCTTCTTTATCCATTCATCTGTAAATGACTCTATTGCCTAGCTACTGTGAGTAGAGCAGCTGTGACCATGGATGAAGGTCTCTGTAGTAGGATATAGACATCTTTAGGTATATACTCAGCACTAATACAGCAGAGTCCTATGTGAATTCCATTTTTAGACTTGTGATGCTCTTCTAAGTGATTCTTCATAGGGGACATATCAGTGTATACGTCCACCAAAAGTGTCTAAGAATTTCCCATTCCCCATATCTTGCCTACATTTATTGTCATCTGATTTTTTTTATAATAACCGTTCTTAGTGGACTGACATGGAACCTCAGAGTAGTTTTTAGTTGCATTTTCCTGATGATGATGTTGAATTCTTTTTATAGTGGTCATTAGCCATTAATACTTCTGTAGTTGGTATTCTCTATGCATGTTTTTTACAGGATTGGTTCTTTCTTTATTAATATTTTATTGAGTTTTGGTATATTCTTAGTATTAATTTTCTGCTGTATATGTATGTTGCAAATATGTGCTTGCAAACATTTACTCCCATTTTGTTTGTTGTTTCTTCACTTGATTAATAGGCTTCTTTGTTGTACAGAAACAGTTTAACTTCATGAGGTTCCATTTGTCAAGTGTTGACCTTATTTCCTGAGTAAATGGAATCCTATTTTTAAAGCTTTTACCTAACACCTGGATCTTTCAATGTATTCCTTACTTTTTCTTCTATCAGTTTTAGAGTTTCAGGTTTTGAGCTAATGTATTTGGAGTTCGTTTTTGTGCACAGTAGAAAAGGATCTAGTTTTATTATTCAATACAAATATATCTAGATTTCCCATTTTCATTTGTTGAATATGCTGCCTCTCCTCCATTGTGCATGTTATGGCTCTTTGTCAAAAGTCAGGTGTCTGCAGTTGAACAGGCTTATATATGTATGTGTGCCATTTGAATCAGTGCTATGCTGCTTTTATTACTATGGTTCTATGGGATAACTTTAACTCATGCATTGTAATACCTCCAGCTTTAGGGACTTCTGTGTTTACGTGTGAATTTTTCTACTTTCTATGTTTCTGTGAAGAATGTAGCTGCAATTTTGATTGAAATTGCATTCAATTTGTAATTGTATTTTGTAGGATAGCCATAAAATTAATTTGGCCCATATATGATCATGGATAATTTTTTCATTTTTGAGTACCTTCTCTTATTCTTCTCAGTGTTTTAAAATTTTTATTAAACACCGTTTTTTACTTGATTGGATAAGTTTATACTGAAGCATTTTGTTTATTTGTTTAGCTATGGTGACTGAGATTTTACCCTGATGTCTTTCTAAGTATGTTTGTCTTTGGTATATAGGGCGGTAACTCAATTTTTATGCTATTTATGTATCCTGCCACTTAGCTGAAAATGTTCATCAGCTGTAGAAGTTTTATGATAACAGTCATTGGGGTCTTTTATTTATAGGACCCTTTCATCTTCAAATAAGAATACTTTCCCTCTTTCCTTTTATATTTTTATCCCATTTATCTCCTTTCATAACTTATTGCTCTAGCAATGACTTCAACCACTGTGGAAAAGAATGGAGAGAGTGGACACTCTTGTCTTGCTACTGATTTTAGTGGAAATACATCATGCCTATCTCTAAGGAGGACATTTATATCATGCACTCTGAGGCTCTAGTAACACTGGGGAAGAGGGAGTAGAAAGAACACAAGAGCCTGGGCTGCTCAATGGTGTGTTTAGGCATGCCACAGTCATTTCAAACATGCTCTCATAGCAAGTGCAGTTACCTTGACTTTATTTGCACAAGACTGCCTTGCCAATGGCCAACGCTAGATCAGGAAGGGGCTCTTAGGTCTATCCCAGCCTACTGAACTATTGGAATAACTGATGGATTCTGGCATAGGGACAACCATTGCTTTCAGCTGTCACCAGTATATTTACCAAGCTACACAGTTCCAAATATATTGCTACACAGATGCTCTTAGTAAAAATCACGAGTCTCAAAACAAAGAAAAAAAATCCATGGATATTGGAAAGGGACCTGAAGGGAGGAAGGGACATCAAGGGTGAGATAGTAATAGCAGAATATGGGGGCATTATATACATGTGTACAAACTCATTATATACATGTATGTAAAGGTCAAAGAATGATCTAATCAATTAAAAAGTATTAATGATAAGCACTAAATTTCCATGGAATATACCAGATTTGCCAGTTTAACTCCAAAGAAAACACATATAAAATATCTTTCATACATTTATGAGTAATATATGTTGATCATAGTTTAAAACATAAAAAATATAAGTACATTCTTCTTTAGGAATAATCTGTTAGGAAAAATCATGGTTTTACTTTAGTGTTTCCTTTTATTTTCAATTTCTTCAGTGTTTGTTCATGTTGGAGGCTGTTAAAGAGGGAGAGAGAGATTGTATGTCTGTGTAGAGTGTGTGTCTCTGTGTAGTGTGTGTGTGTTATGTCTATGTGTGAGAATGTACATGTGTCGAGAGTGTGTATGTATGTGAGTATGTGTGTGTGTGTGTGTGTGTGTGTGTGTGTGTGTGTGTGTGAGAGAGAGAGAGAGAGAGAGAGAGATTGTGAGTGTATCCCTTTGTAGAGTTATGTGTGTGAATGTGTGTAAGAATGTGTATGTGAGTATGTATGAGAGAGTGTGTATGTATGTGTGTGTGTGTGTGTGTGTGTGTGTGTGTGTGATACAGACACTCATGTTTAGAAATCTTTAAACCCATATATTATTTGTAGCAGCAGTGTATATAATCATAGTAGCAATCATGCCCCCTAGCAGTCTGGTTGTAGGAAAAATAAAAAAGTCCAGCATTTTATTCATTGTGCATAGAAAATTTCAGGTTAAATTCCTCTCACCTTGTCAGAAAACTGTAGTTCTTCTTTCAAAAGCATTATTAGAAGCAAGTGTCATGGTGCCATAATTTATTGCAGGCTGATACAATTTATTAAAAATTTAACCTGTATTATCTAGAGCCTTATGCTATTCAGGATTCTATTTATTGTACTAAATAATTCAGGAATAGCTTATTTCTCTGTAATTCTTCCTTATATCAGCACAAGAGATGAGAATAACCTTTATTTTCAAAGCTCTAATGAACACTGTCTGCTTGTAATTGCCACCGTGAATATCTATTTATACTCCTCCAGGCTGATTCTCTGTAAGTAGACTTTCAGGTTCAGCTTTTTATGACTCTGGTACCTGATTTTCCTGATAATTATGGCATCTCAGATGATGCTTACCATATCATATTTCTGATCTTGCTTTGTTTGTTTGTTTTTGTTTTGTTTTGTTTTCCTGCTGCTGCAAGATGTTCTTTCAGAGTCCAACCAATGTTCCGGCAAAGCTCTACCTCCTCTCTGTAGACTGATTTGAGTATATTTGGATCTAATCATTGACAACTAATAGAAAGCAATTCTACTTGATGGACTCTCATGCAGTGGGCATCAGTGAAAGGTCATAACCTATTCTCAGAAGTGCTGAGTTCTAAGTTCATACTATCTGTATAGCATCTGTGTAATATACTTGTTAAAATCAGACAGTTTATGCTTTGATCTGTGTTGTAAGGTTTTTTGTGCTTGCTAAGATTATCTGAGTGAACAATCATTTCATTTAAAGCTATCTAAAGCAATGCTGTTCCAGTGATATTAAGATATCAAAATAAGAATAAGGGTGTTTTGTTAGGAACCACTTTGCCCTGTTAGAATCTGTAGTCTGGACACTAAGTGCATCTCCTTTCTTTTCTTCTTTATGTGGAAAGAAGTCTGATTTAGACAGAAGGACAATGAATAATTCATATATCTGAAAATTATATACTTTCTGTGAACTATGTAGAATTAGTAATTGTTTCAAACAACCCCTTCGTGATTTTCAGAAATTATACGGCCATCAGCGTGTAACAGAGTGACTGGTCACTCAGAGTGCAACAGGGAGACTCTGGTCACAGGGAAATGTTTATTTTCCAAACTTCCCTGTAGCTAAGTATTTTGATTCAACTATGGCATGTGGCAGCTTCTCGGAACTTGTAAAAGATCACTAGCAGGTGTTGTATCTTCCTCTTTTTTATACTAAGGAAGAGATAGGAATAGTTGGTGAGTAACTGCTATTCTGGGCCTTGAACTCAAACAAAAGGAGAGCATGTCCACACAGAGACTGAGTTCCCAAGTATTTAGGGTCACGGGACCACTAAGTAAGCACTGGCCAGCCCTACATTAGATTTCATGTTACCTACCATAGATTATCTGTCCACTTGCATAAGGAATTGATAGTGTATCTAATTTACCTATAGCTAGCCTGGCTCTATGCTTTACATTCCACAAACACCTACATTTCAACTCAAATATTATATTTTTATTCAAAAAACATATATATAATCTAACTGCTAAGGATCCAAGCCTGAATTACTCATAGAGTCTTGTTCTTGTAATTTATACACAGTTTATCCTGAAGGCCACCATCCTACCTATGGCACCATATCCTAAAAGAAACTCCAGGAAAATGTTGAAACTAACAATCAATTCAATATTAGTTGTTGAACAGTCAGAAATTTAGAATTGAGCCCAGCAAACCCATACCCAATTACAGAAGTGCAATTCATTCAGCCATTTATCCCTTCATGCAGATGGTTGTTTATTTTCTATTTTCCTCCATTTACTGCATTTACTACAGTAGTAGATTCTTACCACCAATAGCTTTCTGTCCATTGATTTCAACCAAAAGGACTTTCTGTTCAATTTCTGACTTTAAACGATGGTTGTGTTCCCATGATCTAATCACCCTTTTAAACATGTTTATAATGATATTGAATTAAATCCCATTCATCTGTACTATCACTCCCTTAAAACCTAATTAGTATCAGACAAATTTTAGTAGTTATTTTCGTTTTGGTTGTCTCTCCCAGATTTCTACCTTTCTTCAGTGCTGTAGCTGCAACCTAAGACTTTGCACCAATCTAAACTACTTATTTTCCTGAAACATATGTTTCTTGAAATTTACCAAAAACTAAACTAGAATTTCTCTTTTTCTCTGTTATATGATCAATTTAAAAAAATTAAAAGCATAAAGAAAAGTAATATGTGGATGGAATATTTTGTATACTTATAATTTCTTATTTCCTTGCTATTTTCCTGTATTACCAACCTTCCTCTGTTGCAAAGGCTGTGATAAAAGGTCTACTAAGAATCTTGTTTCCAGGTAGAAGGAATGACCTTTTTATTGGAGACACTCATTCCTTAGTTTTCCCTCTACCTCTTCCATAGCAATCAAGCTCAGGGATTTTAGTCAGTGTATGGCTACCTGAATCGAGACATCACTACTCAGGTTTCCATTAATCTACTTTCTTACTAGTCTATCTTAAATAAGTATGTTATAATAACTAAGCAGAATTTCCCCTTTTGAACATTTCTGCTCAATCTTGGTGCCATTTTATTTGTTTCTTTGTTTGTATTTTGAGATGATGTCTTTCAATGTTGCCCTGGATGATACGAACTCACTATGTAGACCAGGCTTGCTTCAAATTTACAGAGAGCTACCTCCCTCTGGTGCCTCTTAACTTAGTCCAAAAGCTGATTTGTTATGAAAGGTATATGGAACACTGAATCAGTGAAAAGAAATCTCTATACTATGGAGTGTTGCCTATCTGGAATGAAATGCTTATAGTCCCTGTACAGGGGAGAAATTCTGCCTCATAGCATTATTCATATTTGGTGTTTCTGTGACCAACAGCCAAAGCCAGTTTTAATTGGCATTCCTGGGAGGGGATGAGGTAACTGACCTTCAAGACCCCAACACTGAGACTTGTGAAGAGAGGGCTGACAACGAATTCTGAAAAGCATCAAGATATGGGTTATTTTTTAATGTACATTTAAGAGCAAAGCTAGGATTAAGAAAAATATATAATTAAACAATTTTCTTAGAATTATTTTAATTGCAAAACAAGACACACACACAAACACACACACACACACACACACACACACACACACACACACACACACCCTGAATATAAACTTCTCAGTTTGCATGTTACTTATAAACATGTTTATGTTTTCTGGGCTGATTATTTGATAATGTATTACAAGTTCATGTGCTCTTCCATGAGGAATGCTATTTTGCCCACTCTCTGCATTCCTGAGGTGTTTGTAGTCCTTTGTCTGGGCTTGAGGCTTCATGAACTTTTCCATGCACTTTACTATATCTATTGGTGTCCTCTTTGTTCAGGTCATGTTTTATCAGGCATTCTGGTGAGACTTCATGGGTGTAGCTACTGACACATCTAGGAGACAGTCGCATAGCGAACTCTGTATTCCTTTGGGTCCTATACTCTTTCCAGTGATCCTTGAGTTTAAGGTGCAGAAGTTGTGTTGTCCACATGTCAGATTGAACTGGGCTCTGCAACTGTGCATTTTGGTTGGTCATGGTTTGCTGTAATGATCCCCATCTGTTACAAAGATACATGTAATTGATGAATGGTGTAGACTACCCTTATCTGTGGATATAGTGACAAATACTTTGAGATGATATAACACTATAGATTATATATAAGTAAATACCATTTTTAAAACAATGCCACTCATGAGTTCTGGCAGTCTTTATAATATACCCTGATCTACATGACAAACTGACTAGACTGTTCATTGAATTACTCCTTTAATATTTGAGAGGGGCTAGAGTAGAAGTACTAGACACTAGAGTATTGCAGCAGACGCTACCATTTGATCGTAGGGGCCATTGAGACATTTTTCTAAACTTATGCCCCCTATACATATGTAGCTGATGGATAGCCCAGGTTTCATGTGGGTCCCCTAGTGAGGGGAACATGGACTGCCTCTGACATGGACTCTGTTGTCTTTTAAAAAATTAATTTATTTATTGATTCCTCTAACTTCCTCATTTCCTCCTTGTGTCACTCTCCTTCCCTCTTCCCCCTTCCGTCCTCCCCCATTCCCTGTATCTCAGGAAAGGGGAGCCCCCACCCCCATGCCTGTTCATCAAGTCTCATCAGGACTGACCAAGTTCTTTTCCCCTATGGCCCTCCTGGTAAGGCAGCCCTACTGGGGGGGGGGGGGTAATGATCAAAAAGAAGGCAACAGAGCCCATGTCAGAGACAGACCGCATCCCCTTACTAGGGGATCCAAATTAAGCTTGAGCTGCCCATCTGCTACATCTGTGTAGGGAGCCTATGACCAGTCTATTCATGGCCCTCTGGGCCCTGATTAAATGGATATGTTGGTCTTCTTGTGGAGCTGCTGTCACCTCTAGATCCTTTTATTCTTCCCCTCACTTTCCTACAAGACTCCCTAGCTTAGACCAATGTTTGGCAGTGACTCTGTTTCTAAACAGCGGCTGGGTGTAGCCTCTAAGAGGACAGCTATGCTAAGCTCCTGTCTGTGAGCATAGCAGAGTATTGTTAATAGTGTCAAGGGTTAACTTTCTGCCATGGTGTGGGTCTCAGTTTGTGGAAGGAATTGGTTGAACATTCCCTCAGTCTCGGCTCTATCTTTATCCCTGCACATTTTGTAAGCATGGTAAATTTTCTGTCGAAATTTTGTGGGTGAGTATTCCCCTTATTCCATAAGGAGTCCTGTTTAGTTAGACGGTGTCTTCTTCAGTCTCCATGACCTCTGTTTAGGAATCTCAACTAGAGTTATCCCAGTATCTTCCCAGAACTCTACTCTGTCCTATGTCTCCAGCTTTGTCACAGAGATGCCTCCACCCAGGGTTTCTCTTCTTCTGCAGATCACTGCCCCTGGTGGGATTGCCTATCCAGGCCACAGGGGAAAGAGGACACACTCAGTCCTGATACAACTTAATGAGCTGGGGTGAGGGTGACGCTCCCCTTTACTGAGGAATAGTGATGGGGAAAAAGGGATGGAGGGTGATAGAAGGAAGAGAGGAGGGAGGGGGCTACAGTTGGTATGTAAAGTGAATACATAAATTAATGAATCGTAAAAGCATATCATTTTACTACATTTAAGTCTCCAACAGACCTGGAATTTATCTTAACAAAAGAGGACACTTATAGAAACAGCTTTTTCCTCTTCTGCATATACATTTTGTTGTTTCCATATTGTTTTCTAAACAATTTTTCATTCTTTTTCTTTAAAATGTCATCTATGTGATGTCCTACATCTCCTCTTTGGGTGACTGTTTCTGTACTCTTTTCTTTTCTTTTTGTTTTGTTTTGTTTTGTTTTGTTTTGTTTTGTTTTGTTTCAAGACAGGGTTTCTCTGTGTACCCTTGACTGTCCTGGACTTGCTTTGTAGACCAGGTTGGCATCAAACTCACAGCCTGCCTCTGCCTCCCAAGTGCTGAGATTACAGGCAGGTGCTATAACTCCCGGTTTCTCTCTGTACTCTTAAGAGAAAGTGTTTTCAAGGCAATGTCTACAAATTAAGAGGAAAAATCAGATTCTGTTGTTGTGTAAAATTTATAATGATGACACAAAGCAACTGAGGGGTGAGCAGATGTCACTCCAGTAAAAGCAAAGCAGTGACATCAACTTAATACCAACCTTTATCCTTTGCCACCACATGTTTATCACAAAACTATACTTTTTTAAATATATCACTGGTAAGTACAGAAAATTGAACAAATTAACTTCGTGAAGCTTGAATACTTACAATACTCTGAGTAATAAAATATAAAATATCTTTTAAAAAAGCACTTATTGAAAGCAAAGTGCTATCAATTCATGGAAAGGAATCATGTGATTGTCTTTTGCGATGAACCAGCCACTTCCTTTTCCTGATAATTTTATTTTAAAAGGTAGTTACTACTGAAAATATGGTGATTCACACTTAGGCATTTTCTAAACATCTTTTAGATAAATGAAATGAGCATGCTTCATTCACCTCAGAAGATATATATATGTATATATATGTATACATATATTAATATTAATATATCACACAACATATAAGCATTTTACATATAATGCAATTATATACTGATTATATATAATATATACAATGTATTATATAACATATATAATGTAATTATATAATACATGTAATATAATATACTATGTTTTCAAGAGAAAAATGATAATTTAAGAAAATCAATACAATCCTTTCCAACATTTAAAGGCGCTAATGAAGTAAATGGTGATGGAACTATTATATTTGCTTTCAGTTGTGTCTTATGGTATAACTTATGGTGAAATTTGTTAATAATAACCATGTTTAGACCTTGTAGATCAATAGGTATTTCTTGAATCACTAATATACAGTGTTATGAAATAATCCAGAATAAACGTTCATTCAAAGCAAAAAACTGACTGATGAGTCTTCATACAGTAAAGAAAGTCTTTTGGTGTGGTTTTAGATTATACTGTTCAAAAAAGTTGAAACCCTACCACTTGTGGAACTTTAGTGTGGAAGATGCATGATTCTCTGAAAAGGCTTTTAAGTAGTCATGCCTTTCTGACTAAATAGTGGTGTGGATTCACATTTTCTCTGTATATTTGGAAAAGAGAAACACTTTGAATAGACAATGTACAGGAGCTGATATGAGATTCTGGCTTGCGTGGTCTCCCTAAATTAGATGCTAAAGAGAGTTACAGTACCATAAACCATTTCACTCCTACTTGTTTTGGAAAATATAATTTTATTAGAAGCCTTACTTATGCTAATATGGCATAGCTTTAACAATATGTCTGGAACAAGGAATGTGTAGGTTAGCATTATTTTTTTAATGTATTTATATTTTAATGTATATTTTTTATTTATTATAATTTATTCACATTACATCCTGATTGTTAACCCCTCTTCTGCCCATTCTCCTCCACTAGACCTCTGATAGGGGGCACCTTCTACTCCAACTGTCTGGCAACAGCCTATTATGTCTTATCAAGATAACCTGTATCCCCTTCCTCTGTGTGCCCACAAGGCCATCTTGCTAAGGGTCAGTGACCAAATTGTGGGCACCAGAGTGTATGTCAGGGGTTCAGCAGCAGTCCCCTAGCCCAGTGTGGAGAATTGGCAGTCTATTGCTTACATCTGAACAGAGGGTCTTGGTTCTCTGCATGCATTGTCCTTGGCTGGTGCCCAGGTCTGCAGGCCTTAATGGTCTCCCTGTGGAGCTTCAGCTCCCTTCCAGGACTTTCATCCCCCCACACTTCCCTACAACTCTCAGTGCTCTGCCCAGGATTCAGCTTTGAGTACCAGTATCTGTACTGATGCCCCACTGGGTGGAGTCTCTCAGAGGACATCTATGTTTGGCTAATATCCACTTATAAGTGAACATATACCATGCATGTTTTTCCGTGTCTGGGTTTCCTCAAATTTCAAGATTTCCTTGCTTTAAAATAGCTGAATAGTTTAAATATTTGTTTTAATTGTTTAATCCATTATTTAAACATATGACAGCTTCTTTACCCATTTTTTTGGTTGCTGGACATCAAGGTGGTTTTCTAATTTTTAAAAAATAAATAGATAAATAATTACAGATGAAAAATATTGTGTTGTGTATACTTACCATATTTTTATTTTCTATTCACTATTGAATACATTTAAGTTGTTTCCATTTCCTGGCAATTGGGAACATGGTGGTAATAAACTTTGCTAAGCAAATATCTGTGGAATAGGATGATGAATCCTTTGGGATAAGTATAGACTGTAGTAGATTTATTTTTACCTTTTTGAGAATCCTCCACACTCATTTCAGGTGTGGCTGCAACAACTTGCATCTTTAACAATGTGAAGGAGGATTCCTCTTCACAACTTCACCAGCATTTGTTGATCTTAGTCATTTTGACTAGAGTGAAACAAAATTGCAAAGTTATTTCAATTTGCATCACACGTGCTCACACACACACACACACACACACACACACACACACACATACACACACAGCATGTGTGCTCTTTGGATGTATATAGTATGACTGAATACATGTATGTATCTAGCTATGCAATAATAATAATCAGATAAAAATAGATTATCATCTTGAGAGTAAAGGGAACATGGAAAGGGTCATTGTGAGGGTACTGGGCCGGAGGGAGGGTGATATAATTTTACTTCATTTAAAAATAATATGTATAGAATAAATATAACTAAATAAATACATGAAATTAAAGTGAGAACAATAATTTGCAGTCCTCAACAACTTAAAAGAAATGATTCAATGTACTGTAGCCAAAAATACTGTTATCATGATTGCCTCTTTCTCCTGCTTCCCCTCTGTTTCTCTCCCTCATCTCTCACATATACACACTTACATTCCTCTTTATAACCATATGTACTACTAAAATAATGTCCAAAGAGATTAAATATATTGACAGCATAATTTAATAAACGTGAAAGATCTAGATCATATCTATAACTTTTAATTCAGAGCTATTATAATCGGAGACATTTAGTTTTCAGACTTAGCTTTAACTATATGTTGAAATGTTTGAAAAATTGCTAAATAATAATGATAATTTTAGTCTGTGTTACACTAAAGACAATATCTACTTTCTTAAGTAAAAAAATCTCACTACACAAAACTATAATTTGTTTATTTAAATAGTCCTAATTTGTTTATTTGTGAACATTAAAATTTAAATGAAAACATAATCCCAGATGTCTCAATGGAAACATCACTATCATTACAGTTTCTATAGACAAGATAATTAATAAACTGCTTGGTTAAGAATTGTACATTTACTTCCTGAAATATTTCATGTATACACAAAGATTTGAATAGCTATTCACTACTTCATTTAGCTCAGTGAGCTCTAGGTAACATTTTTGCTGCTTTTACAGTGCAGAGGAAAGATGCTTATACTTATCCTGCTGTTTTATAATGTGGCAAACTTGGGAGAGACAGCCTAATGGCATTACATTAGAAATTTAGTGTGTAGTGTGTGAAAGTAAGATTGTTAAGAATGACATTACACAGCGTCAAACGTGCAAACTCCTACCCCAGCTTCTCCATGCTTCACCATACATAGTATTATACATATTTGAAGAGAGTATTTCCAGAAGTTGTTTCCAAACTCTAAATAATTTTTTTAAAAATGCACAGGAAAGGCAAAGCGAAAATTATAACTAAATAGTTTTCATTTTCTATCTTGTGGCACTATACAAGTATCAGCATGTGCCTTGTTCTGGTTTTATATATGAAAACACACAAATTTTAAGTTGAATACCAGTAGTAATTGCTAGCAAACACAAAATCTGTTGCACACAGCTGTGTTTAAAAGAATGGTATTGTTTATAATGGATGGTTTTAGATATTCAAATTGTTTTGACAGTTTAATAGGATTGCACTCCTTGAAAAAGTTTACACATTTTTGAAAATAATTATTGATGTAAAGTGAATTACAATTTTCAAAACAGCAAATCATTTGTTGGCTTATTAAAGCAAACCCATTAAATAAAAAAAAAACTCTTTTAACAACCAGGTGTATAAAATTATACATAATCTCAATAAGCCATTATGGTAATATGCCTACATTATCAAAATCAAAGGGAAAATCTTACATAAAATAGTGACGCATGTCCAAAGTGAAATGAGAGTCTATTTGGTCTAAATAATAAGGAGTGCCTTCCAAAGTTCAGAATTGTATGGGGGAAAAAATGGAAATGCTCAGTAGTCACAGAAACCCAGTCAACGCTTCTACTGAGTATTGCCTTCAACTTGATTAGACTATTGATAAAGTCCATGCAATTGACTCTAAACGGTGTGCACTCTACAGTGGTGACATTGGTGCTTGCAGTTTTGCAACTCATTTGGGTACATATACTTTATTTCCCCACTAACATGATGGGAAAGGCAGGCCAGAAGCTCAATAGGGGAGTTTTTCAGATGAATCCCTGCTGTATGATTGTCTGGTGGGGGAAACCAACCTAAAGTAACAATCTTTGTTGATGCTTGCTCAGATCAGGTGGACCAAAACAGCAGGAAGCGCCTCTGACAGATTTCAAGACTCAAGTGTCTTCAATGAGACGTTGAGGATCACAAACATCCAGAGGCACCAAGGAGGCCGATATTACTGTAAAGCTGAGAACGGTTTGGGGTCCCCAGCAATAAAGTCAATCCGAGTGGATGTGTACTGTAAGTAAGCTTCACCCACCTCCCAGTTTTGACTAATTTACTTCTATGCTTAACTATGGTTATCTGAAAATAAACAAATATAATTTGTTTAGCTTTGAATTTAAAATTTATATGATAGTGATAGTACTTTAAGAAATGTCTTTTTCTATAGTGCTTCTGCACATAGGTGGATCCACAGAGAGGTCAGTGTTCAACCTCAGGCATCCTTCTTTAGGGTCAGACTGCAAGGGTGTACCTCTATACCCAACATTTTCTCATGGACTCAAATCAGGTCCTGGAGCTTGCATGACAAACCATTTATCAACTGAGCTATTTCCTAACTTCTCTGAGACATTTCTGAGAAATTTCCTCTAAAATTTTCATAAATTGTCCAGCACACAACAAGAAAATTTGCTCAACCATGTTCATAGCAGCCTTATTCATAATAGCCAGATCATGGAAACAGCCTAAATGTCCCTCAGTAGAAGAATGGATAAAGAAAATGTGGCACATATACACTATGGAATTCTACTCAGCTATTAAAAACAAGGAATTCCCAAAATTTGTGGAAATGGATTGAGCTAGAAGTGATCATAATGAGTGAGTTAACCTAAAAGCAGAAAGACTCAAATGGTATATACTCACTTATATCTGCATACTAGCCCAAGGGGCATGTCCCACGAAAGCCTTCCCTTACCAGGAAACTGGGACAGAGGGGAGGACATCCTATTGGGACTCTAGATGAGAGAATCATAGGAGAATAGCAAAGTAGAAGGATCCAGAGAGTCCTAGAAACCTACAAGTAGAACATTATGATAGGCAGATTTGGGCCCAGGAGTCCCGTTCAAACTAAGGCACCAGCCAAGGACAATACAGGAGATAAACTTTAAACCCCTATTCAGATCTAGCCAAAGGGCAGAAAATTCTCCACAGTTGAGTGGAGAGTGGGGTATGACTTCCACACGTACTCTGGTGCCTCATATTTGACAATATCCCCTGGAGGGGGAGACCTGGTAGCACTCAGAGGAAGGATAGCTGGTTACCAAGAAGAGACTTGATACCCTATGAGCATATACAGGGTGAGGAAATCCCCCTTAGGAACAGTCATAGGGGAGGAGAATAAGGGGAAAATGGGAGGGAGGGAAGAATGGGAGGATACAAGGGATGGGATAACCATTGAGATGTAACAAGAATAAATTAATAAAAAAAATTAAAAATTTTTTCATAAGTTGTGATATAATACATATTCAGTAGAAGATATTTAATGTCCCATTAATATGATGGTAAGTATTAGTGGTAATGCCAATAGCCTTTTTGCATTTAGCGTCTACACACATACACATATACCTTTTGTGTCTACATGTAGCTACATACATGCACATCTGTAACTTAATGAACTTTATGAGGAAAAGATCTTACCACGATGTACTCTGACTTGTTTATTTTACCTGTGCATGAAATCAACCATTCTCATTTTTAATGAGCATTTTATGTGAAAGCACAGTTCTCTGCATCCGCTATGAAGGATTATGCCTCTCTCTAAACAGCATATGGTTGTAGGCGACTGTTACTGACCCTGAAAGCACAATGTCTTCTGGAGAGGGTTGCTTGATTTCTTTCATTAGGTCACAGTTTGCTACTCTTCCTTCCTCACGACTGAAGAGTCCTCTGCTCACTTTACTTCTTTCCCCACCAAAGACATGAAGTGCCTCTGTTCAGCTCCATCTTTTACACAGGTTCAGCTGGCACCCTTGTTTTACAAGAAATGGCATTTATTTTTAAAACTCTAATATTAGAATGCATTTTTCACTCCGTAAAGTAATTCCGACATAATAACAAGTGGGGAGTTCCTGTTTTGCAGCCTGTTTTCTTTTTTTTTTTTTTCCTCCTTTCCTGTTCTTTCAACATAGTGCAGGTGTTACATAGCTAGGGTGAGGCTAGAAATTATCAATGGTCTATTCACGGAGTCTATGCTGGCCTCATTTATTTATGGAGACAATAAGGAAGGAAGTAGTGACAGCAGCATGCGTGATTCATCTTCCACAGTTAAGTGCTTATTACCCTCTTGTTTATGACAGAAGCCTGTGTTCCATTCTGTCCAGGATCTCTTAACCCTAGGACATCCACTGACCTTATCCTGGCAGTCTCAACTCATGTGCCACACTTATCTTCTGTATACTCAGGTCAGCCATAGTTGCATACTTCCTAGCCATAGTCAAGCCCCAAATCTCTGCAAAAGTTCTATAAAGTTTGAACATAATTGTGAATTAAACTAAATTTTAATTAAATTACTTAAATGCTCTGTGATTTGGCTGTTGTACACCATTTAATTAAATATACTTTTATTTCACTGTATGTTCGGTCATAAAGGTTAAATACAAATCTCTAATATATTGAATATAATTCAAATATCTAAAATGTTCTAAAAGTGAATACATATTTCTTTTTTATTAACCCTGCTTTGTTTTGTTAATGTTTGTTAGCTTTATATAAGTTAGGTTAGTAGCAAAATGCTATTGGAAACTCCTTGAATAAAGAAATTTCAATTTTTACTCCACTTTGTGTCAAAAAGCACATTTTGCTCACAAAATTTATTTGAATAGAGATTATCCACCAGTGCTGCTAGGGATTTTATATATTATAGGCTGGAAGGGCTTTAGTTTTCTAAATGAGTTCCAAAAACAGCTGAAGCTAAGTGGCAAACAACTTTGAGAAAGGGTTTTGACTATGTTGCTAGAATAAGGGGTTTGAAGACAATAGAATGTGTGCCTTGTGGGATTAAAAACTCATATTCAAAGCAGGAAAGAAGATCTGGGGAGTTTATAAAAGACTTTGTTCTATGACTAAACCTTCCAGGACCATCCTGTTCTACAGCTTGGTATCTGGGCACTCAGGTTGGGTTATTTCTAAGTAGTTGAAACTGCACAGATCCCTAGGAGCATAGTACTGCCCATCCATTCCCAACACTGGTTCATATATTTGGATGCTATATCCATAGGCAGTGGAAATGCAGTAGGGAGGACTAGGAGGTGTGGCTTTGGAGGAGATGTGTCACTGGGGATGGTCTTTGAGTTTTCAAAAGCTCACACAAGGCTTGGTCTCCCACTCTCTGTTGCCATCTTGTGAGCATAAGAAGAAAACTTTCAGCGGCTGCCCCAGGGCCATGCCTTCCTGATTGCTGGCTTGACTCTGGCATGACAGTCATGTTGCCTTTGTCATGGTATCTCTTCAGAAAGGTAACCAAGATACCATATAGCCTTTACAACCTAAGTTAATGCATAGCTTTGATAACAAGTTAAATAAAACGCTTGCATCTTCTGACCCAGAGTAACATATATGTATATGTTTGTGTTGCGGTAATCATTTCCTGAAAATAGCCAAAAGGTTGAAAACAACCTTATACAATAAATACTCACAATAAATTTTATGAGCAAAATAGATAAAGCTTAATACGCCTGTTTGCAGTATTGTTTAGTACTATGTAGGTCAGTTCAAATCAGTAAGATGATTTCTTCCCTTGTAAAACGTTATTAAAGATATCTAGAAAGACCCCACTATATCCGCCCCTGTGTTATGTTTTTTATGTTGTTCTATAAGTACAGAGCCAAACCCTTCATTAGAAAAAGGACAGGAGAATATAGGCAGTAAACTTCGAACCCCTACCAAGACCTAGCCGACGAACATGATATTCTCCACCGTTGAGTGGAGAGTGAGATCTGACTCTCACACGAACTCTGGTGCCCCTTTTCTGACCATGTCCCTTGGATGGGGAGGCCTGATGGCACTCAGAGGAGGGATAGCAAGTTACCAAGAAGAGACTCGATATCCTAAAAGCATATATAGGGGGAGGAGGTCTCCCTCAATCACAGACATAGGGGAGGGGAGACGGAGGGAAGTGGGAGGGAGGGAAGAATGGGAGGAAACAGGGGAAGGGCTAACAATCGAGATGTAATATGAATAAATTAATAAAAAATAAATTAACGAATCAAAAATAAAGATATATCTTAGTATGTAGAAACTGAAAAGCAGCAGCATTTAGAAAACATATCTGAATTGTTTACATTAGACATGCGGATCTATATACATGTATATCCACAATTTCCTTTTTGTTCAGGAAACAGAAGGGTAGGGTTAGATAATTTTTAAAAATTATTCCGTCTGCACTTTTCACATAGTTTTTGTGGTTCTTCCACCTCTTCATATCTTTTTGCTTATGTTTGCTAGCAGTATTTCTGCCCCTATTCTTTTGTATGCTGTAAACAATAAGACTGCATTTTGTAATTTAAAAAAAAAAGAAAGAAAGAAAAAGGACAGATACAGACAACAGACCACAGACAGCAGATGTGCAAACTGTCAGACACCAAATAGACATACATAATATACGGCCTCAAACAGGCTGAAGATATAAATAATGGGGAATTCAAATTTGGACTTATTCTTAGACAATTCCAAGAGGTAGTGCTATGTTTACATTCCTTAATGTAACGTGGTCACATTTTAGGCCCACTGAGGTTATCTTTAATGTGGTATCTAGCACAGGAGAGACGCAGCAGCCCAGAACAAGAGAGCCACAGTGATTCATTCAGAGTGTCCTAAATACCTCAGTGCAACCTGCCCCCTAAAGTTGTCAGATTGCATTTGCTAGTGGGACACCAAGCCTCCAGTAACAAGCATATGGGAGCAGACTTTATGCTCTACTCATAACAAGTAGCTTACCTGATGCTTTCGAAAAGATTTTACACTTCTCATTGTAAGCTTAAAAATATGGTAATCATAGCACACACAAGATAGACTATAAGAAATGTAGGAGTTGTTAACAGAAGGTACAAACAAGCTGCATGGAAGAAAATGCAATCAGAATATGCTGCAAGGCTCAACAGTGAAGAATGCTTGCATAAATACAATTACATCGGCATCTGATCTGACAAAAGTGTGATATAAATATGTGGAGAACAGGAGAGGATTAGCACATAAGAGCAAAATAATTATTTTCCATGGAAAGGAATTAGTAACCAAATGTGAAAGGAGAAAAATAAAACTATAGAAACAGTTGAGATCAGTACAGCAAATGTGGGTACGCTGTGTTAGTATAGGATACTTCTGAGAATGTAAAATACCCAGGCCACTGTTTCCTACACAACCATTTAAATTTTAAAGTGAATCATATGTTTTTAATTTACTAAACTTATGCATGAATACCTAACCTTAGAGATCCTTGGTGCTCATTCCACAAGTCCAAGTTAATTTATTCCAAGTCTTCATCAGAAAATCTTCTGTAAGCTGAAGACTAAGTTTATTCTTATACTTTTAATGATTGATGAGAACTGTTTGTGTTTGATACTTGAAAATCAAAATATAGACTTCACAGATATGTCACAGGTAAAAAACAGATGTTAAGGAAACGTTAACACCACATTTTGATAATAATTGTTCTAACTTTTAAGAACTATTTCAAACTACCTTTTAAACTCTCTCAGGGTCATCCTATTATTATTTGTTTATATTCTGTTTGTGATGAAATATATTTTAAATAGTATTTTAATATATTATGCAACTCACACTATAGCACCATTAGATTCTACAAGGGTAAAAAGGGCATTTATTATTTATGTTGTGTCTCCAGTGAATTGTATTAACTTAAAGAGAAGAAAAATTTGAATTTAATGGATTATAGCAGATAAATAAAAAGTATAATGACATATCAGTTCACACAACAGTAAATAGTGAGCCAGTGTGCTGGAGTGCCAGGGATAAAAGCTTAGTATGGCTTCTCAGCGTGAAAGAAGTAGTGTCAGAGATGCTGCTTCGGGCATTCCTATATGATTTAGAGGAGTTTGTGTTCTGTCCTGAACTCTCTCTTCACAGGTGTTCGTGTAGCAAATGGCCTCAGACAATAGAGACACGGCTCTCATTAGGAGGAGAGGAAAGTTGTATCTTCTAGCCAGGATCATGAGCATAATGCCTACTAGAAGGAAAAGAGGAGCCTGGTTTCACCTGACACTTTTATAAAATGAGGAATTTCCTAAGGTCCATGTTCCTTGGCTGAGTTTTAAAAGCCCTGTGTGCAAAGAACACACTTGGGGTGTCCCATCTTGCCCTGATGAAGGTTGAGGGGGAGAGATAGCTTGTGAAAGCAAGAAGCAGGTATTTCCTCTCTGAGACCTCATTAATCACAGCTTTGCTCTATGCCCCAGAAGACCATTGTCCACAGGCATCCATGAAAGTCCGATAGGCATCATGTTAGCCAACAGGTAGATAAAATCTCAGTCCTACAATTCCTGACCTAACAAATGATAAAGTAAGTTTTAAAAAAAATGGTTTAAGCAAATAAAAGAGAAAGCCAAGCATATTATTTGAACAATGTAATTTTTCATTAAAGACACAAAATATATAATTACAGAATAGTGTTCAGGGGGATACTAATTAAGAAGTTGAGTTTTACAAGGAATGAGAGATTAAATTGAAAGACGGGTTGTTACATTATGTTGATATATTACTGACAATGCCTTAGACCTATGAATGATGATTATCTGAACACTGTAGAAGAAATTATAGCCTTATGACTGCAGAATTACTGATGAGTAGCATGCTCACCACTCCTGTGTTTCTTTATTTGTTATAAAAATTGTCATTGATTATACCTCCATGTTCCATGTGGAGAGAAAAGGTATATAGTCTATACATGATATGAGGCTCTGGAGTTCTCTGGTCTCACCCTCAAATATGTTTGTCACTTGAAGAATCTTGAGAATTTACATTTAAACAGCGTTCTAAGAATGTGATCAACTAGTTCTGTTACTTATTTCCAGCCATGACTGTGTTGCTCACAGGGTAATAGGGGTCATACAACTTGAAAGGTTAAGGTTTGATCAAAACTTATTCTTAATTCAAAAAGAAATTGGATTTAGAGGCATTAGCTTAATAAGTTTCCATGTGTGCAGACACTGTTCACACATGAGACAAATCTATTTCCAATATTAAACATTTGCAAGCCTTCCTCTTTCAGAAATATCTTGTTCACTTTCATTTCACTTAGGTAGATTGTTGTACTTCATTACATTTATACCAAGGCATTTTTTTCTGTCTGTGTCCATGAGGTTGATTATTTATTACATTTACACCCAAGAAATTAGTTGGCGAAGAGTTGCGGACATGCTATCAATGCATTCATGTTTTATAACTGTACACAGTACAAACAACATTTATCTGTGTTAGAATTATAAATTGTACACTTAAAAATCACGAGAAATGATTGCTTTTAATTTTAATTTTCTGGGAGTATTCAACATGAATTTTGGACAGAATACTTCATAAAAAGAGCTAAAATAACTGGTGTGAATTCTAAAAGCACCCCAGTGTCTGGAGGAACATTAGGTCCCAGGTAAATTCCATCAAGCTTCATCATCTTTTCCACTCATTATCCCCTAACAGTAACCCTAGGCTTACAGAGGCTGAAGAATGTTTGATATGCTAATTGCAGTGTCAGTTACAACGGGTGGATCTCATGCTAACCACCCTATCAATAATGTTCAAAACAGGACTTTGTAATTTTAGGTATGTCACAAATGAAAAAAAAAATGTTTTCTTCTCAAAATTCATTACTGGTAAGGTCTGCACTAGCATAATTCCTAGATAGGATTAGAAGTTTTAATAAAACACCTTAGGAAAAAAACAGACAAACAAGTAATGATTTTAAAGTGGGTCGGTTAAGTGCCACAGTCTGCTCTTGCCATGCTTAATTTTCAGGGCTAGAGCCCCAGAGTATCAAGAGTCATTACAACACCCTGAGCTGGTGGTTTGTGAGTCCTTAGTCCAGTCTCACACCCAAAATGAATAGGGAAGGCAATGTGGATTTTTAGGAGAAAATGAGAACTGCCAAGTGTGGGAGGAACTCCAAGAAAGGACTAACCTTTAAATCGCCATGTGATTTTTGTGGATCTTTCAGGGAGAAATGAATGGAGACAGAGGTTGTCTTTATTGAACTCGGTGATTAAAGCAAGTCACTGACTGAGCTAGTAAGGAGACTACACCCTATGGATCCCAATCAGACAAACCTGAGAGTCAACATCCTTTAAGGAGGGCTCTTGTGTTCTATCTGAGTAGCTCATGATCCTTCCTGGATCACGCTTGCTCTGTGAAGGGAGTTACCTCCTGTCTCATTGTCAAACATTTCCATTGCTTCTTATAGCGAAGACATGAAGGCGGAGTTACTTTTGGATGAAGTGAGCCTTTTCTTAATGAAGCTGATTACATTCAGTTCATTATAAGTCAAAAGTAGGCTCCTGAGAGGTATTACTAGAATACCAACCTGACTGTTTCCAGATTCTCACAGATACATAGTCAGAATGACAGCTAGCATTTCTCTCTGGTGCTCTGCACCTGACCTTGCTGCCTTCAGGCTCTCTTTTCACTCAACCTGTTTCTGAGAATCCCAGATATTCTATGATCTACTCTGACCTAAGGCACTGGAAGCCAAATCCAATTAGAATCTGTCTATTGCCTATGTTATTGAAAACGTGCTATATTTGAATATTCTACTAGAAGCTTTGCTGAGAAAGAAAGCCAAATTGCCAGACCTTTGCCCTAAAGAAAGTTTATAATTAGCAGAAGATTTTAAAAATACATACACAAAGAACTTGGCTAAAATTTAGTTTAGTAAGTGTAAAAAATTAGTTTCCATATTGAAAGTACTAACCCCCAAATTATAAAAAGATATTAAGTCTTATTACGTATATTAAAGATACAAGAAAGGGAATAAGTTTTATTATATGAGAGTATGTTTATTTTCTATGTTATTAGGTGGATAAGATCTATTGAATACTGACCAGCTTCATTAACTGACAGATTGTAATGTTTTCCACAAAGAGTGAAGGCTGTTACCACTAATGCCTGTGCTTCTTTGCTCTCATTGTGGTTTTTGCCCATTTTTTCTATAAAGGCTTTCCAGGTCCTGACTTGATTTTAAAAAGTAAATGTTATTGGTAATTGTAAACAGTTAAATCTATTGTTTAAGCCGATCAACAGGCACTTCAAAGCACATAACACAGATCATGGGCTGCGTGGGGCTCCTTAGCCCAAGGTTAAATGGCTAGCAGATGCTCCTGCTGGGTTGGGCAGAGATTCCAGACTGACATCCTGTGTTCTGGTCTCTAGTCAGTTCCTGAATGCTCTGAATGTAGCTCTGCCCTGAGGGCCAAATCTGCTGCTGTCAACTCTGTGTTACAGGCACACTTTACTATAAACATAAAAACTAGACAGAGTATTACATGTAAATGAACTTATAATGGCAAAATCATTAATTTTTTTCAAATACATGTGCTTAACGTGATTCTTTTTACGTATTTGTAAATATGGCAAATTCTCATCTACATAGAACAGGAAGTAGAAGTATAGCATGTGTACTTATATATTTAATACCAGAAGATATCCTGCAGCAAGTTCTCCAGGGAATACTATACTATCTAATTTAAAATCATCAGGGTCCCAAAGCAAACCTGGCAACTTTTTCTTCTAAAGTCTGGATAATGCTACTCCTACAAGAGACATTGTGGTTTCGCCTTTGAGTTGCCTTAATAAAAGAGTTTAGAAACAGTCTCAGGAGTAAGCTTTAGGGCATTTTGTTAGGGCTTGAGAGAAGGAACAGCTGGCCAGGAAAGCTATAAATTTTGACAGCTACCATGAAAAGGGAGCCGGACAAGAGGTAGATAGAAACAATTCCATTTGAGTTAGGAACAAAGAACTCTGTCGGGTTCACCAGTGGGGACTGGCAAGCAGATGGACAGTGAAAGGACAGGGGTTTAGAGAAAGAGCGAGAAGGTCTTAAATGTCGGGATAACATGCCCACACTTTTGTCAGTATTCAAATGTAAGACTTATACTTTTCATAACTCAGAAAAAAAAAAAGCAGACAGCCTCAACAATAGTTCATGATGAGAGTTGGGTAGGTAAGCAGCGATATCAGGAGAGGGGCAGTAGTTTCTTGTCATGCGTTTCCTCACAGCTAGTGCTGTTGCACAGTTTTGACCAGGAAGACTAAGCAGGGGCAGTGGTGACACTCTGATGTTACCAAAGAACTGGAAGGTGGTGTCCAAAACTGACTTTGAGAGCGGAGGCCTTCCTGCATGGCTTCTAAGGCTCTTCATCCCTATGTAGGAAAGTAATGCCATGCATCAAATACTTTAAAATAATATTTGTTGACTAGTTCCCTAAAATGTGGAGGAAAATTCTTCATAGAAAATTCAAATGCCCTGGATTTATGCTGAGTAAGAAGTTTCTTAACATTGAAATGATGTCTAGCTACAACTCTTGGATTGTGTATCTTCACATTTTTCATTAATAATTGATAAGTGTTGCCAAGAATATTAGTGCCTTCTGACATAATCATGATATTTTATACTCACTAATATTTATGTTCCCTCTAATGAAACACAATGGTAGAAATGGATAATGCTGAAGAATCTGAAAATTACCCCAATTTCAATATTTTAAAGGCTACATAAGATAGAAATATACACACTCCACTTGAAGACATTGCAATGATTTTTTTTATTGATGATCTTGAGTTCATCACCAGCTCTAGAATATAAAAATCCAACTGTCTTATGACAGCTCTGAAACATATATTCAATCAAGGAACCTGGGTGGCTCTGAGTGAAATAAATTAATGGGTTTGTTTAATTTTAAACATTTTAACTGTCCATGGAGAACATTCAAAGAATGTATTTTATTAGTGTCTTCCAGTTATCAGGAGGCGATTTCTGAAATAGAGGCATTCTGTTTTCCAGTCCCACCTCCTGTATCAGTCTTACTCTAGTCCTTTGACATTAAATGAGTGGTTCCTGCACTAAAACTCTCACAAACCATATATGTCCTTCAGCAAGAATCTTCATCTAGAGATTAGTCAACCCCTACTGGTGACTCTCACTTACAGTCAGTATTCAACATAGCTCTTGAATCCAACATTTATACAGTTTGTTTAATGAAAATACAGATTTTTCTACTGTTTTTCCTGTCCTGTAGTTCCTTACTGAAAGCTCTTCACACTTTATTTTTTAATCCACATGTTGTAGGTGGTCTAGGCTTTATGCAGTGTATGAAGAACTGTGGGCTCGCTGCTGTGACTTCCTCTGAGCCTCCACTGGACCAGCACTCAGTACTTTCCTATGCTCCAGGTTCCCTACTGAATCCCTGAGCTGTGTCTTCATCTGCTCTGGGAATGAAAGCTTTATTTCTTTCTTTTTCTTTATCTGAAAATGGTAATCTGACTATTTACTTCTTTATATTTCTTATGAAAAATTATTTTAAGAAACATTGAAACCATTTCAAGGTTAGAGTCTTACTAATTTTTTTAGTTCTATTAGGAAGACTGAACAATTTTGTAACATCATCAGTGTCATGCATGATAAAAAAAAATATTGGTGTTGTGTAGTTCTAGGTTCATCCTGAGTCATGGCAAGGGTAAAACAGGACAAATGAGCTCTGCAGTTTGCTCAAATGTTTCTCACTGACACAGCCACTGCCAACAACACATGTTTCCTGATGGGTATAAACAAACGTCCCCGTTCTTTTTTAAAGAACTTCTTAAACTTTAGAATTACATAGATGGTCCTGTAGGATTAGATATAATTGTATACAAAGAAATATGGCCTCATACATACATTTTTACAAATTCATCATCAGTTTAAATGAATCGTACCTATGACTTTTGTTTTTATACATATTCTATAAACTCCCAGAGAAATAGAATCACCTTATGTCATCATTTATCAGATGAACTCAGTGATGAACTTGCAGTAGAGTACAAAAAATATATTCATGGAGGGACTGGCCAATTATTAAAAAAACAACTCATGGAAGTAAGTTAGCCTTCTTATCTTTTCCTCAGTGTACGTTTGAGGGTTTGTCTTCATCCCTCTTTAGATCTATGCCTTCATCCCTCTTTAGATCT